>OX326946.1:2197948-2785448 GCA_946800315.1 Misopates orontium | reverse complement strand
TTAATTTGGTTAACTATCTTCATTAAGCACATCGCGATCACCAAAATTGTCTCCCTAATCTACGCTTTTGATTCCAATATCCCAAAGCATATTATTATCACATATAATTAAGTCAACATTAGATATCAGATTAAATTATCAAGTGGGACATGTTGTATGTACAACAAGAAGCTTAATTAGACAAGTAACGATTTTCTAATTATTATTTTTCCTTGATAAACTACAAGACAAATAGGAGAATAATCATTCAAAACTTTGACTACTCGATGAGCATCTCCTCCTCTTCGCCTGAAAAAGATGTCGGTAACCACCGTGCTCCGCCACGTGCCACTCCTCGACCACCTCGTCGAAACTCAACTGTTGCACGCCCGTGGCATCGTCGTATAATTCCCGACAAGGTGGTTTGGTTCTGCGACGACCTGCCCCCACGGGGACGTTGCGTAGGGCCCCACCGGCGGTCCAGTATCTTTGACAACCTTTGCAAAAGTGTCTAGGCTGGTTAACGTTGTAGTTGTTGAAGTAACAAAATTTTGTCTCCATGCTTTTGCACCTAGGACATGGAATGATCTTGTCCGGACGTTTTTCGACCGTTTGATCATCGGATTGTTTGTTATCGTGATCGTTGGTTGTTTTTTGTGAAGAGGTTTGTTTAGGTGTGGTGATTGTAGCGCCGAATAGCTTGATGCCTGATGAGTTGTTGTTTGCTTGAACCTCAGCCATAATTAGCTAGAGATTGTTTTGTACAAGGCTTGTATGTTATTTGATGAAGAATTATTATGGGGTGTTAAGTATATATAGTGATAAGGAAAGGAAAAAGTGCACAAACTGCTAGGAGCGGTTATGGGGAATGTTTAAGTTTGATGAAGGATGTTAATATATATAGTGGTACGAATATGTTCTTCAATAAAGCAAAAAGTGCAAGGGGGGGGGGGGGGGGGGGGGCTAGGGGGCTTTAGAGATAATTTGTTGTTTACACATGAATGCTTCAATTCAATTCTTGTATATGTAATAATAAAAATTGTTCTATGTAACCGTGCATTCCACCGAAGACGTGCTGCAATCAACGGACAAGATGAAATATTTTACAAATTGTAGGCACAAAAATAGCTCCTCCTAATCATCCTCACGCTATTGTCTTTATGCAAATAATGGTATGCCATTCTCAGCGTCACTATTAAATTTACAACATGTGTACATAACTTGTGATGGAAATATAGGACACGGTGTGATAAATATTAGAAGAGAAAGAATTCAAGATTTTATTTTTATCATTATATATTATGCGTGACAACAATCTGCCATAAAGAACAGTATACCATTTTGACATAAAAGATTTTTAGTACAATACCTAGATTTGTTTGTAGATATGTATGCATATTGATGCATGGGAGAGGTCCATGTATTTGGAAAATACTAACATAAAATATTTGAAAAGGGGAAGAGCAAAAAGTGCACATAAAATGAAACACTTTAGACGTAAAATTCCATGTAAAGGGGATTGAAATGATGAATAGTGTGTGAGAGCCGCCAGCAACAAACAAGGTGTGGTGGAGTAAAAAAGTTGATGCTGGGCTTTTTGTCCACATCATTTTCCACGTCATCATATTATTTGGTTTTAAAAGTCTCTTAAGTGGGTCCAAAGCCAGGTTAGGTTATGAGAAGCAAAGTATTTAAAAGCGGGAGCATAAAGATAAAGATTAAAGGGATAAAGCTAAAAAGTTCCTTTTGATTTGATTAACATGAAATCCATTAATTTGCTTTTTTAGTATATGTAATAGATTATGGAAGATTATGTTGACATATCATCATGGGCATGTGGGTTAATTCGTAATAGTGAAGCTAATGGATTGTTTCTCTATTTGTTTACTTTTATAAGTAATTGACTTAAATGCATAAAAATTCAGAAGAAGAAAAGAAAGAAAAAGATTAGCGTTTCAACTTTCACGTCACATACGAAGTTTTACGGAAATACTTGAGAAACTTAGGGAGAAATACACTAAAAGGGTTATATATACATACATATATATATTTAATGTATGTATGTATTTGGAAGTTTCGAGACGTGCAATGTATATATTATAATAATAAGTAATGTATAACAATTTTTTGTGTTAAATATAATTTGTTATTAGTAGCAAGAATCTATGTAATAATATATTATTATCGCTTTTAATGGTCAATAAACTCTCGAGGTTATGCGCAAGTTTCTAGGTCAACAGACAATATTAATTTTGGCCGGCTTGCGCTTTCTCACCTTTTTCGTCATTTTATGGTTTATTTTCCATGTTTTATGGCAACAGGTCCTCTAAAAAAATTAATTGAATAGATAAAAATGAAAATTGTACCTTGGGTAACTTCATAAGGTATATGTAATTCCTGAATTTGACGGAAAATAGTTTACTTAACACGAAGACAAAAGATTTTCGGCCATGGAAGTCGTTGATAATCTATTCAAACAAGACATATAAGAGGGTCGGACGCAGACCATACTTAAGTCGATACGAGAATGAGAGGTAGACAACAAGGCAATATATATACATACATATTTTTGTTGGATTGGGTCCATCAACGGGTCAAACCTATGTATGGGTTGTGTCTCTCTCATTTTAGACTTTGATGTCTACTTCTCTATCTCCTTATTAACTTAAACATTTTAGGGTTCTAGTTAAAGGTTAGTTGTTAAGTCTTACATGCAAAGCGCAACCGTACATATGTGAAAAACTTGATGTACACCAAAGATCAAAGTTTCATTTCAACCATATGTTTAGGCACACTAAAAATTAGAAACTTTTCGCAATGTTTCGAGATCTTTAAAAAAATTGTTTTGTAATAGACGTACAAAATACTAGTATGTTTCATTTCCCTAGAGTTAAAAATGAAAACGTTTAGATACTTTTCGAGAAAAAAGAAAAGAAACTTTAATCAATGTGTACTCCATAACGATTTGATCGATCTAAAAAAAAAAAAAAAAAAGGAGTAAAAACAAATAAGTAGAAATTTCCATCCAATTCTCGTACAAAATAATAACTTTTCGAATATACATGAGCTCTTAAAAAGTTTACTTTATAACGTGTCATTTTGTAATTTCTCATGTTTTTCTTGTACGAGCTATTTCTAGTTGTCTTGTAGTCCGGAACCAATTATATACTTGCAAGAACAACACAAGTTAACTGGTGCAATTCTGATGTTAAAAGACATCCAAAAAGAGGTGATGAATGTGTTCTTATTATGGTAATGCTATCCCTTTTGGCTGCACGTCTTTTCTTTTTATGCTGTAAATTGATTCAAACGACTTTAGATTTGTTGTTTGCTAGCCTTTTATTTTTTTCTCAACAAGTGTTCATATTTCCTATGTGGTCCGGGTGGATTTCAGTTGCAAAATACTATTAATAAATTGCAAAAGTGGAGTTTTTTTTTTTTTTATTATGGGATTACTTTAATAAAGTTTTCTTTATGTGTATTTCTTATAATTGGATTATTTCAAAAGCAGGCTCAGTATTTCCCGGAGTCTTCTTTTTTGCCCCTTATACAGTTTCGACAAACAAGCATTTTGGTTCTTTACTCGTAA
Source organism: Misopates orontium (assembly GCA_946800315.1). Lineage (NCBI taxonomy): Eukaryota > Viridiplantae > Streptophyta > Magnoliopsida > Lamiales > Plantaginaceae > Misopates > Misopates orontium. The sequence continues at coordinate 2,781,880 of OX326946.1, read as the reverse complement.
AGATACGCACTTTTTTCTTTAAAAGTCGCTTTAACCAAAGAAGAAAGTTAATGAAAAGAGAAACTTATATGGATGCCAAGTTGTGGATGTTCGTGGGTTGCAGTGTTCCATTAGCAATTTGAGGTGTTTAACTACATAATTACGTACCCCTCATATGTTTATTAACTTGAATATTACGTTATTCTTCTGTTTATTTAATTTTTCTACTTGTTATATATATCTCAATGTTTTTCAATAATCGGTGATTGAGAGATTCGAACTTAATACCTTTTTATCCCTTTATCTTACTCTATATATATATATATATATATATATATATATATATATATATATATATATATATATATATGATGACTGGCTTATATTAAAACTCTAATTGGTAGGAGGTGATAGATATTTAAGACACATGAAAGGGACAGTGCTAAAAGAATAGAGATAATAGGCAATTATTTATTATTGTAACATACCCTATTATAGTTTGACATATATATTTCCTTCGGGAAGTAATATGGATAAAACACGTCAATCTCCTCGCTTCATACTTTATATTGTAATGTGTCTTATATCCTTTAAATTGTTGCAATCTAAATATTCACGTTTGAAATCAGTACAATCAGTACACTGTATCCATTACTTAACTTTTCGACGAAATATTTTAAGTCAAAATTTTTTTTGCCAGAATATTAAATGCATATATAGGATCCTATCCCGTTTTAACCATAATTTCAACAAAGAATCGTCTCTCTCCTTCAATTTCACCACAATTCCTAGTATTAGGATTTAAGAATTTAAAATTGTAATGAAATTAAGAAACTTATATAACAAAAATTGAAGGAAAAAGAGTCCTCTTGAGATTGGGGTCAAATCCACACGAGTCTCCCAATTTATACTAAATATTTGGGTGAGAACATTTAGTTCGAAAGCTAACTTGAAAAGACCTCACACCTATTTAAGGGGTAGAGTATATTGCAACTTCTTAAATAATTGGTGGCATCTCGCTGAACAAGATATAGAATTGAGGATATTCGACTCTTTCTCCACATGCAAGTAATATTTCAACCATTCTATGTTTTCTTCATTGTAAATTTGGACAGCATAGGTTAATGGTTGATTGAAGTCCATGTCCTCTAAAATATTTACTAGTCACCACCATCTGATATTCTGGTATATATATAACTAAAGAAACATGTAATTTTACTCATAATAACTACGATTATAAATGTAGTTCATATGACAAACTTCATAGTTAGCTTAAGGGGCATACTCGTCTTCAAGCAATAACATCATGAGTGGAATGAGCAAAAAAATGGGTGCGTCAAGTTTGCCGAGAAAAAAAAATCTTGTTAGATTATTATTAAATTATAAATCCAGAGAACTGTGCTGTCATCAGTGTTGGAAAAGTTGAATTAACCAATATTGCTTGCTTATGTGGTGTTAATCTTTAACTTGCTTTTGCTTAATAACGAATAAAGAGATACAAATAAAGTCTCCCATCTTTCTTTGTTTCTTTATGATAGTTATATGATATAATTAAACAGCAGTGCTGTATATAATCACTTTTTCCCAGCACTTGTGGACTGCTTAAAGCTCTGAAAAAGCTAGGAGTCATCTACTAATGCAGATGCATGTATCTTATACCATGGCCTTCTTATTCATATCTGCTTAATTAATTAATGCAATACTTTATTAATGAGTGAGTTAGGGGAAATTTTATGTTTACACTCGCGTATGATAAGTTAAAGATCTTGGTTTTAATTGAATATATGACAACACACTCCTAAATTTAAATATTACTATTTATGGGGTAAAATGTGTTTGCTAAAATGTTTTTTGAGACAAATCATTAGTAGCTGATTTTGCATTAGTTTTACTGGTTACTTATGAGAGAGAGCACTACTGCAAGGGCATTACCATTTTTGAGGGATCATAAATTGGAAGGTAATTAATTGATTTGACTAATTGTAGCAACAAATCCTCTTAAAAGTTAGTTAGCGTCAAGAGATCATTCACGAGCCTTGGTGTGTGCATATACCACTCGAAGTATTCGCATGATATGCATTAAATTAACTAGGGTATTTGTAATTGGGTCAACACACACACCACTCCGAAGGATTCGCATGATATGCATTAACTAGGGTATTTGTAATTAGGTCAATTGCGATCACCCCTTAACGTTTGACTTGTTTAGCAATGTCCCCCATATAACCTGTCAAAATGTGCGACTTGTCTCCTAACGTATGCTAAAGTGTGCAATTTGCCCCTAATGCCAAATCTAATTGATGAAAAGATAGAAACATACCAAAAATGAACGGTTTATCAAGAACCAAGGAAGCAAATCGCACAATTTTACAAACCTTACGGGGCAAATCACTCTTTTTCAAACGTTAGGAAGGACATGCAACACGAGTCAAACTTTAAGGTAGTGATCACAATTAACCCTTTGTAAATTACAAATTTTACAGACAGGGTTGTGGAATCACAACATTACACCCATGGATCAAAGTATCGTTTCGACGGTATGTTTCGGTTATTTAAATATTAGTAACTTTTTGCAATGTCTCGAGATCTTTTCGGTATGTTTCGAAAATTTCGTAAAAATTGTTCGCAATATAGATGTAGAAAATATTGTATATTTCTTTTCCACAAAGACAAAAATAGAAACGTTTCGATAGTTTTCGAGGAAAAGAAAAGAAATTTTGATCCATGATTACACCAAACCTCAAGGACTAAAGCTGTAGTTTTTCTCTAAATTTAAATATTATACAGTCAAATTACGTTGCACCCCAAGCTTTGATAGTCATAAAACAACAGTGTTTTGTTAATGAATTGAACCCTTTTTGCTCGTGCAATATGGATGCAACTAAGCTAGACATTAGCCAACATGAGATTTTCCCTGCAGTATAATGCAAATATTGGCTTGAAAAATGTAACTAATGACTTCGAATGAGAACACATAAAGATTCAGAGTACTAATGCAATGTAGCATGTACAGTCGAGTATCGCATGTCAGTTAACTACTGCCTCAGATCAGTATCTATTCACCTAACTACACAAATTAAAGGGCTCCAAGTGAACGACGTCGTTGTGAAACCAAAAAGGCCTACTGATCAAATTACATAATGTGACAGGGCTATTCACAAATATATACCACGGCGTCGCCTAAATTTGGGAATCAAAATTTCATGGCACTGAACCATCCAGTTCCTGTGTTCACAGAAGATTTAAGTGTCGCTCCAGTTACTATCATCTTCTCCGTCACTTCCAACAGCCTGAAGGGGAAACAGTGGTGGAGAGTTAGAGATAAGTATGACATTTAATGTAAGGTGTAGCAAAAAATTGGTGTTCTTGTTTCACAATATTAGAAAGAGAAGATAGAGATACCTGGCGTATTGCATTTGCCTTTTCAAGAATTGCTGTGACTTGGAGATTGGCAGAGCCACCTGAGGGCACAGTTGTTTTTGCTGTTGCGATTGGTCTCAGACTGAATGACTGAAGCCGGAAAAACAAAGGTGAGAGAGGAGGTCAGTATTTGACAGGAACAATGCAGGAAAATTGCAGTTGGTCTTCAAGTTATTACGGTCTATCCGAGAATTTGTCATAAACGAATATAAAACCAAACTATAATAGTAGTGATTGAGAACTGAGTAAACTTGTGCCAACAGCATCAAACAATAAAAGTTGCAAGCGAGGACTCCAGTCTCAAACATTGACAGACACAAATATATGCATAAATATACAAACAACAGTCTGTAAGATGTTCGGCAGACAATCAACACATCGTAATAGAGACTAAAGTACTTTCAACATGATTCAAAGGAAAATTATATAGTGCTAATGAAGTCAGGTAGAATACTTAAGATTCAACTATCCCAACCAAGTCTCTAACCTTTTTCAGGTAAACTAAGTGGTAAACTAGAGCAACAGGGCTAATAAGGTTTGGAAGGAATTGTTTCTGAAAAATTCTTAGATGCTTTGTTCTGGCATACCGTGTCTGAGAATCCAAATTTTACATGCAACTCAAAGTTTAATTAAGACAAGATAAAAGCTTGAAAGCTAGAATTACTTGTAACTCACTTTCGATCTAATTTGTTGCAGAAAATCTTCCTTTTCATCAGTGCCCTTTCCCAGATTAGTTTCTCTTCGTCCATTTGACTTTAGCGAGCTGGATTTCTGTGAACAAATTCCTAAAAATTCAGCTCAAAATAGTACGTGAAGAACAGAAAATAAGAAAGTACAAGAACGATTTATACCATGATTTTCTTCACAGTTGTGGTCTCAAAAATCTGATCTTGATTAACGGGGGCTGGCTTAGGCTGCTGAGAAACTGTAGATTCTGAATGCTTCAAGCCCACTGCATATTTAGAGCCTTCATGCATAGTCACATATGTGTCCTCTATAAAGTCCAGACTTGGCTTCATACCCCGCCATTGAACTGGAGGTAGAGGTGGAGGAGCAGGACTATATGCACTTTGTGGATCTTCAAGATCCTTTAAATTGCCATCATTTCTGAGTTCTCTGAATGAGTGATTTAGTGTGTCCAGACTTTGAAGATCATATGAACGAGAAGATTGGGAATTTTGCAAGCTGTTTTCGAGGAAAGGAAATTGAAGTCCATTACCGCGAGGGGTGTCTCCATGGATTGCGCTCCCATTTTCCGGACCTGTTGCAACAGAATCTGTCAAAGAGATTCTACGAAGGGCATCATACACGTCATGGTCCTTGTTACTTGGAGATTCATCAGACTCCCACTGCTCGGAATTTGATTCGGAATGATGACCGTGGCAATCATCTGATAAAGAAGGTGATGATCTATAGAATGTATCATCATCTGAGTCTGAACCAACATTATGCCGAGCAACAACCTCTGGGACCAACTGGAAGGAAGGAAAGATATCCCTGCTGCCTCCATTATTGGGGTTCCCGTCGGGGAATTTCAGTTTCAACTTGGGAATCTCGAAACCATCTATTGGTTGAAATGATATTTTCATGTGCTCAAGTGGAGGCGAATCAGAAGGTGATAGCATGAAAGGGTCGACTCCAAGTAGATCTTTTGTTCGTCCAGAAAATGTAGGGTGTGCAACATTTTGAAAAACATTCTGCTCATAAGCATTTGTTTTCTGATTGCTCAAAAGGTTCAAATTTTGATCAATAGTAGGTAACATCTTGTTAGATCGGGTCGTAAGCAATGTATTGCCGAGTTCAAACATCCGAGATGAACTCCTGAAATTATCTTCATTCTTCCTGGCAGCCTGGTTATCAGAATCTACAGGCAAGAAACTTTGAGATAATTGTGCACTGGCTCCGGTACTACCTGTATTTCCTTGATAAAGTGAATCACCTGGATTTCCAAGTTTAATATCTAAATCACCTGGTGAAATTTTCCATGACGTTTTCCTGAATGTAAAGCCACTTTCATGGTCTTCTGTATCTGGAAAATCTTCTACTTTCTTCAAGTTCTCTCTTTGATCTGGTTTTTCAGCATCTCGATCACTGAGGCTAAAATTGTTAACGGATGAACTAACCTTTCCATCATTATTGGACAAAGAATCTTGAGGAAGAGCATTTAATCCACTCCAATCTGGTGGTTTTGATGGCTGAAGTCCCAGCAAGCTACCATTAGTCCAGAATGTAACTGAAGTAACATTAGCAGTTTCTGGTGCAGGTTTCTCAGACTCTAGACTGCTCCTTGTTCCATCAGTAACTGGCATCACCAAAATATCGTCTCTGAAGTTAGATGATACAGTGCATGAAACAGATTCAACACTTGGGCCATCATCAATGTTATCATTCTCATGAGAACCAACACTCAGAGGACTGCTTGGATTCATGGACTCTAAAGGCCTTTGAGCTGAAAGTAAAGCATTATCTACTTGGGTAACAGAATTAAGTTCCTCACTGGCTGCTTCTCCACTACCAGAACAATAAGCTGCAGAAGGGGATTCTGGGGTTGCTAATATGGAATTATGACCACGATTAAAATCTATCGGGGAACTGTTGGCTGAAACATTCAATTCAGAGTTTGAAGCTTGGAATTCTGAATTGTGTCTTGTGACCTCACCTGGTCCATCATCTACTGCTTTCTCCTCCAACTCAGGGTAGTGCAATATCTTTTGCTTTATAGTGCATTCTGTATCAGTTTCAGGCTCTGACTCTATGGTATTAAGTGCATCCATAAAATTATCCGTTTCACTATCAACATCCTCAAGATGAATACCTTCACATTCGGGTGGCGGAACAGCTTGATTACTCGTCTCAATATCCATTTGGTTATCAGTTACAAAATTACCAGTATTATTACCCATAGATCGTAGGTCCCATATTGGGGAAAATGATTCTGTGTTTGCGTCATGATCTTCCTCCTGTGACATGCCATCATTCTCATAAACCTGAAATGGCGGGTCAAGTTTTTCAGAAAATCCATCCCAAGTAACAGAAGATGAACTACAGCCAGCTTGCTCTTGTGGTTGATTGATCTGAATATCATCAGAGGCATTTGTAACTTTTTCCTCAAGGAAATCATAATCAAGGAAATCACTGTCACGCTTCTTCACAGGAGATGTAATAGATATGCTAGATTCTTGTCCTTCAGGTTGTGTTGAGTAACTAGGACGGAAATCACCTTCCATGTAACCTGACCCATTTCTCAAATCCAAATTTGATTGTTCATCCATATCAGATCTTATTGTAGAATCATATGTGGACATTGTTTGAGTTGGTGAAGTGCGCCCACCAACATCAGGTTTAGTGAAATGTGATCTGCAATATTTTCAAAATAACAAATTTAGTTATTCAGAAAAATATCAAAAGTTAAACAAATCAAAGGTGATATTTTGCCATTCCATGTCTCCTGTATCTCCTATTCTTTTTCATTCCACTTCAGGATATGAGAAAGGCAAGTACCTGCCACTATGGAAGGAAAATGAGGCATCTCGTGATAATTCTCCGTTCCTGGGCCATGATCTTCTTTTCTGCTCAAGTTTCAGCACATCTCAATGTCATATAGAATATCAACAACTTATGAAAAGGAAAATATAAGAAAACTCAAATTTCAGCAAATCTCAGTAGGGTAAAAGTATAAGCAACTTTTGAAAAGGAAAAATATGGGCAAAAGTCACTAACACTTATAACTCAGCTAATGGATGATCATAGAAAGTAGATACGAATATAAGCTAACAGAATTGTTCTTTCACTTCTACTTCATCATTTGAAACAAGCAAGAGATGCAAAAAAGGAAGGCAAACTCCATAACAAGTTAGCTGAAGAAACAGTAGCTCATGTTAGCAGGATTATCTTCCCGAGAACTGTTTCCAAAATGCAGTTACATGGCATGAATTAGCTGACAAAAGCTTAATTATTAAGAACAATGACAAAATGATCGACTTATAAATTGTCTAAAAGTTCAGTGGTGGGATGAGAGATAATACTAGAAGTTGAGATGATTCTGTGCACATCTCTTTCCTCATTTCTCAGATTGCTGGTTTATTTTATCACTTCGGCAAAAGTTAGAAATATATATTTGGGTGATGGTCATGACCCTGCACCAGGTGATGTATGATTCTACAACCTACTTTACCTTAATATATATGATAAGTACAGAGTCGAAATCCCTTTGTACTCCAATTTTATTATTTCGTCTGTCAAGATCATGAAAGTTGATTCTATTTGCTAATTTTAATTTTTCAACCCAGACAAACTAATGATACTTCAGATACAGTGCAAGGCTACCCAACACTTTATCCAATGTCCAGCAATGGATAAAGTAGGTAATTAGTGCATTTCTAATGCTCAGCAAAGAAGCCTCATATTCTCAAACAGTTAGGCCTTTCATGTGTTTTCCCATTTTACCTTAATCTTGCGAGTCTTCTTGGGTTTCGAGATTTTCTCGGTGCTTGCTTCACCAGACGCCATTGATGCTTTCTTAAAGAAAGTTGGATCTGAATACCTTTTCAAGCAAGATCCAGGGCCACCCGTGTCAAACCTAAAAGAAAATCAGAAGCTAAATGAGCATGGTAGTGAACAATGATAAAGATAAAAAAAATGTTACGAGTTTCCTACCTATCAAGCAAGTGCAGATTTGGGGGCCCACGGGACTCTTCATAAGAATCCATAATAAACTGAGGCACATCGCTGTATACAAAATGATTTTGTTCACATCGGATACGAGTGTGCCAATTGGTACCTGTAATCAGTCTTTCGCTTAACAACCTAAAAATGGAAGGGACGTTGCAGAAGAGCAAAGACTCATACATCTCTACATTGGAAAATCGGAATAAGGGGCAGCTCTAAATGCAGTTTGATAGAGTGCCAATTCAGTCTTACAATCACATGCTGGAATTCAGGAAGTGGGATAGCAACATTGAATATGTCAAAACCATAAATATTAACCATACCAGCTGTATAAGCAAAATGTAAGTGGCTCCTTTGCGTCAGCACAGCCTTCTCAACCGGAGAAAGTGCAGCTTCAATTCTTTGAACGCGACCCATCAACTTACGGCTTCTTGAAGATGTTACAGCCACTTCTTCCTGCAGGCCATGAAAAACTTCTGCTGCAAATCTACCATATGAGAAGTTGTTTTCAGTAAAAGCGTCAATGTGCCAAACATTTAATGATGAAGATTGGAGCAACAGGACATCAAACATATTTATTTTTCAGGGTCAAGGAGCTTTATGCAGGATAATTGTTCCACATACACATACATATGTGTAAGTCATTTTTGTCTGTTCAAGAGATTTGTAGTACAAGAAGTTTTTGCAACACTAGAGCCTTAGTACCACGTGACAAATTGATTCCACGAATTGAAATAATTCTAAGAAAATGATAGACAAAGACACAGAAGGGTGGAAGAGACTGAACTCAATAAAGTGAGTCGTAATTTAGGCTTTCGGAAGTTCACCTCCACGACATGTACCCCTAAACTCAAAGTGCTACACTGAAAGCTGTCATTATTGTGTTATCAAATTTTGGGGTTTAGGTTGAGGAGGATTAGGGTAGAACATCAGCAGGAGACAGTTGTGAAGTCTTCCAATCCAACCAAAGGTTGGTACAAAGATATGACTTCTGAACAAGACAAGTTAAAGAAATGAGATTGTCTTATTTTATGATAATTTGTTTAAACTTATCCATAGATTTTCATTTTTCTAACTGAACCACGTGGCTATCTCGGGTTACACTCGCCTTAAGTTAGTAACCATAACTGTCCATGCGCTAGTATTAGGCGATTGTTTCGGACAGGGAATTTATCTTCTTCTTCGTGTCAGGTAAAAAGTATATTCTAACTTGCTAGATAACAGAACCTAGTCCATGAGCCATTAAGTTGTTTCCTTTTCCATCTTCTTCTACCTTGGACGAGTTGCAGCATATTTTATAGTGTATACAATCAACTCTCTCTTCTTCACAGTGATAAATTTACACCAAAACATTCACACAACAAATGTCTCGACGAATCTTTTACCTCTTATAGCCTTGCAAAGCTCAATCCTAGACCAAATTCTCAAAGTTTAAGAACTTTCTATCATCTTCAGCTAAACAATTAACAGCACACCACTCACGAAAATTAACCATAACTCCTCCATTGCTGTAATCGACAACTTCTCTTGCTACACAACAACAATGCTATACTCACCACTAACCAGAATCACAAAAAAACAAGCAAACAGGCCTCCAATTGAAACAAAATCACAAACTACACTCCAAAATTAACCATATCAAGCAGTAAACCACAAACTACAACTGGAAAAACGACGATAAAAACTTCAAAAAACACAAACACAACAGTTCAATTAGACAAACAATAACAACAAAAAAATAACAGCAAAACAGAAAACGCATACTCAGCGAGATCGCCTAGCTGACGCAACACTCCGACGAGACCTGCAACGGCTACTCCCTGGAGAATCTCCTTCGGATCTTCCTTATTCGCTTCTCGGTACATCTCCGGCGCACCGAGCGAGAACTCATTTCTCACTTCAACTCTCACCAACGGCATCGTTTTGTGTCATAGACAACAACAACAACAGCAACAAACGAGAGGAATTTCAATAGACCGAATAAATTTTCTCTCTCTAGGAGTATGAGAGTCACCTAAAAGTGATAACAAATGCTGCAATCAATGCTGGCGAATTTAATGAGAAAATGAATGATGAGTGAAGTGGTAGAGAGAGAAGTGAAGAGAGAGAAAATAATTAGGTAGCAGGTTAACTGCTGAGAGAGAGAGAGAGAGCGTGATATGTGTGTTTAGAGAGAGAAAGTACTATCTGTATGTATATGTGTGTGTGGTTCAGTGTGTGAGAGAGAAAGTGAGAGAGAGGGATATATTAGCTGCAAACATAAGAAGACATTGCCAACTCTGCAAGCCATTCTTAAGGGGGGTGCGTTTTATGATGACAGTACAGGAAATTGCAAAACCACCCCTGTATTACGGTTAATTAACAAAAAGCCTTTGTCGTAATTTATAATGGTGTTTGCACGAGCTTATAAAAGTGGGTTATTCAATAATTTTGCATGAAGTTACGTAAAATTTTAAAGTCGAGAGTGTTTGTAAATTTTTTAAGAAGTTACCTAAACCAGTAACTAGGTGGTTACAATATTTAATGAAGAGAATCTTTTCCTTTTTAAAAACTTCATAGATTTGCTTTATTTTTAAAAAGCATTTTGAGAAGCACTTAAAACTACGATTCTTCAGTTTGTTCTTCTTGTGACTTTTATTAAGACGAGCAAACAAAAGTCGTTATGCGAATTCCCAATAAATGTTTATATCGGATCAAGAGTCAATACGCCCTTTTCATAAATGCCTTCTAGGGATCTAAAAATTAGCGAGTATTACGTATGATATATTTTAAGTGGTTACCGATCAACAATTATTTTGATGTGCATTAAGTGTTGTCCATTCAACTAAATATTAAAAGTGATGAGGTAAATAACATATTCGATCTAATTGCACCTAATTCCTTGATAAAAAGAGGTCGAAATCCGTAGATAAGAAGGCCCCAGGTATTCCACCTAAGAGACTCCATGCTCGTAGCTCTCAAGGGCTCGAAGGTCATAGCCTTATAGGGCTCGAAGTAGACAACCTAAGAGGCACGAACCATGTAGCCTTGAGGGCTCGAAGCTCGTAGTCTTAGAGGATTATAAGCTCAGGACCCAAGTAGGCTCGAGACCAGATCTGAGCCCCTTCCAACGAGGGCCAAAGATGAACGAGCCCCTCCAGTAGATGACACGAGAATTAAAGGCAACGTTTTCCCGACAATAAAGTCATGGGAACTTGAGGCGTCTCACATGAAGCAGGCATCACAAGATTAAGTGAACCAACTTGAAGGCACAAAGGTCAAATTAGCTCAATCAGGCAGCCCTCGTGGGGTCTTGATGGGGCTGTCGAACTTGACACCTGTCTCCCTTAAATGCCATACGACACCCGGCATAGGGATGATAGCTAGGCGCTTTCATCCATCTATATATACCCCTTATTCTGCTCTAATAGAGGGCTAATGAAAAAAAGAGTGATCGAACCCTTGTCCCAAAGATATACCTAATTTAGTAGCGTACGAGGCACGCTTTATAGATAGCCTTCGAGCTCGGGAATAAAGTATTCCACTTGTTGAGTGCCTTAATACAGGGCTAACATCGCCTTATCCCCATACCTTATCAAAAAGCTTTTATAACTTTTTAGATGTTTCTTTTTGAAATATACAAAAACATAATAAAAATTATCAATTCCGTATTTTTGTTTATATGGTTCTAAGCAGTAAAATTTTCGTAAAATTCTTATAAGAATTATCAACGTTAACATTATTAACCTCTATGCATCAAACGATTAAGATAAAAATACATTTGGCTATCAAATTAATTTAGTGTTGAATTAAATGCAAGTTTAAGTAGTGCTGAATTAATGCAGTTGGGGGAATTTTCTAATTTCTTAAGTTTTACAAGTGGATCAATTAAATTAATTATTAGACATAGGGCCAGTTCTCAATTAGAATAATTTAGAGGTAAGTTCTGCAATTTACTCGATGACAGTAAGAAGACAGTATGTGAAAAAAGACGAAAATGGGGCTGGGATTGCGAGTGAATTGACCTTGGTCGGATTGAATTGACGAAAGTGACCTTGTGAGAGGTGTGGTTCCCATGACATATCGGCATAGTTTAATCCACCGTGTATGATTCGTCACGGCGCTAATACATTATTAAATTCTTGTTACGGGGACCATAAATTAATTATTTATGATAAATTTAAATTTGAAAAAAGGTGATATGAGAATTAATTATTATCTTCTTTTTTTGGTCTGCAATTGGGAGCCGATTAAAGTAGGAGAAATTATTGCAAATAGCATGGTGGCAAATTTGCTTTTTTATCAAGAATGGTATAAATAAAAATATACAGCTAGAAAGTATAAAAATTAGTTATAAATACACAAAAGCATACTTCATAGTTCCATCATAAATGATCTATTTAAGCATAATGATTAAGCCGTTTGTGACATGTATCTTTCATTAATTTTCTGCAGTAAAATGGTGAGCCACTGTTTTTTTCTTTTAAGGAAAAATGTCAATACTTCGCATTAAATCACACATGAAGATACATGATTGTGATACTTTATGTTCTTTTTGTCCAGCAAGCTGGTGAGTTGTATAGGATTACACTGTGAGTACAGCTTTTTGCATAGCTTTTAGAACTAGCTTTCTTCTTAAAAAAACAATTTGTTTTCAGAAATAGCTTGTACAATTGCAATAAGAGAACAATATATTTGGCTTTTATACAGATAGACTTGTTATTTATTTGATTTTAGTTTTAAATGCAAAATCCATGTAGATGCATATATCATAGGACTCTATAAATCTTATGTATTCTCTTTCTTGATAACGCATATTACACGACTCTATGAACACAACAGTCTATAACACAACCGTCAACATTTATGAAGATTTATTATATACAATAACAAGTAAACAAAATAAAGTTATTCGATGTGTTTAGACAAAATAGTATTATCTTTCAATTTTGACAACCCTATTGCACAAGTACTCACTAAAACTATAGCAATATTAGGAATTTGATTATCGGAAGAGACATTTGGCAAGCATCTCACCCCATGTGTCACGAGCCCCTCGGTCTATATATATAAATATACTTTGCAGCGACCAATGAGGCAAAATGGCACACTCATATATACATTTCAATGTGTTCTCGGCAGGCTCATCTGATCTACCTACACGAAATATATGGTAATGCCGTAGTGGAAGAGCTTGTAGTCGAAAAAGTGGTGTTCCATTAGGGAAAAAAGAAAAGAAGCGATCTTCCAATTCTTTCCCTCTGCACTTGTGGAATTATGGTAAAATTGTAATCAAGATGATATAAGTATTGTTATTCCTGCCTACTATTGAAAACAGTTCGAACCTAATATATAATAAGATTTGGTTGGTAAGTTTAAAGATATCGTTGTAATTCACCGCAACTTATTATTATATTTATAACACGAGCTGGTGCTAAGTCCACACTCAAACTATCATTGACATCGAAATTTTATATCGGCCAACTCAAATTTTCGCTATTAATTTAATACCCACGCCAAAAATTTACTTCAGCTTGATCTTAATTTAGCAAGATTATCACGTCTAAAAATCTTTTCTGAGGGAGTTTTTATAACAAATGACGTAACTATATCACTGTTTTTAGTATTTTATAAAGTTGCGTAATAAAGTGTTTTGCAACAATGAAGTTTAGTTGTTTATTATAAGATATAATGCTGTTTCAAAATTCTTAGTAGCAACTTAGCATACATAACGACATCTTTTTCTATAACCATTATCAAAGAGCATATTAATATGTTAAGATAATCAATAAGTTGGAGTGCATCGATTAAGTTCTTTATATTAATATTGAAGGAGTTTACATAATTAGTTATCTATATATGTTATTCAGCAATTTAATGCAAATTACTCCGTATCCAATAATTTTACATGGAAGACTTTATTTTACGTGGTATCGAAAAGAACTCGTATTTTAAAATTATTGTTCTAAACCATAGTAACCCATTGAAATGGCAAAATTTGCAGTTTGTATTTAGAAATTTTATTCTTAAAAAATCAGAACTAAAAGCCCAAGTAAGTTTCTAGAAAAAAGAATGTTCCTAGTCTTCAAGCAAAATGTAATAAACTTATGAAAATGATGAAGACATTGACTGAGAGAGAAAACTTTAGCGAAGATAAAATCCATGTGGTGGTTCCTGCAATAATTTGTATGTATACGTAATAACATATAGAAAATAAGAGAATAAACCACAGGAAGGAACATTTTATTGTACTATGCCGTTGGCCCCTTTAAATATTTCACCAACTATCAATTGTTGAATTGATGGATCAGATCTTGTTGTCTTCCTTTTGTCCGAGATCTAATTGCAACTTTCTTATTATATATATCACACTATCATTCTCAGTTACGGTTAATGCTTATTTGTATAAGATCCATAGCTAGAGTATATATAAATATTCGTGGATCACCGGCTTTGGAATGTTTTCTCGAAAATTATCGAAATTTTTCTATTTTTGGCTCTGAGCATGGAAATATATATGTATTTTTCACGTTTATTTATTACAACAACACTTTTACTATTTTTCCGAAACATATTGAAAAAATCCTGAACATTAAAGTCTCTAATATTTAGTGTACAACTAGAATGGAAATTTTATCCATTGCCATATAGTTATGGCACAAAAGTGACTTTCAAGTTCATTCTAGCATCTTTTTTATGAGTTTTTCAAAACACTTCCAAATAGTCTAGAATATTTAAGAAAAAAGTTTGTAATGTATTCTATTCTACCATAACATTCTCCAAAACTTTGAACCATGGTTATGTATCATAAAAAGTTGTAATATATTAGTTGTAATATTAAATATATGAAAGAAGTGGAATCAAAAATTTACTGCATAAACCATTTTAAATATTTTCTCCTAAATATTATTAAAAATACTAAAGAACACTTTGTCCAAAAAATAATGGTAGATATGAGACAACCTCTGCATATTAGTCAGTGGAGTTGACATTTGACTCAAGCGACTTGGCGTTATTGACTAAACTATTTGGAATCTTGCATTAACTTCACCTACTACTATTTTTTTTTTATTAATTGCAGAAAGTTAGAAAAATGTAACTGAAACTCACTGGTGGTGACTCCAGTGCATTAATTAGGTTTATGGTCAAACTAATTATTTACTGCCTTCGAGTTTTCTGTTACACTCTTGGTCAAATAGCTTTTACTATTGCTGTTTAATTTGCAAATATTTTAGCAATTCAAGATATCTATTTAAAAAGGAGAATTAATTGTTCACATTTGGAAAAGAAATAATTGTTTGTTTCCATTTGCTCATGCTCATAATAAACTAGAGCCCCAAATACGAATTGCGAAATTTTATTAGGAGTCTCACTACGTATATATCTCTTTCCTATAAATAGTGAGATAAAAAAATCAGTTTGTATGGTACTAATAATTAATGCGATAAAACATGCAGTTATGTATTTTACATGTTGCATAGATATTTTTTAGTGGATTATTAGATGAATCATGTGTTATTTTACTAATAATTAGAGATTAATTTCATATATGTGCAATATATAAATCAAATTTTAATGTATTATAGATACACATTTTATATAATGAATACAGAAAAATAAATAGAAATATTCTAATAAATAGTTGTAATCACGTCGCATTGCATCCGTGTATATATACATATATATGTATATATATGTATATATATATATATGTATATATATATATATATACATATACATTAAGCTCCATTATCTAATTAGACAACTACATGCATCTAATATATGAATAATTTACCAACGGTGTCTTGGTCTAGTGGTGCCGGGGGTTAGACTTGGTAGGGAGAACTAAGGTAGTAAGGTTCGATCTCCCGCAAGTCCGTTGGGAGGAGTTTAAAATCTTAACTTCGGGACTCGCTCCGAAACCGGATTAGTCGGCCCAGTGGATTCGGATACCGGTTGTTCAAACGAAAAAAAATAAAAAAAATAAATGAATAATTTATTCAATCAAATCAATCTTTAGTAAATGTAAGATACTAAAAGCAGTGAAGTATGCATTATTTTAATATCGAATAAAAATTGAAATCAAATATTTATTCTAAAATTGCTCGAAAAAAGTTCAAAAGTTTTCTTGGATCTTCACAAACGTATGTATTATTCTAAAATTTCATATTAAAGAAAATATTAAGAGATGTGGGGTAGAAAGAAAACTATAAAAGCACAAGTACCCTATCTTTAATTCTTTACACCTAAAATTCAACCCATACAACTTAGCCGAGCTTTTATGTCCCAGGAATCTAGGATTTGCTGTCCTTGGTTTGCACTTTTAAACTATAATAGAATCTTTAAAAGCCAAGATGAAAAAGAAGAAGTATATATATAATTAGGTGTATATACAGTTCGAACTGTATTTTCCATATATATGATGGATATGGTTCTAATATTCTCTGTTTGCATGAGTACTTTCTATAAACCTCGACATAAACCTTTAAAAAGTTAAAATAGACATAGTACATTAACCGACCAAAATTATTACACGTTTATTCAAAGAGTACCAATATATTTTTATTTTATAAAAAAAAAATAAAAAAATCCACTAGTTATTTTATGAGTTTTTCAAAATAAGTGATAAAATATTTAGAAGCATCAATTTATTTTAATTTTTAGGGGATCTAAACATACACTACTTAATTCATGCAACTATCATCAAAAGATCGATAAACTATTGCCTTCAAGAGTAAACAGTGTCAAGAGCTAGTGTTGTGAGGTGACGTACTAAAAGAAGTATACTTATGCGTGAGATGTCGTGAGAGTGTTCTTGCACTAGAAATCTTGTGTAAATTAAAAGTTGTACGTCAGTTTATTCGACAACAATAGATTGTTATCACATGTACTAATTATAGTATAACAGTAAATTCTCATTTCTCTGACGACTTAACATAGTGCATTCAAATCTTACTAGACATATATTCTTATGTCACAAATCTAAAATGATATTAAAGCGGCTCACGGTTTAACATATGTTATAGAACACATTGTAAAGTAACTATTTATCTATAGGTACACAAACATGAAAGTTTTACATGTTTACATTCCGTGATTGGCATCGGATTGTCATCGTCTTGATCTTAACGATCATCTGTCTTGTATTCTACTCACAATTCCTTAGCATTATTCTTCTAGTAACTAATTATTTCTCAACATTAAAATTCAAATCGAAATTACTAGAACATAATTGGACCAAGTTGATGAATTTAAAGTTTCCATTGCATAGTGTTATCTAAAATTTGAAATTTATTGTTCATAACAAGCATATAAATCTCACGTGTTAATTGATAATCTTATATCTAAAGTTCTTTTTTTCCCCCTTATTTTTGAGTCGGTGGGCTGATTGTGGTATGTTGTAACTTGTAACCAATAACCATCCTGTGTGGGCATCGGTCCTTGGGCATCCTTTCTCTTAGATGGGCCGACAAGCTTTGAAGTTCAGAAAAGCATGCATCTAACAACTTCCTATATGTAATTATTATGTATTGGGAGTAGATCACTTTGTTAGCATTTATGATATATAGATTAAAGTTTCGTTATTTAGTATATGTTGTGGTAAGTTAAATATTAGAAAATTCGTAATCATTTAAGATATTTCCAACATGTTTTAATACATTCGTAGAAGTAAGTTATTGTCATAAGATCGAAAGACACTTGTATTTATGGTTTTCACATAATTGAAAATGAAAAATATTTCGTTATTTTTTGAGGAAATTAACGTTTCAAAACTCTAATCAGTGACTTAAGTGGAATCAACCAAATACGGTTGGTAGGTGTCAACAATTTCTGAAAATGATTCTGAATGTTATTGAAATTGTTTGATTACGAGTGTCCTTGAATAGTCTGATTGTTAGGTGACAAGTTTGTTTCATTCTTTCCCATTTGGCTAAGAAGTTTGTTTTCCTTTTGCCTTTCGAAGAATCTCAAAGTTGAATTATTACGTGCAGTCTAATAATAGAAGCGCAAAAAGAGTACTACATAGAACTCACAGTCTCAACCACTACTTATAGGCATGTTTTATAGATGTTTGTAACGTTTTAACAAATTAAGTGTAAAACCAGGAATCTCATAATTTTTGTTAGTTGCTTTTAAACTAATCGTGGCTTACTCAAACGCTACAAATGTGGTGTTTGCAAATGCTTGTTAAATGTGCATAAATACACTTTTAGTGTTTACAATACTGTCTTTTGACTCTGTAAATGCCTATTTATTTTTTAAGTAATATTTTAAAAAGATTTGCAAACATTCTCGACTTTTTGTCAAAAGTCATTTAAAGTGACTTTAAGTAAAAGTATTGTGACAAGCTCTTTTTATAAGATATTGAAGACAGTCCAAAATAAAGCACAATGCTTAAACATAATTATAAGTTCTCTTAGCCTTTATAATCCTGTGTTACAAAATGCAACCATTATATTGGGTAATTGCAGGAAGCATAACAACAGTACTTTTTTTTTGTTTTTTTAATAGAATTTGTTAAAGTGACCAGCAAATAAAAGTGATTGATTTTGAGTACATAACCTAATATGTAGTTAGATTTACAACTTTTCCTGGATGAAAGAAAAAGTTACAACTTTTTTTAAAAAAAAGAATATTGAGTTTTATTGAAGGGTGATATTGTTCATGAATGTAATGTTTTAACATTTATAATGATTTATAAATTTATGAGTTATGGTATTTTGATATATCTGTATCATATAAATGATTTTTAATTTTTATTGATAATATTAATTTTACTATAAGATATTACGCAAAATAATCCAGAACCAGAAATTGCTTACCACGAATTATAATTGTTAAATTAGATCTACTAGCATTTTAGCAGATCAAGCCCATCAGGATCCTAACTTCTTAATGGATTTTCTATATTTCATTCAGCAAAAGGCTTATTAATCCAAGTTAACGTAAAGATAGACGAAAGCCCATCAAGTTCTCGTATCTTCTAAAACATAAATTTGGAAAATACTTGTACAGTTTAAGTCTATAAATTTTATGACAAAAATTATTACGTTTTGAAATTGTTGATACTATTTTACTTTGCATTAATCAAATACTTTTAAAATAAAGTAATAAAATTAAATCTGCATGATCTATAGACTTGGTTTAGATAGATATGTCTAAAAAAGTTTATCTTTGAATTAATAAACTAAACAAAAAATACTTATACAATGTGTTTTGGTTTTGGAACGAAAGTAAGAAAAATAGAATGTATGTGGCATAAAGTTGCTCTCCCCTGATGAATATTTATATCTCGAGTCAACAAATACCCATGGACATGGATTAAAGTTTTAATTTTGGCATAGGTCTCAACTAGCTTTTTATAAGAAACTTTTCATTAGTGTTTTGGGATTTTTTCGACATGTTTTGAGAATTTCGTTAATATTCATGCTGAAACGTATGTACATACCACTATATTTTATTTTTATAGAATCGCAAATAAAAATATCTTGATACTTTTCGTTTATAATTTTGATCCAAGCCGGGTGTATATCTAAATAATATCAATTCGGGATCAAATAATTTAGTATTTCATACTCCACATCAAAGTTGCAAATGACATACCAGGAATTCGAATATACCTCACATACAATAGTCAAAAGCTAAAAAACCATTTGTTTTCTAAACGAAAAGAAAAGTAACGAAAATACTTTTTCCCCTTTTTTTGTGAAAGACAATACTTGTACATATATGGAGAAGAGAATAAACTTGCTGGTCTAGACTTTTGAATGCAATTAGAATGAATTATGAGTGGGTCCCACGAATTGAGTGTGGTGCACTGAGAGACAATTGGAGAAGAGCGTAGGGCCAATCACGTGTGACTCACTACTCTTTTATTACAAAGAATTTAAAGCCGTTTTTCTTCGTATTAACAACAATCGATCACTACTTATTTCTATGGGATTCACAGCCATTAATATTCCTTTCCCTTTACACTGACTATGATATATCGTGGCCAAGAATTTAAATTTCTATTATTTATGAACAAGACCCGGATCATTTATTTAAGATAAAAGAATAATTTTAGTACATAAAAAAAAAAAAACCGTACGTAAAGTGCACACTATAAATAATGAAACATTAGAAGATTAATCGTAACTGCGCTTATAACGAACACGTGTCTCAAATATGATAAACAGAACTCTGGTATTATCGGAGTTAAAGTTCCGAATTTTGTTAAAAGTATAGGGTTAGATCATTTCTTATGATAACGTCAAATGGAGTTGTGACCGTCGAGAAGCTAATTAGTCTAGTTTGATTTTTTCAAAAAATACCCGTTTGATGCGTTAGATGATCTTATGTTTTGTGAGTACAATTTAGAATTATACACAAAGAGTCGTTCGTAACAAGTAGACGATTAACTTACGAAGCTTATATTTTTCTTTTTAAAATGTTGAATTTGACTAGTCTCGTCGCAGTTCACAATTTGCCCCAGAAAATTGTTGCTTGCCACAATTATTTGATTCCGAGGTTATGTTCTTTAGCACTCCAGTTCATATAATTGAGAAAAACACGATCTAACTAAAGCAACTAATGAAAGCACGTAGGTATCAACCAATAAAAAGTGAGTGGTTACACGAAGGTCTTGTCATTGTGTCGATTAATTTGAATTAAATATTCACCCATATGTTGGTACTCTCTATCATCCACTCAAAACAAGATAAAATTATCAAGGTGTAGGCATATCGAAACGAAATTCTTTACTAATTTACGTACTATTACTTATTAAATATATGTAGAATAACATATATCACATCAACTTGTCTTTCTTTTTGATTTATGTGAAAAAACATATATCTCTAACTTAAATGTGAAAGTACTATATGAACTTAATCGCCCCGAATAATAGTCTAATTCATTTTTTAAGGTATTGGATCAATTCATTTTTTAAGGTATTATAGTCTAATTCAATGAAAAGCATACCAATGAGCAAAACTCATCTTTTTGCCTTGATGTTGTCTCAATTTTGGACAAATGCCAATGGCCATTGTTTGAGATACATGTTTGTACTATTTTTTTTTTTTTTTTTTTTTTTTTTCATTTTCGTAATATATCTTTCTTCGAAATCTAGAATTATAGATCCTTGAGATTAAGACTTTCCATTTTAGTAGTTATTTCATATCTTTTTAGTATTTTCTTCTACAAATTTTAGTACTTATTTGTGCTAAACTCTGGAGACATCAATTTTTCATTTCGTTACGTCTGAATTGAAGGAAAGCATGGACTACGATGTAATGATTTGTTTCATATAATAAAGATATCACCAACCACTAATTCCAATAAAACAACTGCCAGATAATAAAAGAGATATCGTACGGTTTTGGCCTTTTGAAAAATCAACATAAATTAGTTGGCCATTTTTTGCACTTATCAATCATATCAAATGAAGAAAAGAAAAGAAAAAACATACACCAGATGTGTGAGTGTGTGTGAACTAAAGGCACCAAATAAATGAGAAGGGGGCCGCTTGAGCAAAGGGACTAATTTTAGGGGATAAAGGAAAAAACAATGTTGAAATTAATGAAAGGGACTATACACCGAACTACCTCAAAAAAAAAAACGTCGTTAACTATCGTAGTACAACATTTTCTAGCTATTAAAAATGAAAATGGAAGTCGGGGCTCATGACATAATTACCAACATAGATCCAAGTTCTAATTTTCGTGTATACTAAATATTAGAGACACTATGTTTAAAATTCCTTTGATATGTTTTGAAAAGGAATTATAAATTTGTTATTGTAATGAACGTGAGAGAACACATTTATTTTTATAAACTTATCATAGAAATATAAACTTTAAGAAACTTTAATCTACAGTTAACAAGTAGTTCTATAGATGTAATATTTGACTAAAGAAAATTGTGATTTGCTGATTTAAAAAATATAATGTTTAACTTTCGCATGCATCCACTTCAAATTGCATCATCTTTTATCTGTGTCGCCACTTGGTTCAAATTGCATCTATTAAGAACAACTCTGGTTTCAAAAAAGAAAAGAAAAGAACAACTCTTAATGTAACACAATATGAACTTTTTAAATTAAGATAAAGTTCTTGGTTACATTTAACTTAAAAGAACCAGAAATAAGGATGCTCGCCTTTTTCTATAAATGAGAAAACATTTGGTCCCACTACTCACGTGCTACGATTTGTTACATCATCAGAATTTTAACGATAATGGCCCGCCAAAATCTCTTCTTTATTCGTTTATTTGATGTGTTTGTTCAGGAAAATAAAAACACTACGTATCGTTGAGAAAATTGTGTGCACAATACTGAGAAATAGATTTTTAATAACAAGATAATGTATATACAGGAAACAATGACCCAACGGCAACACAAAATTTTTAACAAAAAAAAAAAAAAAACCGCAACCCAAAATAAGTTACAGTTGAAATTTGATTTATTTTTTAATTTAAACTTAAGTAGAATTATTAGTATTATGTTCAATAATTGGTAGCGCAAAATCACTCCCTTAGTTTTACGATAATTGAAAAAATAAATATTAACTTTTATTAACTTGCAAATGTGATTAATTATATTTACGTATATATTATCAATTCTCAATGAGTTCAGTCTTTAATTATATTATATATTTTGCAAGTATGATCCTTGACCTTTACTTGTTCGCAGTTTATATATGTTCCTTTTTTCTAAAATCTTAGTGATTTATTTTGTGAATGGTTTTAGTAATTAAATAATTTTTTATTTTTACTTTCTTTCTAGTTTTTGAAGTAGTGAATTGACTTTTGCTTTTCAAACTACAGCATAAAAAAAAAATACTTAGTTGAGAGTTAATATTGATTTATAATCATTAAAAATTGACCAAAAGATTTAACTGATTGGTGAATATAATTAACTACATATATATTTGCAAAGACGAAAAAAACAAGAACTAAACATTATAGGAAAAAGACGTAAAATTGCTACAATGTCAAGATAAATGACTATATTTGCAAGTAAAAAAAAGAAGTAATACTTAGTTTTGTCAACCCCTATAATTAAGTATCCAATATTATATTTTCTCTTTCACTAAGCTATAATTAGCCCCTTTAATTAAAAGAGAGAAATAGAAACAAATGACGGAAAATATATTTGGGAAAAGCTTTAACAATAGAATCTTAGAGTACTCTTTCCTTGAACAATGAAAGCTTGAAAGTTTGCCAAAATATTCGGATTTAAGTTTCCATATCTTTGGATTCCAAAAGTAATTTATTTATGAACCAAACCAGCCCTAAGAGTTAGAATTCAAGGGCGAAAGAAGTTGACTAAATTCTTGATCCGACAATGAGGATCCCAAGCGGAATATTATTTTCCATATTGCTTCCATTTGGAATCAGTTCCATTACTGATTGGGATCATAATTCATTTGTTAGGCATATGTTAGTTGCAATGTGTAATTATCAAGTAGTAATAATTATAGCTTTATCATAAAAGTAGCGTTTTGTTATATAATTTAATACAATTGTAAGTTGCAGAAAGCGCCCCTATATGTCAAACTCTATTGAGACACGCTCCCATTTAAAATTTTAATATTAAACATTATATCTTCAGGACTTTATAAGTCGACTGTATAGATAATGAATTGTATTTTTTCTCCTAGTAGATCTAAAATGGTAGTTTTATCTTTTATTTTGATAAACATGTGAATTCAATTTAAACAATATTAACATCTTATGCATCAAATAAGTCCATTTAAAAATTGGTTATCAGTTTTTGTACGCGTGTAGATCAATTAAGAGTGGGGGAGTATTTGCCGATTTTAAGTAGGGTATTTGCTGTCGAAAGAGTTATATAGGAAATTGTTCGCCAATTGAAAATAACAAAGTATGTAGTCTTTGAAATTTACATATTGTTACAGTTTTGACTGTCACTCATAAGTCATAACAACTCACGAAGAACGTCTAAAGACAAATTGGCTTTGGTACATAGTGACAATCAAGAAACGCCTTATATTCGACGGACCAAATATTAGAAAATAGATTGTACAAAATAGAAAGATATACATGTATGTGTATTGGAAATCGTGAGTGTTGTTCACTTTGTTAGACCAAAAAAATTACTCATGAAAAATGCATAATTACCTTAGTTATCAATAGTATACATACAATTATTTTTAAGACAAAGATTGAAATTATCCTAGCTAGTAATGTACATCCAAATAGTAGTAAAAGCTTTTAGCAAATCTTCATTACTTAATTAGTATCACACATGAATGAATTAATAGCCAGGATAATGCTAATATACATAAGAATTGTAAAAAGAAGCTAAATATATATAGAAATAATTTCAGAAGAATATTATGTGCAAAAACAGTGAGTTAATGCATTGGATTAACAAACCAGGGCCAAGAAATATATTTGAGTAGAAAGGTGATGCATATATGTATATATGAGACAATTGGTAATGGTTGGACCCAATTCACACTTTTGAGAAATCTGGCTCCAGTACGTAATTATTGGATTTCCCGTGATTCTTGATTCATTGATTATCTTTCTGCTGGGTCTTATAATTATTTCAACGTAACCTTTCACATATGTCTATATTTAATATATATATAATTTTTTTTATGTAAATTAATGGATCTAAGAAAAATTTGTGGCTACAAACGATTTTCATTTATAATCCACCCACCCTATATATTGCTATACTCCAGATATTAATATTGGTCCACTCGTCGTGTTTATCACATTTTTATATTTGATAATTAATATGAAATATTGGTTACGCCGTAAATTAGTCTACTATTCTTCTAAATATTTTGTCTAGATGAGGAGGGCCGTGTGTTTTCTTTTTGGGGCAAAATTTTCTACAAAGTTTACTCAAAACCCTTAAACCTGGTTAAATTTATTACCAAGATAGGGTACTAAAAGGAATAGATCAGATTAGGGTTTTTTGGCAATCGGACTCAACTAGCTGGTTAGGTTAATTTTTTTTTTGTAATTTTGAGTTTTCCGACACATGGGATGTATAAATGATAAAATGAGGGATTTTTTTCAACTTTGATCCCTTAATGAGTACCGACTCCATCTTTGGTAATCTATTGAATTTTTTTGTAACTTTGATCCTCTAATTTGTCTATAATTCATACTTGATCCCTTTTTTCACCGAAATCGTCATTTTTGGCCAAAAAAAAATCACTTGTTGTGCACGTGGTCACATGAGGGTTGTTTTCATGTGGGAAAGAAGTCGCGATTGTGAAATCACACCCCTCTTTTGTAATTTTAAGGCAACCCTTTTTCTGTTAGGTGACTAAAGTTATTAAAAAGTTTAATAGGGAACCAAAGATGGAATCACTACTCATTAAGAGATCAAAATTGAAAAAAACCCTAAAATGACTACTCAAGAGTTTGTGATTGACTTCTTATCGTACATACGTAGTCTGTACATGGATACATGTAAATGCATTCATTGTTTTTTTCTTTTCTTTTTTGGTTTAGTACTCAAATCAATGATGATTTAACATATACTCTAGATTATAATAATGCCAAGATTTTTAAATAAACCAAATTTGGTGTAGCTAGGACGAAATATATATCCGACCATTTTTTTTTCTGGGTCTGGGGTTAAGAATGTCAATTCATGTACTAAATCGTTTTGTTGATACACTTATTTCAACGAGACTGTGATATAAGTCAATATAAATTTAACTATATATAAGAAAGATATATACCATATTAAACTTTTAAAAGAACCACGTGAGAACTAAATTGTTACAGATCGAATTTTGACTATATATATTAATTCTTGGCCGGGTCACGAGTTAACTAGCTACTGACTTTTTTGTGCTATATATACCTCAGTTTTCACTGTCGATATTTTATATTTTTTACACTTTTAACATGTTTTCTAATAGGCTATAATATTTTTTTGAGCTCGTTGAATTTCTTATATAACTATAGATACATTTAAAACAAACTAAGTTGTTCACAGGATTTGCTGATTTTACCTTAATTATCTAATATTACAGAAACAAAATAAACGAGAATGAAAATCAATCTTGTTAATTTAATTTAACCCATCAGAAAGTTTTCGAGAGTCCCATTACTCGTACCCAGAAATTCATGATGAGAATGTTTCTCATCATCATTCAGATTTGTCATCATATCATGCATATGTACGTACATGAATTCAAATTAATTGTACAACTGTATTTAGCTTAAAATTTACAAACATGGTTGCTGAAGGTACAAGTACTGCAAGCCCATATGTTTAGCTCTCGCTCCTTAAATTGTGAATAGTAGTTAGTACTAAAGAGATATCGATCCAGCAATGAATTAGCGTCAGCAGTGGCATTATTAAATGTTAATCAATATGCTTAATGGTGGTGGCTTGAATAATTTGCCAAAAACCATAAAAATAATACAACGTTTCAACATCATATCTGATTCGAGTGTTTCACAGTATGTTGACTTGGGCTACTATTACGTCTCGACAATGTTCACGCAAAAAAATAATTAATTAGCTGGTTTGAAAAGGATTGATTAATAAAATAATTAATTTCCATTAACTTTAGTCTTATTGGGTAAGGAGTTAACTTATTAACTAAAAATATCTTCAGATATTTCTGTAGGTAAAAATAAATGAAAACCCCAAAAAACAGGAGCAACATCATCAGCAAGAAAATTAAAACATATTTAAGCTTTGACACAATGGTGGAGTCCTATGAATATGCTAGTGGCACCGACTTGAGTAATGGGGATTGAAAAATTGTGTGAATCGCAAAAATCAGCCTTGTGGTATTTTATAACTGCACATATCTCTCTGTATTAAACAAATACATAACTCTCAGTATAGTTTTTATTGATAAATATTCGCTGAATTTTTTTAAAATTGTAAATAACCCTTATTCTTTTAATTGCCCCGGAGTTGAAGAGCGTAGCATTTTTATCGGAAAATTAGTCTTTTAATCTATAAAATAAAAATTCATTTTCATAATGTTTTACATCTCAAAAGAATATATTGTTAAGATGGATAAAATTGGAAACCGAATTTCAATACATAACAATAATTGGTTACCGACAGACTCATCTGAAAATATATTGAGAGCATGTTGTTTACCAATCATTAAATTTCAAAGTTAGTTTGCTAATGAAATCTATATACACAGACACAGGGGTTATAGTGTGTCAATTCCAAATAACATATTAGGGGTTTTTGCTTATTATTTGTGATTTTTTACTATTATCGAATACACATATTGTATAGCTACAATCCTTTCATATAATTAAAAGTGTGTCTACAAATTATATCGTTAACATAATTGAAAGTTAAGAATAATTTTCTTAAGAACCATCCACGAGAATCATGTATATATCCTTGATGGAATATGTACTTTTATCTAAACTAGATTAGAGCTTGATTATATAGCTGTTTTTATAAATTTTATATGATGTGTCAAAATTATTGCAATAAACACTTTCCATATCCTTACTGTTGTTTAAGTATGATATTTACAATTATATATCTGTATGATGCTAATTAAATAAACTAATCCCAATTATTATAGTGATGATCCCTATCATCAAGATTACAATTTTTTTTAAAAAGCCACCATTAGTGCATTTAAAAAAGAGAAGTTGAAAATGAATGCATGAGAGAGAAGGAAAAAAAAAAAAAAAAAAAGCAAAGAAGGAAACAAAAGCATCCCCTATAGGCCCCATATTATGTCTCCTCAATAGACTCTAATACATGATCTCTTCATCTTTTTTCCTCTCCTCAACAATTTTCCTCTCACACCTTTTCTTTCTTTTCCAATTGCCATAAACAAACATGAATAACAACAATTCTCTTACAACAACAACAATCATGTCCAAGGATCCAGCTGAGCCCTCATCCGCAACCAATCCGCCACCGCTAAGTCGTTACGAGTCTCAGAAGAGAAGAGATTGGAACACTTTCGGACAGTACTTAAAAAACCAACGACCACCGGTTTCCCTATCTCACTGCAGCTGCAACCACGTGCTCGAGTTTCTTCGTTACCTCGATCAGTTCGGGAAAACTAAGGTTCACTTGCACGGTTGCGTGTTCTTCGGGCAGCCTGACCCTCCCGCACCGTGTACCTGCCCGTTGAGGCAGGCGTGGGGCAGCCTAGACGCGTTGATTGGTCGGTTGAGGGCTGCGTACGAGGAGCACGGGGGAGCACCGGAGACGAATCCGTTTGGGAACGGAGCGATTAGGCTTTACTTGAGGGAAGTGAAGGAATGTCAGGCTAAGGCGAGAGGGATTCCGTACAAGAAGAAAAAGAAGAAGAAGATTAGTCATCCTGTCGTAGTGAAGGCGAATCATGATGAGGAGATGATGATCAAGCATCCAAAGTGAATTCTACAAAAAATGGTAATTATTTTACTAGCTTTTTACTAATTAGATTGTGACATGAAATTTACTTGGATAAATAAATTGATCACATAAATATGTGCTATCGTAGATCAAAGTTTCTGTTACGGTGTATGTTCTGGTCTACTAAATATTAGAATCTTTTGGTAATTTTTCGAGATATTTTGAATAAAATCATAAAAATAGCTGTGGAAACAAACTTGAAAAAGTTTCAGTATTTCTCGAAAGTTTGATCCATATAACTTCCGGTGGTTACATATAATTTAGCGATGGGATTCTTTGAAAGTGACAAGTAATGGAAAACGAGAGTTTTTGTGTCTACAAACATTAAAAACATTTGGATAAATGGGATCAGAATTTAACCGTTAGCAGTATAAGTTAAGGACCACAAGATCTGTAGTGTATATAATAGTATATTCAAGAATGCTATACGTATATATATAACCAAGAAACCCTAGATCCACAAACACAAAAACCCTAATTATAGTTGGCACTTTTGGTGAACCAGATCGTGTATAGAAGATCACTTTTACACCTGGGGATAATTTTTTATTTGCTATAAAAAGACAGATATAGTCTCAAAGACTGTTTATAGTAATTTAATAAATTTAGGTGAGATGATATAACTTTTGTCTTTATTTCTCTCTCATCAAAATCATAGCCAAATAGAACTGTTGATTTTAATTATTTCATAATTTAATTTTTGGGATTCGGGAAGATTTTGTGCGCTCCGTGAGGCCATCATCTTGTCTCCCTGATTTTACATGAACTCAGGTTATGCTATTTGTAACCTGTAAGATTCTTCCTGCCATAAGTGTTACATGTTTTTATGTTTAATTTTTGCCTTGTCAATTTGGGGTGCTATGTTTTTATCACTTTGATATTTGATGATGTTTGTTTGTCAGAAATTGCTTTATACATGATTGATTCGTTTAAAATGGACTGACAGTACTTACTTCTGAGTTTTACTGAATCTAATGTCTCCAGAGTTCCTTTTTTCTTTTCTTTTTTTTTTTTTTGATGGAAAGGTATGATATATATTGAAATCTAGTGTAAAGATAATGTCGTGATAAATAATGATGACATTTACTTAATAATTACATATAAAATAAACAATGTACATACATACACATTTTACACGAATTTTCTACGCCACTTTGTATGTCACTTTGTATGCCACTTAGTTGTAAAACGGACACTGAAAAATCTGAACTCAACATATTGCATATATAGAAGAAGGATAAGAACTAATTAGCATTCTAATACATGCTTTCTAAATCACATCTCTGTACATTTCATCTGTCAAATGGCATGCATTCTAGTTTGATCCTCTAGCAATTCCTCAAACTCTTGATCCTTATTCCAGTGTTTATCTTTTGATACTGAAATAAATTCTGCTTTGCTTTGAGTTCATATATTTTTCAACACTGGATTTAGATAATGATCTTTGTGCTACTGATGTCAGTGCTTTTGATAATGGAGAATAGATGATCATGTCTTAACTTGAGCTTTTTTGCATCCTTAAGCATCAGTTTCTTAGTCTTGTCCTAATGGTTTCGGTCCTTTTACTAATAAAGATAAACCATAGTTTAATTTGAGTTTATTGAGATTTAAACATTTTATAATGTGCATGGCCCTTGTTTTAATAATGCTTTAGTCCTTTCCTTTATGCAAATAAATAATACTTTATCTGAGTTTATTGATTCTTAAGCGTTTGATAAAGTTCATGATCCTTGTGCTTTGGGTAAAGTTGTGTTCCTAAAATGTGCGACATTTTTTTATCTTTGAGTGTACTTTAGGTAATTCTAGTTAAGATCTTTTACTGCATGGTAAATTATGCCTCAACTACGTACATGTATATAGTGAATACGATGAAGCTTCTCTGTTAAGTACATCCGCTTGTAGAATAGCTAAATATTCTTCTCCTCAATAACTGATAAACTCAACGTTAAGCATTTTGCATTCTGCATAAAACTTTATGGTGTTCCCTATTTAATTTCATTTAAATCAATTTGCACCAAGTTAATTTACATGCATGAGATTAACGCTGATGATCAGTTGCACAAAATAAAAAAGTTCCCCATTTTGCATCATGTGCTAAGAAATACTGAGAAATACTGAAAGAGTCATTATAATTAAGTATGTGATAATTTGATTTTGCATGTTAACATCAATTGTCGACGTTATAGTTATTTGAATTTTGTCAATGTGTTTCATCCACATGTGCTATTCAAATCATGTTAATTTATCAGTTCAGTTCGAAGGTTTGTTGTCCTGAATTAAATCTTTTAAAATGTGTTTTTTCCCAGAAAACCAAAGTCTGTATATATATGGTAGCTTAATTCAACAAATGGTTTTGTAGACGGTGAAAACAGGCTAAAAGCTTGCTTTATTTTGTCTTTATTAATGTAAAGTATGAGATTGGTTTACTTCTATATATGAACCAAAAAGAACTTGCCTTTAGCCTCGATATATATAATAACTTAATATATTGAACAGTTTATTTTGGCCTGATGCTTCATGTTTGTTATACAAGACTGACTCCCTTTCGAGAACGAGAATTTACATCTCTCAATGAATTAAATAAACATTAAGAAAACATGAATCATTTATTTATCTAAGTGAATAGACTATAAAGCTAGCTCAATCTATAAGCTTTGTTTTTTAGCCCTTTTCTACAGCTGACTGGGAGCACAATAATGGCTATTGATAAAAAAAATGTAAACATGTTCCGCCATATACATAAAAAATCATCTTATAGTTAGACTGCAAAGAATATATGTGGAAACAGACTAATTATACACACTTTTGCAGATAACAACGATATCTTTAATTAGGCATATAATATTGTGAATCATATGCATGGACCCGAAAGTCCGCTAGTTCCCTTGAGCTAGAGACTTCTAATTACGATTTTAATCCAGAACCTGAGTAACTGCAGGGTTAAAAGCGAGAAAAGGGTCATACACACACACACACACACACACTTCTCTAATTAATATGAGTTAACCATAAAAGCTATATGCACGATGAATTCTTGAGTGTAGTATAAGTATGAAACCATAAAACTATATGTTGAAAATGCCAGGCATAAACTCATGACACAGAAATACATGGAAGTTACTCCCCAAGGTTTGTAATCATCCAGTGAATTTGTAGAGCTGATCTGGTTAATTATGTAAATTCAATAAGTCATATTTATTAATTAGATTCAAGCTAAAGCCTAGCTTAGATTATTAACTCAAAAATATTTGGTAGGGAATACATATTAATAACAAAATTTAAGATTTTATCTGATTTTCCAGAAAGTAGGCAGATCAAGTCATAAAACTTTTGGAGAGTTACTAGGGACATCATGATATTATGGAAAATATTCAACAACATTCGAGATTATACATCATTGAGTTTGAGCTAGATTCAAACCATGAATATTCTGTTAGAGTCCGCGGTGTGATTCACAAACAAAATACTACTTTGATTAGTTGAGTCAAGAGTTTGACTCTTTATATTCAAAATTATATTGCTTGCCATGATGATTACAGTTTAAAAGCAATCGTCTCCCAAGATACAATAACTATAACTCAGTATAGTAGCACTATGAATATCAAGAATGATGAATCAAATATGACTTTGAACTCTTAAATAAAACAGAAAAGAAGATAAGAAAGAATGTGGTGAATGTGTTACTCCAAGGGTTCTAAACCCTTGTATCAAACAAATAACTTTAATATATCTGAAAAGACAAGCTCAATCCTTTCATCAAGAATAAAGCTATTTGCTTTCCCACCAATTATATCAACACATTTTAACTAAAAAAGCTAACTTATGAATTTAATTTCTCACTCATCCTAAAATGGTACCGGGTACTTAAATACACTATGAATCATCTTTATTGTAGACTAGATGAAACTAAACAAATTTCAACTTTTGAAAATTAAAACATATTAAAATCATTGATCAAAAGTTGGTCAAAAACTACTTTTACAACATATAATTCTAATCACATATACTCTGGATTCTAACTTATATGAAGCCCTATGGAAAAGAAACTTTTCTGAAATAAACTTGTAATAAATCTAATAAATAGTTCAATCAATAAGTTTACCAATAAAACTAAATTTAACTTGTTTGGTAAAATGAAGCACTAAGGAAACGGTAGATAGGAAGTAGGCCTATGGGGATGACTGGAGTAGTCTTCAAAAGTTTGTTAAATTGAGGTATATGTTTATGTTTAAATAGTTCCAATTAATGTGTCTGTAACAATATGTGAAATATTATTGGTGCACATGCTAAATCATTATTTTGTATATGTATGTCTTCTGCTGATTGATCACCATGGTAAGGAATTAAGAAATAGTTGAAGGGTGGATGAATATGCTTGAAGATATCCAAAGTGAAAATTTCTAGACAATACTAGTTGAGACTTGTTGTATATATAGGGCTAAGGCGGTCATTGTACAAATGAGATCCATACAGATGTATACTTAGAAACTTCTCATATGTAAGAATTGTCCAAAATGTAGAGCGTTAAGATTGTCTGATGATTAGGGTTAAGGGGTTTTTGAGAGGAATGTATGAATTGGATTTTTTATGGGAATTTGTTCCTATTATGTTGTTTGAAGTGTAAGGGCAGAGTATCCCTTGTACTCTTTTCTTACTAATACTTTTTCTGTCCTATCAAAAGAAAATGGGGTTTTAAGAGGAGATACTGCTCAAAGAACATTAGGTAGACTAACAACTTACAAGGTTATGAAGATTGCATACTAATCATGGAACATAGAAAAAAGGTCCAATCTTGTGCTTTTGTAGTTATAGCTTTAGCTATAAATACCTATTTGTGGAGCCGATGGGGTGGCCTAGTTAGTTGAAGATGTGGAGAATCTTCTCGTGGTCTTAAGTTCGATCTTTACAGAGAGGGAGTAATTTGAATCTATGTTTTAGATTATGTGTTTGTCGTACAACTGTACAAGGTTTGCTTAGTCTGGTTTGCCTCACTTGCATGGTTTTTAGACTACTGCGTCTAGCATCTTAAAGAAAAAAAAAAATCTATTAATTTGTGGGAAATTCTATATGCTTGGCTCAACTTGATTTTTTCTAGTTCATATATATAACTCCTCAAGAGATCCAACCTTTAGTAGATATTGTTGTTGCAGCTACCTTACATATGCAAGCATAGTTTGCTATCCAAAAGTTTGCTGATGAGATTAGTTTCATATATGAATAGTTGCATGGTATCTTTCTGATATGAGTAGAATATTTGTTCAGAGCTACAAAGAGTTAAAACAAGTCATGATTTCATCAATAATGAACATTTAATTTATTCACTGCATCCTTATTTTCATCAAAACAAAGCACAGATTCTTCTTTTTGTGATTCTGTAATTTGCAGGATGGAACTTTAATTGTACTCGATGGGAATGAGCTAGAAAGGCTACTGGGAAACTTCATGTGCTCGCTCCTTTGTAGGCAAAAGATCGTGCGCTAGAAGTGGAATTCTGAATAATATATATAGACCAATATATGATCAGTTGGACTTAATGTAAAGCTGCTATAGTAGATTATATATAAGATATTTCCAGCGTAGGTTAATAGTAATTATATTATATATCCATGTACGTTTCCATGAAAAATAACATAGCTGTATTATTTTATTAGCTATATGTATACGTTCTTTAGCTTCTTGTGACTCGGTATTAATAATAACACTAGGGAACAAGTGGCATTTATTTTATTAGCTATATTGGATTATCGACTATTTATATGATCATAAGGATAGAACCTTTTGTACCGTATGATTTTTTCTGATGCATTTTCCCGAATTGCAAACTGGTAGTTGATTTTTTCTCCTTGGTTTTCAAGTTCGAACATTATCATGAGCGATTTATTATTATGTGGTTTTTATATGTGAGTCATTCAATGTTTTTTTTGATCGGGCGTGAGTCATTCAATGTATGTTTGCTTAGTGTAGTTTATTCGGCTAATATTATTTGCAGACTATTACGTTTAACTACATGGTTTATCTAGTACACACCCAAAACTTAGTGGCAACACCCATGTTATCAGGAAAAACAGATGGACACCTACTTGAGGAGGAATTATACATACCAGCAACATTTATTAAGTAGTGCAATGCATGCCATAGTTTTTCTCATAATCAGTAGATCGATCATGTAGATTTAACTGCTTTATTATTAAAGAATATTTTATTTTAATGTTGGTGGAGTTTTTCAAGTCAATGAGGTCTCATAATCTAGAGTCACAGAACTCTAATCACTATATTCATAAAAAATGGCCTCTACATATAAGAATGTGGATTTACTTTCTTTGAGTACGACCTGCATATTGGCGCAGATTTAATTTTATGTTAAATATGAGGGCATTTTTTTTGGGTACTAGCGTGCTTATAAATTATAATAGTCAAGCTGTGTACACTATATTTTCAGTTGAGTTGTTGGGTTGTGGAACTTGATATATATAACCTGTTTATGTGTAATTGTAACTTTGACTTATCAGAAATAGTGAAAATTGTGGTTTGGTTCTAGATGTAGTTTTTCAGATAACTTGGTAAACAAAATCTTGATTTTTTTTTTTTTTTTTGTCACTTTTCATGTGTATATCCTTGTACAATCGTATGGTTGATCTGCATAAGTTTCAATGCTTTAACATTTATGTCAATGATCATAACTTAGGGCTCAATATTTCATCAAAGCAAATGAAGGTTTGAAAGAGTTCGATTATTTGACTTAGTTACTGGGCTAAAGAGTTGCTAGTATCTAATAATAGTTCAACACAAAAGGAAAAATGAACATACAAAACATTTGATCGATTTTCTTTTCATCCTCAAAGATTGGCAAAAAGAGACGTACGTGTTACTGCAAATTGGACCCTGAAGAAATTAGAGTGTCGCTCTATATTAAAAGACAGGGTAGTTGTGTCATATAACTATGTAAATGAAAACAACGAGTCCATAAGAACATGGATTTTAGGAGTATAAACATTTAACTTCCAAACTTATCAGAATATTGGAAAGAATATTACGAGTCTAAGATTTGTCCAAGTAAATTTTTTTAAATTTTTTTAAAAATATTGTATTTTTTTAATGTTTATAATTATGCGGAAATTATAGCTACAATGTCCAAAGATTTGGTTAAGTTAAAATAACTCATATATTAGTACACTCTTTGGCGATGAGAATGTGAATATGTGATAGTAAGGTGGTGTTTATAAATGCTTATAAAATGAGCTTATTAACTTTTACAGCCGTAAAAACACATTTTTAGTGTTTGCAACATTGACTTTTGCTTCTATTTCTCTAAAAAAAAAAGTCAAAAAATCGCAAAAGTAAGGCCAAGGGTGCTACTCTAACTGCTTTTGAAAATATGCTATTTTTAAAAAGTTATTAAAAGAAAAAAGTCACTTCTCATTCATTTTGGCAAACACGTAATTGATGTTTTAAGTAGTTTTTTGAAAATAATTGCAAGCACTCCCGGCTTTTTGTCAAAAGTCACTCAAAGTGACTTTAAGCAAAAATAGTGAACAAGCTTCTTTTATAAGCTCTTGCAAACACAACCTAAATATTAATTTCAAAGTGTATCTCTTAGCATCCTTCAAGTAATATAAGTCAAAATGAACAAAATAGTAACCAAGCAATGGATATTTAATACCTTATTTTTGGGGTGTAATCATGAAAATATCTTTGGTCTCAAATTGGATCACCACGGGAAGCAATCTGGTTATGCCTTTTAGGTTCAAGTCTGTCACACCGAGTTAGCCTAGTTTGGTTTAACCAACTTACATAAGTCCATTCTATTGTGTCGGTCATGGATGAGTAATGGTTGCGGGTTCTCATGTTGTTTGAAAATAAAATAAAAAAGAGAGAAAAGAAAGAAAGAGATAACTCAATTTTATAGTGGCAAGAGGTAGAGTAATGATAAAATATTACTACTACTTGGCGAAAGTTTTCAGAAAAATGTGTCCAACTTGTTATGCAGAAACATTTTAACAACTAGACCAATATCTTTAATTCTTAAGATTCAAGAAGGTCATGGAATAATATTCCTAACCAGGCCCAACATGATAAATAGTTTGGCATAAACATCAGACAGCCGAAGGTGTAAACCGCTACTTCAATTGAGAAAAATATTGTAGTCACAACCAAAATATAAACAAAACTTCATGTAGACTATTTACCAGGATGTAAAAATCTCTATTATGTTCACAAATTTGCACACCCATTGCGTCAGAGACAATCTTCAACTATTAACAGAAACAAAAGTACGTCAAAACGGCAGACAAATCGTGTGCCCCATCTCCTACGAAGAACACCATTAAGTTCTCTTGATCGCGTCTAGCTGTATATATCTGCAACATTTATAGAAAAACACAAACTTAGAACTGAGATGTGAAAAATGGAAGAAACGAAAATAAGACAGTCGGGCCTAAAAATGGTTAGATATGTTCATGAGAGAATGCATTGGCTAGAAACCATTCAGTATAGTGGCTCTTGTTTCTAATGTCATGTTTAGGCAAACAGTAGCACATTCTAAAACAACAAACCATCTGAGTGAAGAACGTGGAAAAGCCACGTGAACCCACAATATAAAGTAGAAGACGACATGGGGCTTTATTTGCTTTGAAATCAAGTATGGTACATACAATGGGTAATTTGGGGCTCTACTTCTTTGTCGTTACTTGACAGTGATACATTTTAAAATGAAATGACCATTCTTCTTGGCTCTATTTTTCTCATCTTGATTTTTCCAAGAAAGATTTCAAAAAAATACGAAGGTCATTTGGATTCTTTAGTTTGTACATCCAACTAATTCCAGAATACTTCCAAACCGTTATGAAGTACTAAATCGCTTTACGAGGTATTGCAATAAACCACTAGCAACAGGGACCAACATTCCGTGCATAACTAGGAAGCTAAAAAAACCAAGAGAAATATTCTAAAACAAGATTCAGAGCAAGTACTTGTAAGTGTAATGCAGACAAACTATGGGCGTATTTTGCTCATAAAAAACAACAATCGGAATTATCCGCACATGAAAATTCCCTCTTGTTCTCGCAGCATACAAAAGACAAAGCTTTATCCCTATTTCATCAAAAAAGATACAGAGAAGACTAAGTCGAGACCAAAAACTCAAATCAAGAGCTTAAGCCAACTCTAACAATCAAACAGAGGTCTTCAAGCCGTTTTGTCTCCTTGTGCGAAAGGAAGTAATATTCATTAGTTCTCTAGTTTGGGTTAGAGCGGGAGGTGTAAAGGGTGGTTCGTCACTCAAACAGTGAAAACTTAGCCAATACACACCTGATTTTAGGTACAAATCATTCATCTATTTTCTAGAGTCCGGTTATTTCATATTGGGTATTAGTATCAAAGTAAGTGGCTGAACAATTTGGTTGCATTGCGCGAATTAAGTCATCTATACTCTAACGTCTAATTACTTTCTACCAGGTATGATCAAGTAAGTGGCTACGCAATAAGGTTCCGCTCAGCTAGATAAAACACAGGACACCCGAAGAAAACGTGGATGGAGGTCATAAAAAACATGTATAGAAAACGAAATAAAGATCGTTCTATTCAACCGAGACAAGAGAGAATGAAACTCCATATGTCCGACTTGTCCTGATTCTCCTATGATTCATATATCCTACCCCAATTAATTGGTATTACAGGCTCGGTTCTATATATCAAAAATACTCAAAGCATGAAAGTTTGCTATACACTAACCATCGGAAGATCCGGAGCGTTTGGCCCGCTTGATCTTCTCGAGCTGAAGCTGCGTATCCATGAACAACTGCATCCTCTGAACCTCGAGATCCTTAGCAAACTGCATCCTCTGCTTCTCCAATTCCACCATCTGCTTTTGCTTCATACACTCCACCCTCTCATATATCTCCCCAAAACTCTCTATAGCCCTAGCTAGCCTACTCATCCCCTCTCCTCCTTCATCAACTTCCTTCTCGTCATCGCCCCCCGATTCTCCGTCATTCTCATCCTCAGCCCCCGCGGCAGCAGCAGCAGCCGCCATTGCCGAATAATTCCTCCTAAAATGCGACACGTCATTCTCCGGCGAAGGCATCGGACGCTTCTGAGGCAAAATCGGAGGCGTAAAAATCGACGATCCGATCAAACTCGACTTCCGGTGAGCTAACGGCAACGCAATCGGAGGCGGAGGCGAAGGCGGAGGCGAAGGCACCGTAGCCGAAGGCGATAGTTTACTACTAGGACTAGAAAAGTTATCGCTGAATTTCGCTCCGATCAAATGCTCAAAACGCGAGAAAAACGGCCAATTCGACGTCAAAACTCCGTTCGACTCCGCGATCCTCACCTTCTCCACCTTGTACTTCTTCTTCAGCGTGTCGATCCGGTTTTTGCACTGAACGTCCGATCGGCGAGTCTTCTTCGTGTGGCCGTGATGCAAGTTAACGGCGTTAGCGACCTCCTGCCAGTCCTTCTGACGGAGATTGCCGCGGTTCAGATCCAGGTAACGGCGTCCCCATGCGTCGACGAGCGTCCACGTGGCATCTTCCGTCCAGCAGTCTTCGCGGAACGGTGCCTGCTTTGCCGGCGCCGGCGCTGGCGGAGGAGTTAACGATTCGGTTAGATCGGCCATGGAGGTGGATGAACTCTGTTAACGGTTCCGTTAAATCGGCAGCATTGTCATTGGCAGCTGCCGTGCGAGGGTTCATGAGATTGCCGTGAGGTTGGGGTGAAAAGACGGTTTTACCCTTGGCAGGAATCATCAGTTGTGTGGCCGGACGGCTTTTTGCGAGACGTCGGCTTGTGCTTAACCGGTTAGGGTATTTCAGTATTTGGCTTTTGAGCATTTTTGTAATTTCTTTTATTTATTCTAGGTAATATATCACCACTGAAAAGGCAAAAAAAGAAAAGAGAAGGTGTAAAATATTTTAATAGATTTTTTTTCCCTTTTTTGAACATATACAATAA
Organism: Misopates orontium; assembly: GCA_946800315.1. NCBI lineage: Eukaryota > Viridiplantae > Streptophyta > Magnoliopsida > Lamiales > Plantaginaceae > Misopates > Misopates orontium. The sequence goes on along the minus strand of OX326946.1, from coordinate 2,742,507 downwards.
TGTATTGAAGCAAACGTAGAGTTTTAGTACAAGTGAAGATCGAGTTTGAAGTGCGAGGGCAAAAGTAAAAACTAATTCGAGTTAATATCACGTAGATATTAGGTATAATGGTTTGCAACAGTGCAAAATTTGAAATGGCGCAAGGTAAAGAGCCCCAAGTTTAACCAAGTAATTTGTTACTTGGTTCATCTCTGAATAACAAAAGTTCAATTGGCCTCGATGAACGTAATAAGTATCGTATGTATCTTGTGAACAGCCGAATGGGTGTGTGGATTCCGAGTCATACTCAGACATGCCACATAAAACAACAAACTCGGTACCACATATCACTTAGTTCTTGATAATACGAAAAGATGAATTCGAGCCCTTACCTTTGCCATTGGTGTATTTGGCTATTTTCTATTAGCTATGAAATTTTTATACATCGCATTGTTCTAGTAAATACGAAAACATGCAACACAACCTCTACTCGTGCAATTTGTATATTGGTTATTTTCTTATAAAATTACTTCATTGGATGTGTAAAATAATAATAAAATAGTTAATTTGATTTATGTGAAATGTGGATGGAGTAGGTTATACGGAATGATGCAACGTTGAAAATGTTTCTACTCAATCAAAATGAGTAAAAAAATCTGATTTATTAAACATGAGGAGTACTTGTATGTTTAACTCAAGGTGATTGTTGTTATTGTTATGATTATTGTAATTTAATCTCACTTTTCACCTTCATTTTTATCATCAGACTAATGTGGAAGCGACAAATTGTAAAAAATGGCATAACATTATGGCGTAAAAAAGGTATTGAATGTAATAAGCTTAGAGACTTTGTCCTGCTTTAGCTTTTCTTAAAAGAGTCAAAACTCAAAAGCCATAAAAAGTCACCAGAGTTAGCGGTATGGTGCGGTCAAAAGCTCAGCCGTTCTTGCAAAAAGAAAATGCTTATGGAACATATTTCAAAGAAAAGTTGACTTGTAGTTTAATTTAGTATAGTTTGCTCGGAATGGTTTTTCTTAAACATTACAATAATCACAAAAGATTCCAAATATGACTTAATAAGTTAATATTTTAAATGGCATTTACAATGTCATTTCTCTAAAGTTTCAATGGACACCACACAACCACAAAAGTCAATTTTCCATACAACTTCTTACAACTGAAGATGCTTATTTCTGATGTATACAATATCCTAATAAAAAAAGGTCATGATAACTATGGTGATATTTCTCTCAAGAATTTCTCAAAAATTCTTAATTTCAAAAGTCAAAGCCATAACAATTATTATTATTTTGATATTAAAACCACACACATAAGCTCTCCCCTTTTTGTTGTTTTTTTTCCTTTTTTCTTTCAGAAGCTGATGATAAAGGTTAAAAGGTGGCATCATCATCTTATGGTTCAAAATTGATATGACCAACTGTGCACATAGAAGTTCAAGCCTATCATTCATCAAAAATAAAAGTTCAAGCCTACCACTATAGGTCGTATGGGCCTAATGTCGACGAATATTTTTATTTTAAGCACTTTTTGTGGCCTGGGCCACTCAAGGCCCACAATACCCAAGATCATTTTGATCCACACAGAAAGTTATCCAAATTAAACTTTTCATCTTTATGAGCATTTTTCTTATAAAATGGAATGAAAATCCAAACGGGAATGGTAACTTGTACGTGACACGTATAATTTGATTATTTATTTTACAGCGTGATTGAGATGAGATTATCGAAAAGTTAGTGTTCTACAATTTAAGAAACTTTATAATCTTAATCATTAATTGCAATCATATCATAAATATATGTTGTAGGATTGTGGAGCCTGAAGTATTATACATGTTCCATAGAATTTAAAAGGGTTGCATTCCTAATACGAATATGTTATTTAATGTAGTTCTAATTTGCCTCATCAATAATGGCGCAAATTCTTGGCTAGGTTGCATCTTGGGACGTAATCCTTTAGATGAACTGACTAAACAAATTTTGATATCTTTTATATATCTCTTTTCATATGTATGCTATTCTATTATCATATTGTATCATAAAAGTAATTAAGAGTTTTTTTGTAATTCACTAACTAAATATTAATGTTAGTTATGGCTATATATTTTCTCTCTCCATTTTGGTACTAATTCTTGATGTTAGTTATGGCTATATTTTTTGTGTCTCCATATTGGTATACTATTTCATTTTGACACGCCTAACTTAATAAAGCTAGCCAAACCAACTAATCTATAATTGGTTGGACAAAGTATTACATCTAACGTTCATGAAAAGTACTACAAACTCTTTGATGATTAGTATTTGTCACAAAACTCGGGACTAAATAGGAGTATTGATTTTGAACAATAGTCGTCATATAAAAGTGGTGCCCAACTATTTGCGAGTCTTCTGATACAAGCCCTTTTCCGTGATTAACTTGTTTTATGAACTAACTAACTTGAGAGAAATCTAGGAGAAAAATGATGTCCAGATATATTTTTCGAATGAAAATAAATACTCACAATAATTCTTATTACAAATTAAATATAATCTCTTCAAATATAACTTATAAGCATACTCAACCCACATGTTGCTTGGCGGTAACCTATAAAGCATGGATTAAACTTGATAGCCGCTTATTCCATTCCTTCTTCAGGTCAGAAATGGTCAGGGCGTTAGCTTATAGCTCCTAACTCCTTACGTTAGTAGCTCTAGCTCCTAAATGTTGTTATCCATTTCTCCATTGATTTCGATTTATATTTAGTTGATTGAAATATTAGAAACTTTTCCGTAAACTTTGAAAAAAAAAATTGAGATGCTCAAAAGTCGAAAATAAATGCACTTGAACAATATCTTAAAGTTTTGTTTCCAGCAAACAGAACATTTCGATAATTTTGTAAAGATAATTAAAAACAAATCCAAACTAAAAGTACATCTCTCTCAGAAAGCAACAAATAAAAAAAGTTAATTTGTAATTGAAAATACACCTGCTTTAAATTCAATTGAGTAGTTACACTACCAGACTATTTATTTGTAGCCAGCTCATCGTTATATATAAATATATTAGTTTTAGTTGAGCCGAAAACTGCCACTATACGCTTAAGTGGTGGATGTTTCGAATTCTTAATTAACAATTAAAACAACTTTGTTATATTGTTCCCATTTCTAAGCTCCCAATTTATATAATCCCACGTGAGGGTAACAAGAGGAAATTATTTTGTCCCAAGCGTGTGACTTTTGGAAATTTTAATTATGTAATAAAAAGGATGGACTCAACTACTTTAGATCTCTTTACTTGAATGCCGGACATAAAGATGTCGATGACTATTAACAAATGACCTATGCGCCGATCAAATCATCATATATGTTGGAGTATTCATAATTTTATGTAAATAGGCCAATCAACAAGTTAATTAGATTTGCAAATTGGACCCATCTGATTATAGTGTTCTTTCACACAAAAAGCAGATTAATCTATACTTTTGTTGCATAGTATCTTATACACAACAATACGAGGGTTAGAAATACGTATACATAAAACGTAATACTAAATGTTAAGATTTGTTTATCCAAGTCGGAAAAAAAACGATATTTGGAGGCATTGACTAACCAATTTCTTTTTTTATAATTTTCAGTGAGTCTAAATAATTTCACATAAGTAGACTATTTAAGTTTGTGATGCAATTCTGCTTAACTGATTGTAGACTGCCTATACTACTCCTAGTAAACTAACGCTAGGGACGCAATCCTAATTCAATTCTGCGTAGACCGCGTCTTGGAACATAGACTTAGTGCGCAATAGTACTATAAACTCCACAATTCTAGTATAAATATATTTTTGTTTCCATAATTACTTTGTTTTTATAAAATTTGTACAGTAAAAGTTATTGAAAAGTAAAAAATGTATGCCTTGAAATTTTTAAAATATTTTTCCCGAATATCTGGCAGAAAGCAGCTTGAATTTCCATGCAAAAGCTGATTATCCCACTGTAAATGTATGGAACAGGCTGATATATTCTGATTGCATTGAAGAACCAGCAGTAGATTGGATTCCAAGTTGAGTTAACAACTGTTTGCAACTTTTTTCCAGGGTCCCTAATGATGGGAGTTACTGAGTTGATGGATCAGAGAATCTGAGCATAATTGAGACAACTGAAAGTCCTAATCTTTGCTGCATATATATATCATCTCCTTTTTTAAGGATTAATATTTCTAAATTGGGGTTTTGTTGAATGTAATTTTTTTGATTTGTGAATAAATTATGGTCACAAAAACTAGATAAAACTAACTTTATATAAAGTAACAAAGTTAGGTTAACAGAATTCTTCCCTTTTTAGGATGCTATTGGAATCATAAAATATCATGTATCTCTATACCAAAATGCTTAAAGACACTGCCCACTTGCCAGATGCAAGCTAGGTACAAGTGCATTATTTTATGATCCAAAGCAATGTGGGGACAATTATTCCATCAACATCAAGATAACTTTGCTTTCTAAAACATAAATAATAATATAAATATTTATGTGGAACAGAAAAAGAGTAATATTTGCTAATAACTAGATATTGGTAGACTTTAAGTAAAGAAAAAGTTTCCACAGCAGTTTTTTTGATCTAATAGAAGGTCAATTCCTGCACTCTTGCCCAAAGTGTCATAGGGATTAATGCAAAAATAATAAATAAAACATTCACATATATAGAACCGCGCTCGTCTTATATAAACTACTTGGTGACTAACATTAATACTCTTTCATAATGCATAGTGCATACTGTATGAGCTGATACACAAATAAATCAATTATAGAGAATTACAATGCCAGAATGTTTTGATCAAATCATAATAGTGTTTTAATTTTTTATAAGAAAAACACCGGCAAAGCTAATGACTGTAGAAAAAATAAACATATGTAATAGTAACATAAGAATGATGTGAAGAAGAGGAAACGAAATAAAGGAAATGGTCTTAAATACTTTATATATTCTAGAGAAATAAGGACGTTCTTACAAATATTTCATTGTAATTCACCAAAAGCTAAGGATAATTTAAACATTATTATATTTATTTACCACTATATAGCCTTCAAAATTTGACATGATCATCCGTATGATTACATGCCGGCAGAACAGGAAGCTAGAATCAGAAAACATGGAAATCGTTCATCTTTTTTTTTTCCTACCATGAAATCATGATCAAGGTGACAACTTTTATTGCACCAATTGGTGAGTGGGGGCCTAACAACAAAAGCACATAGAACAGTATAATATAACTCACATTGAACAAAACAGTATAGAAGGTGGGGATCATATATCATATATCGAACAATCAATTAACAATTATCTTCAACACAAACCACGAAATTAAAGAAATATCATTTTCTCTTTTTTCTTTCATCGTCATTACAACATTTTCTGAACCTCACAAACAAATTAACAACGATTCACCGACGAAAACGAGTTTCTTTTCCTCTTTGCTTAAATGCTTATATACAAACAAAGGCATTAACACAACAAAAAACTAACTTAAATGCACGGTATCTTCGCGTCTTGTTTTGGTATTCCACGTCAGATAGAGAATCGTTAACCAGTTAGACAAAAATGAGCCTCGACTTGTACATGATCAATCCTCATCACTCAAACACGACACACAAAGCTAGTTAGAGGTTTCGGCTAATCCTATCTGATGTTTAAGCCAGTAAAAATATTACTATGAAGATTGATTTGATCTTGAAAGTCCAATTAGTCTAATGTGTCGTATTTGAGTGCAGATTGATTCCGAAAAAATCGAGGCACACTTTCTTCCACATAGAAAATTCACGCCAAATATCCAAATCATGTCCGAAGATAACCCGCATCATCATAAATAAACAAGAGGACTCAGCAAATAGATTTGCACATTTGAAACCCTAGTGAATATAACTCTATAGTGAAAATAAAATAGAAAAATTAGAAAAAAGATTACACAAATTACACTTCTTGCGGCGTTTCACAAATGCTGGCTAAATGCGGTCTCCAAACGCCAACCCTCCCTCGCCTTCGATCCCTCTGCGTCGAAACTTTTTCCGACAGAATCTCCGTCAAGTATCGGTCCGAAAGAAGGAGATTCGTACTATCGTCATCATCACTTTTGGCGACACTTTTATTATTACTACTATTCACGACGCTTTCTTTCTTTTTCTTCTTTCCCTGCGCTTTTGATCGGCTTTTTTCCGGCGCTTGTGGCACTGGCATGAGGAAGTAAATCTTGCCACGTTGGAGCTCAGCTTCGGGCGATACGACGACGATTTTAGGACACATGCCTTCTTCTGACGAAGTCGAAGGTTTCTTAAGGACGTGTTTGGGGTGCAGTTTCATGATCTCTTCGGCTTTTACGGTTCCGCTTATTTCTTCAACTCGGCCGTTTGTGTGCACTATTCGGATTACGTCTAGTGCACCACATGGTAGAATGCATGATATGCAACATCTAATTGTGTTTTTCATGTTTTTGAATTTAATCTAAAATTCAAAAAATGTTATCTCTCACTCTCTTTCTCTCTCACTCTAAATGAGAGGAGAATTGAGAAATGGAAGAAAGTGAAAATATAAATGGAGTGAAGAAGGATAAAAGAAGGGATTTTATTAATTTTAAGTTTTAAGTTTTTTTAATGTAATTTGGATGGAAAGGGAAGAGAATAGATGGAAGAAAGTGGCAGTGGGTATAAGCATGACCAAGTGACTTCTTTTGAGTAGTTTGTACAAATGATGTTCCTATTATATTATATGCTTTTGGAACTTTCTTTCTTTCTTTCTTTCTTTTTAGGGAGAATTACACGGAGACCCCTAAGGTATGATGTAATTATAAGTACACTATTCGTATTTGGGAAATTGTACGAGCACCTCATGTGTTTAACTTTCGGTTGAAATTTGGTCTGTCTAATTTTGCTGGATATACATTTAGGCCTCTCGTTTATTCTGTAAAATAAATGGAGGAAAAAAAAAGAGAACAAAATTGCTAAAAGGAAAAAGAGAAAATGTGTCTCATTCATTCTATTTAAAAATGAAAAAGAAAAAAAAAACATAGTATTTTTTAGAATTTTGTTAAGATATGTGTATATCATTTTTCTTCCATTGAGATTTAAGGCTGTAAGCTCATGTAAATAGACATATGCACACTATAAAATTGTGTTTATGTAATGAGATACACATTACTATAGAGGGTTTTGTACGATTTTTGAAAAATAAGAGGTCTCCATGTAGTTACTCTATATCTCAGGGGTTGTGTATTCTTCTCCCTTAGTTTATTGAGATTGTTAATTTCTTGTTCTTTATTCTCACTTGCTTGGAATGAAATAAATGGCGTGAATTAATAATTGGCCTTATTTTGTACTTTGCCTTTTGGATCTATCATTCAGGCCTTTTCCTCCCATCCCTCCTCACTCTCCCCTTCACTAATATCAATAATTTGGGTTTGGTGTGAGGGGTTGGAAGCTTATGGAGACACATGTTTGTCCATGATTGCTACTGCCAGGTCAGCAAAATTGGTTATATATCATAAGACTAAATCGAGGACACGTGTTTCAATTATGACTAAACACTTGTCAAAACAGTAGTCGTTTTTCCCTTGCTAGAGTAATTGTGCAGGGTAATAGTCGTAGGGTCATTACTAAGTAATAGGAGCTAGAGAAAGTGGGGAAGTTCCACTTATAGTGAAATTGAACAAAAAAGAGAAATATTGAAAGTTTTCTAGAGCGTCTTTGGTTCGATCGGAAAATCTTGAGTGCATGTTAAGCTTAATTAGGATGCCCTAATTAAGGTCTTTCAACTAGTTAGGTCAATTCATGAAAGAACTAAGGTCCATTTGTATAATTTAAAATCGGTTAAGAATATGTATTTTGTCACTCTTTCGTACTTAACTATGTATACACAACAAGATGAATTTGGATCCTTGGGTCAACCCAATATATGTGAAATGCAGATTTTGTCTTGCCTCGCAAATTTCTTAATTTGTTTACATACATTCTCCACGTGTCGAGTTGCATCTGGTTCGCCACATAAAAAATAAGGCCCCTAAGATGTTGCCTTACAAGATTAATTGGCCGATTACCCAACTAAGTCGAGGTGATAATACTTGGTAAGGGCACCTCTAGGTCGGTTAAGTTCAGATTTATCTAAATGTGAAATAACCTGGCATGCATTATTAAGTCAATCGAAGTATATGAGTTTCTTTATGTGCATGAGAGTGAAAAACGTAAACGAGTAGATGTGGCAAGACAAGATAGACGTAGCAAGACAGTCAAAAAGAGAAGGTTGACTTAAAATAATATACTTTATCCATATTTATTGTGAGTAATCTTGATTTTTGTCTCTTGAAATTACTCATTTCAAATTTCGTACGGACATATACTCTTTAAATAAAATTAGAAAAGCACCAAATCAGAAATGCCTGCATAAATTTCCTTTTCCTTCTACTATTACTTGGTTTTGGAGATAGATCTTCTTTTGAGAGGAGTTTGTGATCTTTCAATATGTACAAGCAAGATCATGTGAATGTGGCTTTCATTGGAAAAGTGAGGGATGATGGACTTCTTTATTCGGTGCTTGGATTTAGCCTTGTGATGTGCTTTGACTTATGTGAGTTGGTTGTCCTATCAACTCAAAGTTATATAGTGAAGTTGATTATTATCCCCATTTATCCGAAGAAGTACTATAAGCTAATTTGTGAATCATCAATTCAAATAATTTGTGACACAACCATTATGCTTATCTAATGTAATCCATACTACAAAAGGTAAAAGAACTTCCCATACTTCACAATTAAGTCAAGCAAAAATGACCAAGATTTTGTTGGACAATTGGAACTGGTTTTTTCTAGTCTTTTCAAGTTAACTTCAAGTAAAGAAAATTCAAAAGAAAGATGATGACACATAGAAAATGGTTCTTTGTGACAGATATTAAAAGTATCTGTTAGATGGCTGATTTGATGCATATCACACCCCGTGGGGCTAGTCCAAACTTTCAAAAGTTGCAAGGAAGAAAAAATTATTGTTAATTAAAAAAGTATTGATTTGATTAATATCAAAATTGATTTCAATTTGGGAAATGTCTAATCAAGAAGGAGGCCCGGGCCATTTAATGGTAATAGAGATGTGGAAATGTTAATGGGCAACATGTGAAGGATGGAGAGGAGGGTCCATCTCAAGGGGTCCTGTAAATGTTAGTAAACTTAAACCATTTGTATTTAATGGTGTTGATATTTAATGTACGATATTGCTATTTATAGTATGTATATTATTTTACTATTTTTATGTGAAAAGACATAATAATTAGCATATTATATAACACAATTTTTACAAGTAAAGGATTGGTCGAATGGAGAGAAAGCTTATTCTTCGAACACTAGCTTCCCAGACCTCAAACTGTCCACCACAATACATATTTGTGTGTAGTTGGTATGAGTATCCCAATCGAACACGCGCGTTATCGAGTTGATAGTATTGTTATGATCTTTCCCTCTTTATTGGTGCAAAATATATTTATACAGACCGAGAGCCTCGTGATACGTTGCAGAGGTGATTTTTCTTTTTGATATGATGAATTCTTTTGGGAGATGATTGCCGAGTGTATTCCAGATAGGTCCGTTAAAAAGTATGAATTGAATCTTCTTTAATTTTGTGGATAATTGTACGGGGGTTATTAATTCTAGGGCAAGGTAATTTGTAAGGGGTAATAAATCATTGTTAATGTCATGAGAGACGACCCCTCGTTGAAGATACCATCGTGATCGTATAATATGCGTTATCAAGTGTAACATGTAAAATGGAATAAATGGATAATAATAAACTTATATTATAATTACATCATGACATGAAAGATTAGGAAATTTAATTGTATTGATCGAGTGAAAAGTAGTCCAACTACTCCACCCTATATATATCCACTAAATGTTAGGAGGGATTTGATGGATAAGGAATTTGAAGAGGATCATGGGTTGTCTGGTGGCTTCAATTATTGAATTATGTGTTTGGATGTGTACAGAGAGTTTTAGGCTTGTGCAATCATTTCTATTTTTATTTTTTTATTTTTCATACGAAATCTAGTTCTATGCAATCATCACCGAGTAGAAATTACAAAAAGGGAATTTTACTGACACTTCTATTATTAGATACTCTGTACTCTGCCGACGTACATTCAACTATTTTCTTCCAGGTTATTCAGAAAAATTCAGTTTTGATCAAATTTATGTTTGGATCTGTTGGTCTAGTGTACTGTGTACCAACTCATTTTCCTGAATAATAGTGACCCCTTAGTTCTTTTTTACATTTTTCAAGATTTAATTTATCAATAAAGGTTGACATGTTGATTCACGCAAAATTAAAGGACTAAACAGCAAATTATGCTTCTCTTCTCTTTTCAAAGATCACGTGGGTAAATGATCGAAAATATAGGGAAGAGGGGTTTGAGATTATTGGAAGAAATTAAAGTAGATCTATGTGCGTTGTGAATAGCAATAGTGGCATTTCGAAAGTCGAACGACGTATAGTTGCCTAAATTGTATAAACTTTTGCTTCGATATTGTATGAAGGTACTATGACTTAGTTAATGCATCCTTCTAAAGCAAAAACACTTTCATTACTAGTAATAATTATGTAACAAACAAGTTTGATATACCATGTTTTGTATGGTATAATCGCATGACACTTATCGATCTCTCAGACATCCATGTATCATCTCAAGAAATCTATTAAAATAAACCTTAAAAATTTCGTATCCCAACCATATGATAGACAAAGGTTGCGAACTCCAAGAATACTCGATTCTATCGTGGGCGCATGGATACAGAACCGAAAGTTGGATGGTCCTGCAGTAGATGCAAGAACGCAAACCTTGAGATTGCTTGGTTCTACTAGACACAAGAAAATGATGTTTTGTCTTATGGTGACTCACATATTAAAGGTTAGACACATTATTGATTCATGTAACTCAAATATATACATTCTCTTAGAGTACTAACTACACATTAATTTCATTATATACTTTCTCTCACTAAGCTATAACTTTTCTATTTAGACTTTGGTATCTACTTTTCTATTTTTTACCGACCTAAGCATAAGAGATCCTTACCTGAAACCTAGGTACAAATTTTACATCATATTTTGTTTAAATACAGTTTATCCGAACCAAATCGAATATTACAGTGGGCTATGAAAATAGCCCACATCAACGCCTTTAATATCATAATTTTCAAAATAAAAAAGTTAAAAGAATAATGAATCATGCCTTTAATTGATTCTTTTATAAAGTTTCAGTTTTCTCCATCTTTAAGAACAGAAATATATGATAACTTTGAGAGAATATTCAAGCGTTCGTAGATAATTTGTATTATCGTCACTTGCTTTCGGTCATTGATATTTCAAATCGACTTTGATTATGAAATTAGCGGAGTGTCAAAATCACAGTTAGATATACTAAGAGATGATTAGTATGCAAATGGTCCGGGAACATGATTAGTGTCCTTAAATTCGTTCGTCATCTCATTTTTGGTATTATTAATATCATCAAAAGTTTCACTGTTTAAGGAATCCCAATTCCCTAAAGTTTAGAATAGCTATTCCTCCATTCCGTTGTGGTTTTGTCCACTTCAATGAATCTACACTCATATACAACTATATAAGATAATATTCTTTTTAGAATTAATAAATCAAAAGTCCCATATTCATCCACCCACCTATAATCCCAGCCACCCAACACGCACGCACATACATGCTAATTGATATGTATTTTATAACCACAATTATTTCACTACATAATTGTTTTTAAGTAAATTCATCTAATATGCACGAATATGGAGACGACAAGGAATGAACACGGTGAAACAAAATAGATTGTCTTTTGAAAAAGCAATAAATGTAACCTTAAACTATTGAAAATAATATCATTACTGTCGAATGTGTTAAAAATGTGTCACATGTGCGTCGAATGTATACCTAATTGTATTCGATTCTTTTCTTTTAATTTTTATAGACACGCCACGTAGTGTGAGTGACACATGTTTTAGTCGTGTCCGTTGCTTAAGGGTGTCCGACGGCATGCCCTTTAACTTTTAGGAATGTGTGCGTATCATAGATTGAAATCGGTAACTAAATAATTAAGATCCATTGTATGTTAAGTAACAAAGCAAAATATATAAGGATATTTAGGAAAACGTATAGCCCTTATCCTTCATCCCAAGCCCAATCCTTCCAAATCCCAAATATAATAAGGTCGGCCCACAATTTATAGTCTAGTCATAATCCTGTGGATTATAATATGGTATTGTCATCAAACCACAACAAATGTTTTGTAACACGAAAGCCTTTTAGAAAAAAAGTATCAGAATCTATCTGCCACTACTATTTTAATGTAACACTTAATATCATCAAAATTAAATTAAATTCAAAGAGAAATTAATTATAATTTTCATTGTTGAGGAGTATTTAGTATGCTGACCAAACTTTTAGCGTTAAGAGTTCAATTAGTAGACCAATAGTTCCAAGCTCATACTCTTTACTAATAATCATTGAATCTGTTCAAGTTAACACTCTCCGTCGAATCCGCCGTTAACATTTGAGCCTTAATTCTACATGCAATTAAGTCAAGCCCAAGCTTTCAGTTGGAGAGTAAAGCCCAAAACTGAGATCTATGTAGTTGAAGCCCAATCTATGGTCAATCCAAGCCCTATTAAATCACACGATGATAATATTCGTATACGTCTAAAGATAATACTCTTAACAAAATGAATAAACGTAAGTTCCATATTCGTCCACCCACCTACTAAATACTATACTAATACACTCATTAATTTTAACACAAGAAATAGATAAGAGTGTCACCGTGCTTTCACCAACGTGTCAAAAATATTCATAATACACATTTGTCCTTGCTTTAGAGATCAAAGATTATATATATATATATATATATATATATATATATATATATATATATAGAAAGAGAGAGAGAGAGAGAGAGAGAGATTAAAGCCCTAAGTGCAAGTGGATTTATTGTGATGTTCGGCGAGAATATTACGATAAGAGGACTTAAATTCATATAAATTCCACAACAATATCGAAGATTATTAATATAGGATCCACTGTGTGTCGCCTCTTGTTTTGAAGTTACAAGTATTTGTCTATTTGTCAATAAAATCAATTTACTAACTTTTTCAGCACATAATCTTGCTGCAAGGGCAAGTGACAAGATCATGGAGTGCCTTACATCGAGTTACCCGTACATAACTTTTATGCTAGAGTTTCCTATCTAAAACCTTTTCCCGAGTTATTAATAATATGAAATGTCCTCATCTATCAAAAAAAGTAAAAATTACATGATTATTTTTACAATTAATACAAAACACATGGAGATCTTTGGTTTCTTTCAATGAAGTTTATTGTTTCTTACTCATATCACATTAGTTTTTATTTTTTATTTTCTTTTTGTCATTAGCTCAAACCAAAAAGCGACTTATACTCAAACTGTACAAAACCGGATAGACCAAACCGGAGTCAACCCTGTCGCATAATCCGACTGCAAAAGAAATCATCTCCGTCACACCTCTCGAGACTCTTCTAAAAACTCAATCCAAAATCGCCGGCGTAATCGAACATGCCAGTCTTCAAAGCTCCGTTCAACGGCTACTCCGTCAAGTTCAGCCCGTTCTACGAGAACCAGATCGCCGTCGCCACGTCGCAAAACTTCGGCATCCTCGGCAACGGCCGCCTCCACGTCCTCCAGATCGGGCCGTCCATCACCGAGCGCGCCTCCTTCGACACCGCCGACGGCGTCTACGACCTCTGCTGGTCCGAATCGCACGACTCGCTCATCGTCGCCGCGATCGCCGACGGATCGGTCAAGATATACGATCTCTCTCTTCCGCCGCAGTCGAATCCGATCCGATCGCTTCACGAGCACGCGCGCGAGTGTCACGGCGTGGACTTCAACACGGTGCGGAAGGACTCGTTTCTGAGCGCGTCGTGGGACGATACTGTGAAATTGTGGACCGTCGATCGGCCGGCGAGTGTGAGGACGTTTAAGGAGCACGCGTACTGTGTGTACTCCGCGGCGTGGAATCCGAGGCACGCGGATGTGTTTGCGTCGGCGTCGGGTGATTGTACGGCGAGGATTTGGGATGTGCGCGAACCAGGTTTGTGTGTTTTTAATCTGATTTCGAGTTTAGTTTCTTCGTAAATTTAACGTTTTGATTTTTTTTGTTAGCTGAAATATTAGAAACTTTGAGCAATGAGAGCTTTTCTACATGTTTTAGAGCTAATAGATTTTATGTTTTGTTTCGACAAAGTGGAAAAACTTAACTGTTTCGGTACTTTTTCGAGTAAAAAAGTTGAGGAATTTTGATCGAATTGGTATCTTTTCGGTTGTCGTTGGTGAGTACAATATGTGATAGATAATAGAGGAGGTCTATCAGTTTAGAGTTTAGACTAGATTTTTGTTAGATACGGTGTAGAAACGAAGTTAGTAGGACTTTTAGAAGAAAATGAATATTTGTGCCACTCATTTCGGATAAGATGAAATTCGATGAGGTAGTCTGTAGCAGTACTGGAACTTTGAGGAGGTAGACATTCGATAAAGCTGGTTCGATTTTGTGTATAATGCATATTTTCATAGGATCATACTCTTTATTGCTTAACAGTATGTTTTTGTAAGAAAAATGTTGGTTGATTGGTTGGAGGTGGGGTGGGGTGGGGTGGTGAATAACATAATTAGGAACATATGGAAGTGTTCATTGCTTATGATGAAATGAAACGAGAATTGTTGTCATTTATTTGTTCGTAGGAGTCGGATGGAATTTATAAAGAACATGATGAATTGTATTGGTGATCATAGGAACATGGCATTTCCTTGCCTTTGACTCGTCTATAAGTGTTATATCCACAATATTCTGATGTTATGAACTTTTTCAGGGTCTACCATGATTCTTCCGGCGCATGAATTTGAAATCCTCTCATGCGACTGGAATAAGTACGACGATTGCATTATTGCAACAGCATCAGTTGATAAATCGATTAAAGTTTGGGATGTGAGGAATTATAGAGTGCCAGTGGCTGTGCTTAATGGGCATGGTTATGCAGTTAGGAAGGTGAAGTTCTCACCTCACAGATTGAGTGTCATTGCATCTTGTTCGTATGACATGACGGTCTGTTTGTGGGATTATATGGTTGAGGATTCACTTATTGGGAGATATGACCATCACACAGAGTTCGCAGTGGGCGTGGATATGAGTGTGCTGGTCGATGGGCTTTTAGCAAGTACTGGGTGGGACGAGCTTGTTTATGTTTGGCAGCACGGAACAGACCCCAGGGCACCTTGAAAATTTAGGAGTTCTTTAAATTTTATTTTTGTTCTCAATTATCTTGTATAAAGAAACATATAAGGGTCTTATGCCCATCATCCTCATCAAGAATCCTTGTAGGTGCTCTGAAATTGAGACTTTGAAACATTGTATCATTTATAACCTCAGATGTTGAATAACACACCAGGTCAAGATTCATTGAAAATCAGAACTTATACGGAAATTTGAGCTCTTCTTTTTTCATGTCGATTCTTGTGTTGAGGAATATTGTTTTATCGTTCGTGGTGTTACTAGAGGTTTTTGTTTGCTGTAAAGGGATTTAGTCTTATGGGCAAATATTTCCTGTGTAACAGAGAGAATTCATGTAAGAGGGTGCCCAGCTTCGTCAAACTGCTTATAAACTGATGATTCCATGGTTAAAAATGTAGAAGGTCTTGTACATCAAATACTTCTACTTATATGTTTCTGATTTCAACAGCCATATCTTCCCAAAATCGATGCATCATTCTGAATACAAGCAAATGCAAATGTCTTTTCAAAAGGAAGGAGATTGTATTTCGATAATGGACCAAATTGTATCAACCCAACGAGCATTCGCAATCTTGCAGGCGTGCAAGAACCTCCTGACAGCTAGGTCGTTCATCTGGTTCTGCCCAACAATCTGCGAAAAATATCTTTCTTATGTGAATCCTGGAACCAAACGCTAACATCAAGTCGTATAAAGATTCATCAGCTTTAGACAAACCTGCTATTAGTTTGGCGAAAGGACCGTCAGGGATTTCTAGCCTCTGTCCATCATTGCCAACAGCATAAACCACCTTTTTATCATACAATAGATAAAAATAAAATCAGTTTCTCTTTCTTTGATGTTGCATAATTTAATAGAGATGGTAAGAGAAGTACTTGAGCTGCTGGTATTCCTTCCCATGGTCTGTTGAGTGTGCTGAGTTCCCATATTATAACGCCAAGGCTAAAAATATCACATTTTTCTGTGAAAGGCTCGTTGCGAATGAGTTCAGGTGCCATCCACTCTGGCGTTCCTGCTGAAGAAGAACCTTTCATTTGCGAGGTGGTCAAAAACCGAGATAGCCCGAAATCACATATCTTGACCGTCCAATGCCTATTCACGAGGCAATTTGCACTTTTCAGATCCCGGTGAGCAATTTTCATGCGATGGATGCACATTAATCCCCTAAACAGGTAAAGTCAAGAACAAGATATTAGATAATCAGAAGATTATCTTCAGCGCGACACTCTGAACTCTAGGGGGAGAAACATTTATTGCTAAAGCTCTACAACAAAACAAACAGGCAGCAACAAACAAAGATGCACCTGCATATATCACAGAGCATTTTGAGTCTCCTTTGCCAACTAAGTTTCTTTTTCAGTCCACTTGCATGGATAAGATAATAAAGTGATCCCATCTCCATATATTCAGTGACCAGGGACAAACGAGGGGGCTTTGTACAGGCACCAAGGAATAATATAACTGCAAGAGAGAAAGTTTCGACTAACATAATTTCAGCAGACAAAGGACAATGAATATACCAAAGAATTAGTTACTTTTGCACAGTTTAGGCAGAAAAATTACCATTCGGGTGGCGAATACGGCTGCAGCAATAAGAAGAAATAATTAGGTAATCAAAAAAGAAGTGGCTTTACCCTTTGGTTCGGTGTTTACCGCAATATCAGGTATATCTTTATCATTACGACATAACTAAGAACATCAGAGGTCTGATGGTACTTACCTCAGGATAGATATCTCATTGCAGAAATCTTCAATATTCTCTAAAGTCGGATCTTGTTCCAGAAACACTTTGATTCCAACCTCCAATCCATTCCAAGTCCCACGAAAAACTTCTCCAAAGAATCCTAATGCAGCAGAAAAAAGAAAATGGTTTCAAAACCATATGGCCTAAGTTGAAACCATGAGTTTCACACGGCAGCAAAAGCATACAAGAGTTTTGCTAACACTTTTTCTCACAAAGAAATGATGAATATTTGAAAGTTAACCAAAAGTATTGCGATAAAAGACAGTAATATTGAGTTGGTGCCATTAACAAAAAATTAACTCAGGCTTCTGTTATATAAAGATCTAGATTTTGTAAGAACATAATTTCATCTTAACGATATGTGGGAACATACACGGATAATACTGGTCAGATATTATAGAAAAGAATATTTGTCAAGTTTCAGAACTTGTAGTCAAAACTGTAAGTAGAACTCTTTCCAACTAGTTTTGATAAAGTAGAACTTAAACAAACTGTCCAACTTTGCAGTCTTTTCAGTTCTAAGAAACAAGAAAATTGTGCACCTGGACAACGAGGATATATGTATGTGTGTGTGTGTGTATATATATATAATATATATATATAAATATATATATTTAGCAAATCTCGACAAACTTTAGCAAATACAAGGGGATTCAGAAGCAAGATACCGAAAAGATCAAAGCCGGTTCACAATGACAACATGATAAAATCATTTTCCACTAGGGTGGGGAAAGATATTTTCAGACTACATATGAAAGAAGCACTGTGATAGAGAATCTCACAAATAATTGTAAGTCACTTGAAATGGAAAATTAACGTAAGGACTGTTGATATTATAGCTAGATGTTGCATAATCAATATCTTATAGAAAAACATCAGAAAAAGATTCCTAATTATGGATGTATGGTGCCAACAATCTACAATTTTCTGTAATTGCCTATTGAAACGTGAATCCCATTCAACCAATTTTAATAAATGAAATGGAGGAGAAGGGGTGGGTTTAATTCTGGCTGGTCTGGATCTCTAGAAGAGAATAGGATGGAAAAAGACTTGCATGCATTTAATCATTATTTTTTTCATAGCTAATACATTTGGAAACATTTGATCGCACTGACCACTGACAATGTAAGACACCACCAAATGGAAATTTGTGAGCAATTTATGATTTGCTAACTGAGAAATAACCAGAAAATCATACCAATTCCTACGCGAGTTCCGATGGTTATCTCAGAAAAATCAATGTTCCATTCTTGAAACGGCAACAACGGCGTGTTCAGGATCTTTGATGATTCAAGCACTTTATTGAATGTCGACATAATATCAGGACTTGCAAAAACTTCTATTGCCTCACTACTATTAGAAGCCCGATTGCCAAAATATTGAGGCGATGATGGCAATGAGATTGCTTTGTGAGAAGTCATTTGCTTTGGAGGAAAATTATATGTCAAAGGTTTCTGAACATATATTCCATCGTGATCATCGGAACTGAGTCTGGACACCTGGAAAATGAATTTGATAAAAATCCTCCAAGTACTAAAGGAAAGATTCCAGGCCAAGTGCGCTAGACACGTAACTCTCACGCATGCAAAAATCAAAATCTCACCAAAAAGAATACATGATAAAATATTTATTGCAACACCACAACATAAAAGCAATAGCAGCAAATATATTATAAAAGCAAAAAAAAAATATTTCATGCAAAACAAATTTTGTGCATTTTAAAACTTGAAAAAGTTATGTGCAACAATAAATGCAAACAAACTTTGTTTTCCTGTTTTAATTGTACAGTTAATGCAAACAACCTTTTTCTTCTCCTTTTTGTTAAAAGCACCAGACTTTACTCGAGAGATGTCTACAACCATGTCAGACACTTAATCTGCATGGATAATCTTTTGATTTTTAAAAGAAAAAGGAGAAGTTATTCATGTGTTAGAAAATGTTCCAAGTATTTGATATTTAACATAAAAAGATAATTCACATATAGAAGACACTAATTAGTATATAAAGAGAAACTCAGAAAAGCTGCTTTAATTTACTAAACTATAGCACCAAATTTCTAGAATTCGCCACCTAGTTCAAAAGAAGCAGAGAGAAGATCATACACTTTCTTGAAAATCTGAGCTGTCATCTCTCTCGCTTGTGGAACAACTAAGCGTTGAATCTATTTGTTCCTTTGGAGGATGATTTTGCTTCATAGTTTCATTCATTTTTCGAACAGCCCTGGATTTTCAACACACGAAATTAAAATGCATGTTTACCTGAAAAGCAGGTAAAACTACCAAACATGCCTAGGAAACAGGATATTTTGTGCCACCCAAATAGGTGATAGACCTAAACAGTACATACAACTTGTAAAAAGGTAACATGACATTTACACATAAGCAAACGAGAAAGCTTGACAACTTAAAAACATAAAGAAATTGAACAATCCCAACAAGTCATTGAAACAGTGAAAGGGGGAACAGCGTGTTACTTTAGGTGCATGGAAGGACAGAAGTGCCAACCCAAGAATTCTATTAATAAAATCAGTTCAGGTGCGTTGGACAGAAACTCCCAAACCAAGAATTATAGTAATATATTTGTACACCTAATTTGGTAAACGAGAAAAAATGGAACTTTGGCCATGTGCTTCCTGTTGATTTTGATCTGGAGTGGTGATGTACATCTTGTAAATATACCAACATTTCAAGTGAATCGTCAGCATATTTATTGAGAATGAGCTCTTTAATCTTTTTATAGGTCTAAAAACATCAGCGTTCAATCTTGAAGTTGAAGAAAGGAGTATTGCCATGAAATTATTCAACAAATTATGGCCTAGCATGTAAGAATTTACTGTTTATCCCTTGGAGCTTATAACATTACCTAAAATGAATTTAAAATACCTAGAAAAGCTTCCAGCTGTCGCAACAGTTATCTTAAGAAGCCTTACTTATTTGTTCTTAATAAGCCTTATGCATTGATTCACACACTCTATCTTCTTTTCCTTATTTTCATTAACAAGCCTCTTAAATTAACTTTTTTTGACAAATACATCAATAAGGTTTTTCTCCACTTACATCCAGATCTGAACAATGGGATTCGGTTACCTGATATTTTCCAACATACCACATCAAGATCCACATTATGATTCACAAAGAATACACCAAACAACTAATATGACCTATTTTTTATGTTCACAAGTTGCCAATAGTAGTATGGTAATAACCATCCTAGCCTCGAGGGCAATTTTATGGCTGGAGTTCAATAAGGTAATTTTTCTTATACACAGTAAATATTCAACCTCATGTTCTAAGATTCCCTCTTATAATGCTGCCAGCATGTTTGAACCTAAGCAATTTGTAAGTACCATTTGTCAATATTCTGTTTATTACTCAACATGTAAGATAAACAACCCAAGCCTCACCAACTTGAGTCTCATCATGACACTAACTACATCAAGCATCTAGTTCAGAGAGATGCCTGCACTTAAATTATGAAACTCGTTTCTAGAAAATAAAAGGGTTCTCCAAATAACTTGCTTTCTACCATCTTGCGTTTTGAATAACTAAAATCCTGCTCCTTTTTAAACTCTTTTTCTTAACTTTCCATCTTGGAATTGACAGTTATCTCAATTATTCTATGCCTAGAAATCCAAATGCCATACCAAGAAACACGAACAGAAAGCCGATTCCCACAAAATTCTACCACCCTGACCTATATAAGACCAGAATATGAGCCTTTATTGACATAAGAAAGAGTGATAAAGCGATAAAAACAGAGAAAAAACTACGCAAAAACAGTAATACAGCAACGTAAATTTTAGTAAACCAGATCCTCTGTATAATTGTATGACATGCAATGCATATCGCTGGGGATAGACACTAATATGACCATCCTGAGAATGTCAGATTACATGTGGCACGTGGACAGAATCATTTCCAAATAGTTCAGGAATAATTACTTGTGTTAGTGAAAGTCGTAATCAGCACTGTGGAGTGAGGCAGTAAATTTAATATTTAACTATATCAATTTCTTTATTCGAGTTTTTTATAATATTTCTCCTATACAAAAGCTTTCTTTGTCTACTAACTTAAAACCCAAGAACACCAACTAAGCCTTCACTTCCAATTAATTGGGATATGATACATGACAGAAATGTAGACTGCTTTGGTCCGAGACACAATAACTCTATCCTACTTGTTTCAACTTAGCACGTTGCCTTAATTAAGTCCTTTAGCAGTTATCATTACCGTAACACTTCTAACAAAGTTTTCCTTGACCATCCTTTCTTTTCTTATTTTCCCAGTTTGCACCAAGGTTGAGAAGCTGTATTCGTCGAATAGGTCAATCTATAGATCCATATCTCGCATAGCTGAAGCATCATAAACGGATCTTAGTAAACAGGCTGGTGCATATTGACAAATGTCATTATTGTTATGACGACCAACAGGTTGTGAGGCTTTCCAGGGGATGTTTTTTATTTACATTCCCGTCTCTCAGAAAGAGCGGCTAAATTTCCAGATCAGACAGGTGCAGCAAGCTTGACCGCCTTATCCGCCATTGATATCCTGCGTCTCCTCTTATGTGAAGGCTACAGGTGTCTTAATGACAAATTCTTTATTTCTCACCTTATCTCTCTAGTTTACAACATAACCTAATAACCAAGAACATTTGTTTGCTGAATGTTCATGAAAGTTTAGGATAATGCGTTTTGCATTATTCACGCTAAATCATTAATGGATTTAGTTGAAAATGAGAAAAAGGGAATTCAGATAAGAACCATATATTCATAATTGGTTGATTATCCATACCAAGCCTAAAGTTTTCTATAATGGAAACAGAACGTAAATTTTTATTTTTTATTTTTTATTACGCATCAAATTATTATTGTTTGCCAGTGTATAAAGAACGCAAATGTAATAAAGTTTTGGTAAATGAACCACCTTACAATATCATCACCAATTTCAGGAATCATGCTAATACAACGCCGTCTTCTCCTACGAGCCAGTAATGGAGATGCACCAGCAGACCTGTAGTATTGGAGTTAATTGCATTAGCGATAACAAAAACATCAGAAAACACATTTCTTGACTCCAAAAACCAAAGGCGAGAACGAACAAAGATAGTATAAGAGCTCCAAGAAACATGAATTATTATCTGTAGAGTTTGGATGCATAATATGGAACCAGAGGATGACAATCTTTTTCTATAACTATTATGGTCAGTATCTATGGTATACTCAAAATTATTTTTTCAAGAAAAATAGTTATTATTAATTTTCTCCATTCTTATCTAGCTACTTTTATAGCTTCCCTTTACCATGGCATGAACAAGATTCCAGACATAGAAAAATAAAGTTTTACATGCAAATCTACCATGTTATCCAGTGATAGATGTAAAACAACAGATATTCTGGAAGTCGTGTTCAGGACACTGAACATTTACCAGTTTGAGGACTTTCTGCTAGCGTCCCGTAGCTTATAGAAAGCAGGTTCTTCATCCAGTTCATAAAGATCAAAGAGCGTAATATCATACAAACTTGGCAAGACAGTGACGTCGATTCTTAACAAATTAATAGTTCTAAAATAAGTTACAGATACATAAAACAGATGCAAATCATTGCCTAAGTGGTAACCATGTCATGAAAAATGGGAAGCCTTAACAAATGTTGAAGACAACTACCTTGATGCACTAGTATCATTATTGTACTCTCTGAAAGAATGCCTGCGACCCCCAAGCAATGATCTCCCATGTCCACGGAAGAAAGGATGTTCTGGACTGAAAAAATGAATAAGAAACTTTTAAAGTTCAATGGAGCTGAAATAAAAATCTAATAATGTATGAAAGAAAATCAGCTCGGAATTACAAGTTACAGTGGGTAATGATTGGACAAGCCGTTGAATCTGTCCAGTTTATGGCAAGAAACTAACATCAATACATGAGCTTAATCATAAAGGACAACCTTAGGATGAATCTTACAGGCAGCAAAAACATTCTGAAGTTATATTCAAGGAGAAAGCAATAAAGACCTTCAGTTGCTAGTGTAAACCAAAAACTGGATACAGAAACACTCCATCCCTATTGTCTAATTAAGATGAGTTGGTATAAACCAGAACCAATGTGTTTGGACAACATTAGGATGGGAGATCAGATCAACGCATATCAACTGGTCAAGGCTGAAATGAAGCACCAAAACTATAGGCCACATTTATCTTTCTTTGCAACTTCAGTCAAATGAAAGAAACAACATATGTTTTGGTTGTCGTATATTATTGATTAAATACCCACAGCGCATCCAAGAACCAACCTAAGCCCATTACATTTCTAGGTAAAAGCTTCCACAGAAATAGATAGAGGCCACGACAAAAAGAAAAAAAGCATGGTGGTAAATTTACTTATGATCTTGTTTTTAAATGCCTTAGAGTGACTTAAGGTATACGAAATTAATCTAATAAAGAAATGAAAAACAGCATTATAAAGTAAACCCCAATGCCAAGAAATGCGCTTAGTCCTGAGCAAGAAGCAAAGATCAAAGGTTTGCATCTCGATCTCCCAGTTACTAATTTCAATGTGTCATCAAATAAAACCACTGGCTTATGGTGTTTTATTGAACAGAAACTCATCTTTTACATGCCCCCAAGACAGCTTTTGGCCCTCTTAAATCAAGGTTAAGGGTTAGATCCAAAGTCACAAATTCAGGGGTGTTACACAGCAATTTATTTTCTTTAATTCAAATATATAAAGTAACAAACTCCTCAATGGGTTCAGCTGACATTTTCAAGTAAAAATCACATAGCGAAATATTATTGAGAGTTAAATCCAATAAACAGGTTAAATCACTTGCGCAACAATATTATATTCTAAAACCATAGAAGCCATGCCAGCAATTAGAAAGGGGATACAAATAGAAGGTCCTACGTTACATATTTCCATAGTTAGAACAAGATCTTCATCTTAAGCTGAAATTGATAATACACCCTGACCATATCACTTTCTGTCGGATTTCCAAAAGAGCCTGTTAACAGACCTTGAACTAGCAGTCCTTTCTTCAGTCATTACTTTCTTCCGGCTACGGCGCCAAAATGAATTTGCCACATTTGGTTCACTGTGTGATAATCTGCCAAAAACAGTTATTGGAATTACAATATAAGGAAACAATTTCTTCAATAAAACACAGGAAAACTTTCTAGGAAATACTAGATTCTTTTACAAACCTATTTTCTCATCAAATAGAAATCACAATAAAACAAACATTTTCTCTATTTTTTGCCTAAATGTGAATTTGAGATAGTACAACTTTGCTACTGCTGAACAACAATATTTGTAAACCAAAAGTACTCCTATATTACACTTGCAGCAAATAGTTTAATACAAGAAACATACTTTAAGTTCTTTCACTTCTATGTGACTGCATTCAGAAGAAACCACAGAGATCTGAAATTAAGTATCTTACCCTTCAACTTCCATTTTCCCCGAAAAACCACAAATAGGACTGTTTGGTTCTATTGGGGAATCATAAGAATCATTTTCTGCAGAATCACTCTCACCGGCAGAGAGATGAGAGAGAAGGATTGCCTTATCTGAGCATGGCGTCAACTTTCCAGGATTACGCACAAGATCAACCAAAAGTTCAATAGAATCCAAAGCAACTATGGCGGACATGTGCTTATATGATTCAGTTCGCACCATAACGCCTTCTCTAGGTAAACCCTGTGAATAGGTGTAAAAAGAAGGATACAAATAAAACTTTCCTGATGACGTCAATTTAAATAAAAAGATTGTACGATAAGCAACAATAAGAAAAAATGTTCAATATGAAAGAGCTAAACACCAATAATGTTAACAAAAATAACTCTCTTACCACCATAAGCCTACTTTCAAGGCCAACTGCATCAGCAAGAATTTTGAATAAGATAGACCGTGAATGGCAAGAGCTATGCTTGATTTGGCCCAGCATATGAATACCTTGATTACTCAAAGCATGGGAGACTTCTTCAATTCCTCCTTTCACCAGATTCGATTCTGATCTTTTGAAGAAGTCATAGACCTATAAATGGAGGCAAGTAGCAGAAAACAGATTACATTTCTGTGATTCGTAAAAGAGTAGCTATATAGATGGCCAGTCTAAATCTTTTGTGTGAAATGGTGTGTCAATTCATTGCAATTAATTTAACAACACACGTATCTGAGTGTGGTTGCCTCCCCAAAAAAAGAAAAGAAAAAAAGAAGTATCTAACCTGTGGTGGAATCTTAATACATGGAATAATGGGTGGTTAGCAAACCAAGTATATACCTTTATTTTACAATCACTACACATGGTATAAATCTAACAAAGTCACAGAGAATGGCATACCATTCGGTATAGAAGATTTGAAACAACGTATAACGTGATTTAAGCATGCTTAACGTGCTTATTCTAGAATCAGCCCCTACTAATGCAATCCACATGCAATTATATTGGAAACAAATTTATTCAATGCATGATGCATCGCAAGAAAATTTGAAGGTGGTAAAATTACGGGCAATCTATATGATCTCGTGTGACCAAGGTTTGCTGACAGCAACTGTAAAGTAAATTGCTTTCCCACTTTATAGGTAAACATTCAAAAAGAAAGACAAAAAAAAAAGATACTTCTCAGAAATTGAAACTAAGCTGCCTCCAAACCTGGCCCTCGGAACAAATATATATTCATTCTTATCCGAGGAAGAAAAGACAACGTATAGAAAAGGGGAAAAGGAATAGCAAAACCCATCAATGGGTTAACTTTATGCAGTAGATTAACTTTTAAAAACTAAACATCTCTTTTACTCTTTGACGGGTATCTCAATCCAGCATCCCTGAACCCAGGTTCAACCTGGTTACTTCATTACACATTAATCATGTTATAATTCTATGAAATGGATATATTTGAGTTCAAATTTTTCCTATCATGGGCTTAACTTTAATCAGCATTCTTGTGGTACCTAATGATAATAGTAAGGTCTGTCCATTCAAACACATGGACACATAGGTTGCCAGTAATACATGAGAGAGTTTTACAGAATCACTTTGCATGAGAACTACCAATCAGGAATAGGAACTACAGATAACTAGGAAAAAGAATTTCAAAAACCATACTTCCTCATCTATTCCATTTAACAAAAAGAAAAGGAAAAAAGAAACTATGAATATAGGAAAGCAAATTATCTGCACGATATTTACCACATAACAATTAAAGAAGTATAAGCAATACTCACCAATCCAGCTATCTTCTTGACCACTGTGGCAGGACTTGAATTTAGTCCCTTCATCAAAGTAACAGCAAGCTGCTTTAGCATGAAAAGCTTCTTATCTTTCCGTGTATCGACAAGAATAACGTTCGGACGGAGTCCCTCTGTATCCAAAGCATGAAGCTCTTCTAAAGAGGGAAGAGCATCAAAAAGCTCCTTAAGTCTTCTTTCCTACGGAACAGGAAGCAACATACACCGTCATGATAATACAATAAAATATGTGGTTTGTGAGATTAAATTAACAAATCACTATAAAGATAATACCTGATTTAGAGAATTAATTGATGATATTTAGGTGTAAATATTGGACAAGTAAACAGAAGATATCACCCTTTGAGAAAAGAAAAAAGAAAACGAGAAAAGTCCCAAACTTGCCATTAACAAATGAATAAGAGTAACTGATATTCTCCAATGTTCACTTTCTCAATTCCAGAAATTTTAAGTAAGCTGACACAGCATAAAGTTTTAAAAGGCGCAGGGTGTAAGCGGGGCGTTTGAGTACTCAGAGGCGAGGCATAAGCTCCAAATTTTTTGATATATCCATTTCAATATATACATTGTTAGTAATATTAAAAAATATGAGTTAGCATATTTTAGAATGATTTTAAATATATATTAGAGATAGTAGAAATTTACAAATAGCATTAAAAAATTTATTCACATACTTTATTTACCCATATTATCCAAGTTCTATAAGATTTCCTCTAACCTTCATATATTCCTCAAGAACCACCTCGAGGTGTTTTTAAGCCTAATTTTTTCCAAAGTGAGCCCTGAGGCGCATTTTTTAAGACATTGTACAACATGAGAAGAAAATGCCAGCCCCTCGGAAGTCAATTTTTTGCAAGTCTAACCAGAGGCACAATGATAACGAAAAAATCCAAAGCAAGTACTCCTTTTTGAAGTAAGGACTAAACTTGCCCAGTAAATAAATTCCAAGATATATGATTGAAGAGCGAGATGACATCTCGCGAATGATGCAGATTTTCAAGAGGGAAACAAGAACATAGTATGTTTAGTATTGGCATTGCACTCGCATTACGAACTAGTTGAAGGTGGTTCTAAAAAACGTCACTGGTTGATGCATACTGCAAGTTTATCTTCCACAGATGGTCAAAGCGGGAGATGGGGGTTGGCCAATTTAGCATCACAAAGTACAAGAAACTAACATTTTCAGTCTATTTTTATCAACTCATAATGAGGAGGACAGGTTTACACAGCTGCCTCAGATATACATAAGAAGTCAAAAGGGTCCAAATGGAACTTCCAGAATGTTTATTTCATTTGTACACTTTAATCGATCACTTCTAGTTTTATTTAAACAAGAATAATGGAAGAGAAATCAGGATTACAGAGCACCAGGATGACATGGAAATAATTCAAACTGCTTAACTTGCTTGCTATCCAATAAAAGTAGACACATATATATTTGGCACCAAAATATCCAGTAGATGGAAACATATGGAAGAAAGAATATACAGTGAAGATAAATCAGTTCAGAGCTACAAGTCTTCCCTTTGAAAGCTGTTTTCAAGTTTAACAGATTTGTTAAAAGAGTAAGTACATTCCCTAAAATTGAAAAGTGAGAACATTAAGAAATAATAACACCTCCAAAAATTAGTATACACACTTACAGGAGTGACAAAATAAAAACCATCAGGAATTGGATCAGAAAGCTTTCCAGTTTCCCACAAAGTCTGCGATGCTCTTTGACAAGCTAAACTTCCAGAGTCATTCTGACTTCTAGTATTTCTGGAACTTGATGTTTCATCTGAGGAAACCAGAGAAATCGACCGCAGTTTCTCAATGAGACTTGACGGCCACCATTGGATAGTAGGAGCTGGTGTGTCAACCAGCCCCACATCGTCCTTTGCCTCCTCCATATCTTCTCTGATTCAAGATGCAAGATCATGGTTGATAACTTGTATCATGGATAAGAATCATAGCAAGAAAGAACTTTCCCCCCGCATAGGCAAATAAACTGCTTCAAGTACGACCTGAATATGCGAATAGAAACTGTAACCTTATTAGGATAAAAATAAAAGCACAAATACCCAGACAGCAAGAAATGCCTTCGGTTACGGCTTTTATGCACTTCAAGATATTTTAGAATAATTCACAGATTTAATATCCAAGTCACAAGGTTTTGTTTGCTTGAGAAAGAAATGGAGGGTGGGTGCATAAAAATCATTATAATCCCACAATTTAAAACTTCTGACATCTCGAAAGATCTCTTTTACCTATAAATCAAATTTAAGTACATCACTTATACTTTTATAAATGAATGTGCAGCAGCAAACTCAAGAACTTCTTTCAACCATCAGCACACTTGCTTGTAAATTGCTCAATAACTAAATGAAAAGAATGTAAAGTTACTACAAGAAACACTTCCATAATGAAAAAGCATTGGATTGCAATTTTTGATCAATGGACCATTAATATACGAAAAAGATGAAAAGGATAACTCCAATGGTTCTTCTCAAACAACCAAGAATACAAATTCACGCTATAGATACTTCTTCACTCCGGTAAACACTAGTTTGTCAATTTCATTCCAAATAAATACTCAAAACAGAAGCAATTCAAGTTGCTTCAGCTCACTTACTACGAGAAAAGTTCGTTAAGTTACCACCATTACCTAATTTTATAATAAAAACACATCGGATTCCAATCCTAAGAAACACGAAACATAATCGTTCATCTCAAGCAAATCTAAAAGACCTAATTCACACAATAGAACCTTATTAATCCGATTAAACACTTCCTCATTAATCTCATTACAACAACCAACAAACCGATCAAAACAGCACTTCTTCATTGATTTCAAAATCACAAACACAGCCTCATTTCCAGTACACAAAATATTCACAAAATCAAACAGTACAACCGCATTGATTAATCAATTCAAAATAAAACAACAAAACAATCAAAAAAACAGCACTCACTCAAATCGGACGAAGAATCAAACGGTCAAATACTGAAATCAAACGGTAAAAAACAATAGGAACAATCGATCGATGATGAAAATGTGGAGATATAATATATACCTGAAGATCTAATGACGTAAATCTCAGACGAAGATGAAGAATGGGTATTGTAGTCATGGCATCTGAATCCGAATATAATCAAACAAACTTGTTTTCTACGCTTATTTCGTGTGCCCCTGCTTTAAACGCACGCTTTATATACTTTATTTTTGATTTGACGCTAAAATCGCGTTTTGGTTTCGTAATTTGTAGCCCTGTTTTCTTTTTTTTTTTCTTCTTAATCAAAGTAACATAAAAAG
This sequence comes from Misopates orontium, assembly GCA_946800315.1. Taxonomy (NCBI): domain Eukaryota; kingdom Viridiplantae; phylum Streptophyta; class Magnoliopsida; order Lamiales; family Plantaginaceae; genus Misopates; species Misopates orontium. The sequence goes on along the minus strand of OX326946.1, from coordinate 2,712,910 downwards.
AGATTACAATTGGAAAAATGAGTTGATCTATGGGGAAAATATTAGATAGTCCAATGTGATATATACAAGAATTGCACGAATATTTGTTTATAATTTGTTATGTTGAAAAGTTGTAGTTATGTTAATTGACTTTCTTAATAGTTATTAAGTTTCAATGAATGCAAGGTTTTAGTCTTAATTTAAATTAATATATGAAAAATATCAAAGAATCTCAAGTTTAGGTGCAACGGATGTACGATGAAGTGGTACAACAAGTCGGTTTTTAGTGTAAATGCACGGTTGGGATGAAGTGTGGAGAAATTAATACCCTATAATTTAAGATTAATATTTAATCTCCATCACATGGTGTACCACGTCATCATGCAGCGGCTGCACCTAATAATTTTTTCAAGTTTAGACGCATGTTGTGTAGTTCCCTTTTCAGTATTTTGAATTATTGAATACTAAAATTTATTAGTTTACTGTTTCTAATTTTAACTAAAATGTTTAAAATTAGCCCTAACACAAAGCATTTACATTTTTACTAATAAACCCAATTCTAGCTACCTTTTAATTTAAAGAAAAGGAAAGCGCATCGAAGTTTAAAGGAATGATGAAGTATTCTGAAAAAAAGTAATATATATTCTGATAAACAACGTTGAGGTAATTGTATCAAATTAGAAATTAGAGGGGATAGTACAAATATTAGAGACCACAAAGATAGTTTTAGATGATAAATCAGATTAGTTTATGTAAGACGTGAGAGTTTTAACTTTGAAGGTTATATCTCGTCAATCTACCTTCTTACAATCAAAAGAAAAGTTATGTTAGGAAACTCACACAGAAAATAACTAAATTCAAGAGAGAAGAAGTATAGAAGAGCTGACACAAATATGGATAAAAGAAAAACCATTTAGTTGATTACCACTTTCTCAGCTAGCTTCATGTCGATTCAAAACAACTAATTATGAAAAGTGGGTTTAAGTTGTTAATAATCTATCACAAGTGACATTAATTACCTCTCATCTTGTTTTTTTAACTTCTAAGTTGCAAGTTGCATCAATCTTTTGGTTGACTTATTTAATGCTCTTTCTACTTTCATCCGTACGTAATAACGTGGCGCGTCTTGCGGTCATGTGCTTTGACCATAGTAGCTGATTACTCGCCCATATGTATGTGTTAAACTTAAACTTTAATCTTCTGCTCGCCCCATTAAGGGTTTTCCTCCTAATCACATCAGCTAATTTTTACTTTCTTCTTTATTCTAATCATAGATAAATCCATCGTGCATGTTCAGGTTTAGGAACAGATCAAGCCTTACGCAAAGTTTTAATGTTAGAACAATTTTTTTCGTTGACATTAATAAATCTGTGCATAAGCTTAGGACGAAAATATCTTCGTTCTCTGTCCAGAATTTTTAAAGCTTTAGGGACAAATATTTCACCCTACACTTACCATTTTTTTTCTAAACAGGTGGCCGTAAAATACCCTTTACATTTTATATATAAATTATGATAAATAAAAGACTGTAAACCAGAAATTAAAACAAAATTACATATATATAAAACTACGAAACAACGATAATTAACTGTTCAAATTAATAAGATAAACCATCTTATCACAATTTTATAAATAATAAAAATAATATAAAGTCAACAACCAACTTCATACAGATAATGGCATCAAAAATATATATGGGTGCTTAAAAAACTATAATATATGGGTGCTTAAAACTATGGGGAATTTTAAAAGAAGGAAGAGATTATGAAAGAGAGAAATTTAGAAGAATTTAAGGAGAAGGGGAAGAAGAGTAAAATGGTGAAAATGAAATGAGAAAATGGGTCTTTGTAGAGGAAAAGATCAAGTTGGAAAGATAACAAAATGTGGGACGAAAATCCCATTATTATAGGTTTTGGCGGAACTAATAACCAATACTTTTGCAAATTCCGCCAAAATTTTGTTATGGATCGGAGACATATTTGTTAAACTTTTCAATTTCCGACTGGAAGGGTTAGGCGTGAAAATTTTGTTAAAGAGAAAATTTGTTTCTAACCAATTTGAGGAAGGGAGAACTCGTTCATGAACATGGGAATGAATTTATTTTCATCCCTAAAGTAAAATGTAGGAACGAAAAATGTCGTTTCTAAGCGACATGAACGGATTTCATATTCATGCAGTTTGTGACAGTTTTAGAGAGGCCAAATTCTTCCTAAACTTAGGGAGTGGTTACTAGGAATTAATTACCTCCCTAGTACCGTTCTCTTCTTACATTCATTGACTTTCTATCTTTTTTCACTCCTATCTTCTTCCATCTCCCTCCTTGTTTTCTACATAACATTTTCTTTCAATATAATTTTTTCTTCCTACAAACACTCATCTACAGTTGTTGTTCACTCTCAGAAGAACCCAACTCAAGAGATATGTTTTATTCTCTCTCTTTTTTTACAGTTGATTGAATATCTTCCATAACCGCAGAATAAATCAAAGAACTCGCGAAAGATAACTCCTCTCGTAAGGTATGTCTTTGGTTTTGTAGTTGTTAACTAATAATTTGTATTTGTAGTTAGTAAGAGTAATATTTTGGTAGATTTTATAATAACCTCTATGTTCTATTATTTGATTCGTATTGAACTAGATATAAAATGTATTCTAATGAAGATCGAGTTTTATTGATTACATGAGGAAAATATCAAGCCATTAGAGTTATGAATGATAGTAGCATTTTTGTATCTGCTTTAAGCCAAAGATTGTGAGGTTTCTTCCATTTTGAGCTTGAGGACGAGAGTTGATCAAATCTTTTCTTTTGCTGTGATTTTGGATAGTGATCATGATAAGCAATTCTAAGAGCCTTAGCACACAATTACTTCACAATATGTTTTCTTTCACACAAGAGATTGCAAATTAATGATAAACCATATTTTAAATTGCACATTAGCAACCTCTCCTTCTGCCACGTATTACTCCTAAAGTTCATCAACAACAAGTCTTACCAATGTGACGGAATGTTCTTACCTGCCCTCAATGGTAGAAAACATCCCCCTCACATGTGGTGGGCCCCACATCAGCGGAATGTTCTTACCTGCCCTCAATGGTAGAAAACATCCCCCTCACATGTGGTGGGCCCCACATCAGTGTGGGGCCACCACATGTGAGGGGGATGTTTTCTACCATTGAGGGCAGGTAAGTATTTCACCAATGTGACCTACATGTCATGATCTTGCAATGTCATAGGTTGGTAAGGTGATCATGCGCTCATAAATCTATAGGCGTAGACTCCAAGGGCTTGTGACGTCATGTGTTCACAAAATCTTGGACTTACATGTGACGTCGTGAGCATATGCACAGTACCTTGGGCTTATATTACATGAGCTCACATGGTCACATATTCGTTAGGCCACAAGCCTACCAGGTCATAAGATTCCAAGGTCACATGGGGGTAGACCATGAAGGTTGCACTTTGGGTTATTAAGGTTAGGTAATGGTCACCAGTTAGTCCACATATTACCAATAAATACCCTATCTCATCTCAGGATGTTTAAAGGTATCTTATTTCTTCACTTTTGTTTTCTATCTCTGGTTAGAGCATTCTTTCTTAAGAAATGATCACCTACATCTTACCGACTTAAGTAACGAATAGTCTTAGCTAGAGATCAATCGACAAGCTTACATGTTTTGTTTGAATACAAGTTTTTCAAACTAAATAATATTTTCTTCATCCAAGTGCCAGTCGAACAATTCTCACTCTGACGTGAAGAAATTGAGTCAAGCCTCTCATTAGATTGTACCAAATCCAGACTTACCTCGTTATGAGCACAAGGGTTAGAATAAAATGAGGAGAAAAACAGATAAGTCAAAGAAAGAGACCTGAAATCCACAATTGATCACGTGTCATTTAGTGACAAAGCATTGTAAATGAGTCAGAGAAAATGGTAGAAAGTTCAGTACTTCACGTGCTATCAGGTGCCACCACCCACCAACGTGGCTCTAAATTGTCTGTGTGCCTCATCGTGGTTACGTATAATTAGTTTCCTGTTAAATAAATCAATTAATTTCGTAGCCCTTTAATTTTCATATTTGTGCGTCCTAGGTTTTGCTTCGTCGCAGGTTTTCAAAAATATCCAAGTTCAGAAATCATGAGGCCAGGGCGCTTCGTTTGCTCATGGCCAAAGCTATTTTGTCATTTATTCCACAAAAATATTGCAAATGATTTACTATAAAACTATTTTGTCCTACATTCGTATCACGTGGTACTACGTGTACAATCATTTTGGTATTTTCACTACTAAAACAAATAGCTATAGTGACGCTGAAAAGCGTCACTAAAAATTGGTTTTAGTGACGCTTTTCTTTTAGTGACGCCTCCCTAAAGCGTCACATAGGTGGCAGTAACTATATGTTCTTGTGACGCCTAATAGCGTCACTATAACAGTGTCACTATATGCGTATAAAGTCACGCTTTGAAGCGTCACTATATGCATATGTAGTCACACTTTGTAGCGTCACTATATGAGGATATAGTAACTCTTTGAAGCGTCACCAAATATCATCACTATATGTACACATAGTGACACTTTGTAACACCAAAAAGCGTCACTATATGTACATATAGTGACACTTTTAAACACCAAAAAGCATCACTATATGTACATATAGTGACACTTTTAAACACCAAAAGCGTCACTATATGTACTTATAGTGACACTTATAGAAATTAATATGGAACACTAGATAGTGCAAGAATAGCTTTTTGGGTGAAATTTTCCTGGATTAAATACAGAAACAAGAATCATTTACGAATAATAATATGCATTACTTGAAATATTGGAGAATTCAAGTAAAACCAAATCATAACTTGGTATTGTTTGGCTAGATCTATTGAACGTAGACAACTAACTTTTCCATGTTCTCAACTTAAATAATGTGCCATATATTTCCTCAAAGGTTAACCCGCCTAGCTTTGTTAGTTGTCATTCCATCATCAATACTCCCAGGTATTATGATCTCCCTCCTTGTATAGAAGCACTCGTGTAGTCGTGTCCCGTTAATCTATGCGGTCTCCCTGCAAAAATAATAAAACAAAATTGAAAAGGATCTTCATACAAACATCGGGTAGGACGCTCTACAAAATAATATTACATAGATCAATATATCAAACCACCAAAACGGTAAAAGATTCATCTCTTTTCAGTAGTTCAGGGCGCTCTGTTTTTAACTGATTAATATATAAAACATATAAGCCTACAATCTTGGATCAATCACTTAAGACACCTCCAAAAGCAAACATAGAAGTTTATGTGCAGCCACTTATCTTCTCTTTTGCTTGATTTAGTGCCATTTCAGTTGATAATCTGGGTGTCATTTAACCTCAACAAAACTATACACTGCATTATATCTTAGAATAGGTCAGAAAATATAAGTACCATATTATTGTCCAACATCTTTTTCTAAATTTTACATCAAATATAAATCTTTGGAACCACGTAATGCAAAGTTTTCTTCGGCAATCAACATGACCACATAAGCTCCCACCAATAGTTGTATGTAAAAAGCAATGCCACAAATTTATGAAGGACACAAGATATACCTTTACGAGAGTTTGGAGCTACAGATCCATCCGTCCCTGTCATTAAATAATTGAGCTCAGCATTTCCAGGCCCTTACAAATCATCCTGATCCCATAACTATAATGCAGAGAGTTGGACATAGAGAATATTTATTACAATAACTAAAACTACTTAAGACACAACTGTATAAAGATAGAGATCAACACAGATACACAACCGCCTTTAACGTCTGATAAAGATAGGTTCTGAGTTATTCAACTACATAATGAAATGCTTTATGCCAAAACGCATGTTAAAAATTACTTTAGGTGTATAGATTACTTTAAGATTCATGGCTACACAACTTCAATACTCCAATCTACAACATGACTATCAAATGCAGCAGTGTCTCACCCCTGTTCTATGGTGGTTTAAGTCTCCTTTGCATTCATCTGTCCTCCAGTTCTTGATATGTCCTCTGATAATCGATACTGCATTTCAGTCGAAAGACAATGCCAATTTTGTGTTATATCCTTAACATTTCGATACTGCATTTCAGTCGAAAGCCAATGCCAATTTTGTGTTATATCCTTAACATTTTAAGAAAAAAAAGTATGACTAAAGATATTTGACATATCCATGAAGACATTCTCCTTACCTAACTGATGGCAATTTTGACTATTGTGTGTTTTCACGAGTAGGAACAATTCCGCTGAGTTCCTGAAGATTTTAAGGACAGAAAGAGGTAATAAGTTTTAGATTTTAAGGACAAAGTAAGGACTTGAACTTTACACTATAGAACATCTAAATTAAATTCCCGTTGTGAGTATCGAGGATAACACAAATTATTTAAGGTCCTTCAAGCCTTTTCTGCTCAATATCAAGAATGTAGAAATGTCAGAAATACTTTAAGATACTTGCCAGGATCCTTGCTAGAAATCTAGATCTACATCTGCAGAGTCCATAAGAAAGAAGTAATTGAACTGTATAAGAAGTAATTTTGTGTTATAGCCTTCGCATTTCATCTCATATTCATTTTTCTAAGAATCAAACTTCATTATATATTAAAAAACAAAAGTATGAGCAGACAATTTATGAAAGGACAAGGCAGCTGTTGAACTAACCAGAATAGTTCCAAGATTGTAAATTGCCCAGTGGAATTCAAACTGCAATTGTATTGCGGCGCAGAGATACTGATAGAAAAGAAAGTTATTAGTTGATTTGAACAAAAGATATTACCTAGCTTATCGCAGCAAAGATATTTATAGGAGAAAACAGAGCATAAATGCCTAAGTATCCAAGTAGCAAAATTAGATTAAGGACTGTGAATAGCATAATCATATCAACATCATATCACCTAATTCATTGCACTGAGACATGAAGAACATGAAGAACCTGACAAAAGTCTGCACGCAATATGTAATATGAATAAATAGACAAAGAAGACAATTTTTTTGGAATACTATCACCAACTGTATCTGAGAAATGAACAACTTGATGAACAACTATTACATACCGTGGCTGAAAGTAGCACAAAGTTGACATAATGCACTTCATCAAATATAACCTATGTTTCCATAGACAACACAAACAAATAGCAAGAGTATCAAAATTTATATATGAAGAATGAGAGGAGGACGTAAAACTCGAGAAATTTGAAAGGCTGTGAAAGATCAAGTATCGCAAAACAGAAGTGTCAATAAGAAAACCTCACCCATTCAATGTCACGTATGATGACAGCACCTTTATAGAGCATTGATCTCAATATCTCACTGGTCATGATGAGACAAGAGGCCTCAGGCCTCAAGCTAACATCACCAGTACACTCCTATCTGATTACTAGACAAGCAGTGGAGCACACACTGAAAAACAGTGATCTCAATATCTCACTGGTCATGATGAGACAAGAGGCCTCAGGCCTCAAGCTAACATCACCAGTACACTCCTATCTGATTACTAGACAAGCAGTGGAGCACACACTGAAAAACAGTCACTTACTTTTGAAGCCAAAGCGAAAGCATATTCTGCAAAGACTGTCTTTCCAGCTGATGTATGAGCTGCCACAAAAACAGAATCCCCTCTTTCAAGATAAAAATATGGCCTGTAAGTAATACAAAAGAATACTTGGTTCATATGTGATAAGTAACCACTCCAAGATATTTGGTGCAAGTGATGGTATGTCAAAGCTAAATTAAGACCCCAAGACCATGTCAAAATAATTCACCATGATGTGATTACCCAAATTAAGGTTTAAGAAAATAATATGAATTAATGGCAACAAACATCATTGCATTCAGTTTCAATGGAAGTAAAATGAATGTCCCATAGTCTGTGTTAGAAAATCACCACAATATTGTCAGCGTGTGAGTTAGGCTGCCCATTTAAGTCATATCCTAATACAAACTTTGGAGAGATTTCAAGTTTTTGAACAATTAGTAACAAAATATGTTGTTACTAACATAACAATGATGAGTACCTCTTTTAGAAAATGGTCAATTCAAAAGGAAAATCAAGCGCCATATCTGGAACAAGTTTATGAAACCATTCCACAATTTCTTCACTGCCCCCCTAAGAGCCCATGTCTAAATAAATCATCAAGTCCGTGTTGCGTAATTGGGATACCAAGTAATATAATGCAATAATCCAATAAATAGATGAGTGTCTGTAACTTGAGATCTCCATTACCTCTTTCTGTTGTTTCTCACAACTATTTGTATCTCCATCTAATCTTGAAACTGAATCCGCTGATTCAACAGACAAAATCTCATCTACAAGAGACGACTCTTTCCTTGTAGCATCATCAACCACATTTAGCTCTTCTACTTCAGTTTCTGTTTGATGAGATTCTTTAAAAGATTGCCCCTGGTTTTCTGGCTCTGATGAATGACCTATATGGCAGCTGCAATATTAGCACTGCTGAAACAGAGAAAAATGTACATGTTCTGTGAAAGTAATACTAAAAGGCAATATTAGAGCAAATATTTTTACATATATCAAACAATTTTCAACTATGGCAAAGCTGTAACTTCATTCGATCAGCCACTGGCTATCATATGTTAAGTGTATTAAGTTATATTCTATTGAACTTTTATGTAAAAACAGGGCATCTCATCTACTGAAAAATCACTAGAATCCTCTATTGTGCTAAGACACTAATTTAGATCAGTCAAACTCAGCATCCGATTGTTTCTACTTTCAATCAAAAGCCAAATCTGTAAATTAATTAACCTTATTTATGCCTAAAACAAGTATCTAAATTCTTCAAGAGATCAGATTCCAATAAACTGAAAAGAAATGCGTACCTATCGAACCTAGGGTTTTCACTGACCGTAGCTTTCAAACGAAGAATTATTGCCGCTAATCCATAACTATTGCAGCTAATACATAATTATTGCAGCTAATCGAGTCACATTTACCAAACTATTGCCATAACTATTGAAGCTAATACATAATTATTGCCGCTAATCGAGTCACATTTACCAGATTATTGCAGCTAATCGAGTCCATAACTCTAAATTCGCGATGAAATCTCGATCTTTTACTTCAAAATCCAGATATTGCAGCGAACGATAACCTAAAACAAGCTATGCAGCAACTGATTGAGGTTGATGCAGAAGAAAATTGCAGAAAACTGACTGCAGAACTGAGAACGGAGGTGTTGTTCGAGAAGAATGTCGCGGGGAGAGAGTGTTGCAGGGAAATGGACGAGGAGAGAGGCGAAATGCAAGTGTGTTATGATTAAAATGTTAATTGCGTTAATAAACTAAGAAATTTAGAACCTGATTTCACGCTTTTAATTGGGTGTCATTATAAGTATACTATAATCACGGTTTTAGTGAAGCGTCAGGTTTTGTGCGTCTAAATAGCCCGGTTTTTTAGTAGTGTTTATATAGTTTTATAATCACAAAGTAACCACTCATGAAGCTGCAACTAAAATTTAAATACATGTACACTCTGGTTTCATTAATAGTCATTTCACAAATACAACTTGAGTTACCGTGTACTTACAAATATTGTAATCTTGTGTATTTAGCTTTAGTCAATTTACAGTTTTTTCTGAATCATTATAATTCATTCATATAAATGTGTGCATGCAAGTTCTGAAACTAGTACTATTATATGATCAGTCATTACTAGCTAAAATTTGATTTGAAATACATATATGTTTATAAATATTTATATATCGTGTATATATGCTTTTTACAAAACATTTCATGTTAGTACCGTATTTTATTTTCCTTAGAAAAATAGGAACAGTATAAGCAAAACATCCTTGATCAGGTTAGTGTATATCAGAAACACCCTTTGAGATAGCAATAATAAGCTAATAACAGTGAGACCACCTTGTAGCTAGCTGTTAGCACCATTGACAAAACATTAGTTCTAAACTAAAAAAAACTACTATTTATGTCCTTCTTCGTATTCTGCGTGTTATTTTTCTAAAATTATTATTTATAAATTATATAAGTACCTTACAAATGTATTGGCTTAAACATTTCTCTAGCTACTCCATTTATAATGGACTAAACTATTCTAATTGTTCTTTGTTATTTGGAAAAAAGCCACTCCAACCATTCGTATTTGTTTTTTCTTTTAATGTAATATAATCAATACTGTTCACGAAAATAAGATTCATTTAAACCCCATTGGACACTATAGCTAGGTGTGTTGAATTGTTTATTTTTTTTCCTTTTCTTTTTCTTTCTTTTTGTTAATTTGCGAAAAAAAATCATCATTAACATTGCTTGACCCGTTTATGAATATTTTGGTCAATCAATTTTGGAGGGTATTCATGTAATTAAAATTTACATAATTTTTGTTTCAAAAAGATATTTAAAATAGGAAGAATGACAAACTTGATTTTTTATTTAAGTTAATGCTTTTGTTGATAATGTTAGCTAAGGGGTATCACTGATATTAGTGAAACTTCAATAGAAGAAATACTTATGATAAACACCAAATTTCGTGGAAGTGAAAGATACATATTATCCAAAACATTTGTGTCCTCCTGTCGTATCCAGCAACCTATCAATTCCAGAAACATTGTAATAGTTGGAAAAAGAAGTTAAAGACTTGAAGGACAAAATCAAATAAATGGTAACTTCGAACAATGGTCTTAAATGGTTTAAAGTCCCGTTTGAAGCCTATAAAAATTATCTAGTGATTAACAACAAAATTATGTAAAGAGCTGCTCAAAAGATTAATGCTCTTTATAATAAGGGATAATTACAGCTACACCCCCTGAGGTTTGGTGTAATTACAGACACCACCCCTGAGGTTTGGGAAATTACACTCACCTCCCCTGTAACTAACTTATGCCATATAAAAGACAATAATGCCCTTCATTAATTTTGTTAGAGAATCTAAATTAATTACAAAAGGCTAATTGGTTTTTATTTTCTCTTTTTGGTTTGATGAGCTCTCATTTTTTCTCCTTTCTTTTTTCTTTTAGTTTTGTAATAAACTTGATATTAAAATATTATTAAATTTGCAAATCAAGAAACCTATGTTTGCTTCATTCTTTTGTACATTTTTTATTGAGATGAATGAGGAGTTCTAAGCATATTGTATTCTTTTATTTTATATTATTAGAAGAAACTATAATTAGTAAACATTAAAATAATATTATGATTTTTTAAACATTTATAATTAAATTTAAATAAATGAATTAATTAAATAGATGTGTGTTTCTATTAAAAAATATACTTTTTATTTTTAGTATTTTTTAACAATATAATTTTTATGTTGATATTTATAAAGGTATTCGTGGAATTTTAAAAAATACTATTTACTTTATATAATAAAACCTACTCAAACTTTGTATAATATCAATTGAAATGGAACAAGGGTAAAATTGGAAGTTTTCATCCATATATTCAATAGAGGGACTTTATTGTAAGGTTGATGCAAACCTCAGGGGTGGTCTCTGTAATTTCTCAAACCTCAGGGGTGGTATGTGTAATTACACCAAACCTCAGGGGGTGTAGCCGTAATTATCCCTTATAATAATTACTCTTTAGCAAGAAAAATGGGACGTAATGTGGTCATTCATGTTTGAACACAAATATCACAAGTATATATATATATATATATATATATATATATATATATATATATATATATATATATATATGTATTATACGGAACCAATATGCCTTTTTAACAATGAAACTGGACACTCATAAATAAAATACATGAAGTTGAGATCTACGTACAACAATTTCTCACTTCTATAGAACTTCATTACTTCATGCAAAGTAATTTAGATAGAAAGACTTCGCCACGTGCCCTTCTTTTCTTAACCAATAGTAACTGAACGCGAGCGACATGATTCACTAACTCATTCATAATTATTAAAATAATGTTATAATGTAAAAGATCATAGACACCTGCGTTATGTTATTCAATGAACCTTTCCATTAATACAGCTCATTGCGCTAAAAACATTTTCAAATTCCATCTATATGCCACTACGCAATTTTGATTGTTCACTGTTCAGAATCTGCAATCTTCTTTAGAATTTTTGTCCATCTTAGTACGCAGCTGCTGCATCAAACATATATACTTTTGCTTACATATATGTTATTTATATTTATAGTTATATTGAACTAAGCTCCGAGTACACAGAGCTAACATTAGTATTTCAGTATTATTATCCATTGATTCAAATTCAAGCTAATCGGATATTTCTTATAGATAAAATAAAGGGATAAAAGCGTCAAACCCCCTATACTATACCCTTTGTTGCACTTTGCCCCCTGAACTTTTTTTTTTGGCAACAAGTCCCATGTACTATGCATAAATAAGCACTTTGCCCCCTGAGTCCAAATCCAACGGCGAAAAGTGTTGACACGTACTCAAATCCAATGGTGAAAAAACGACTCTGGGGGCAAAGTGCTTATTTATCCATAGTACAGGGGGCTTGTTGCCAAAAAAAAAGTTCAGGGGGCAAATCGCTACACCCCCTATAGTACAGAGGGTTTGACGCTTTTATCCCTAAAATAAAATAAAACAAATCACACCAAATCCCCTTTTTATTAACTTAGGAATCCAAATTTCCACACACTATAAATCAATGACGACACTTTTTCACAAACAATAGTTCAAAACATACAACAAAAATGAATTCAACAACGGAGAGAATGATGACACTTTTCCACAAACGCGAACCCAAACCTAACCAATGCACCTCAACCCTAGTTAAAACCATAAACGCCCCACTCCCCTTAGTTTGGTCAATACTGCGTCGTTTCGACCATCCACAAGTGTACAAAAAATTTATCAACAAGTGCACCATGATCTCCGAAGGCATTAGGGAAGTCGAAATCATCTCCGGCTTACCGGCCGAGGTCAGCAGGGAACGGTTGGATTTACTCGACGACGAAATGCATGTGATCATATACACTATGGTTGATGGAGATCATAGGTTGTTGAATTATCAGTCAATCACCACCGTCCACGAGGAGGAACGCGGTGGGGGGACGGTTGTGATCGAGTCGTACTTGGTGGACGTTCCGGAGGGGAACAGTGAGGAGGAGACCCGCATTTTTGTTAATACGGTTGTGGGGTTGAATCATAGGTCTTTAGCTCAAGTTGCTGAAAGTTTGGTGTGATAAGTCTTTTCTTAATCCTTAGTTACTACTTTGCACGTACGTAATTTACTTTTGAACCCGCATTTTGAACTTTTAAATAATTTGTTTGTCTTTCTTTTGCTTCACGCAGTAAAGAATTAAATTCCCTAAGAAACGAGTCAGACACGTGAATTGAAATGAAGAATGTGGAAAATACTTTGTTTGCTACATATGCGGAGACAAAAGCAGAAAAGAACAGAAGATGGCAAAAACAGAAGTTGAAGGTTTTAAAAGAAAACAAGTAAAAATAAAAACACGAGTTAAGGAACCGGAACTAGGCAGTTGAATAGGATCTTTTGACATGGTTCAACACTTCAACTCATATATATATATATATATATATATATATATTACTAAATTAACCCGGTGAGATGTGAGTGGATGACACGTGTCCTTGATCTTAAAACATAGAAGGTGGACGATTAAATGAGACATGAAGTGGAATACAAAATGGGACACATGATCTATTGCCAAATTAACCATGATCGAATGATGTGGATCGCGAATCAAATAATGAAATTCTTATTACCAAGTCTCGCTACACGAAAATTGAGTACTCATAGAAAGTTAAATTCCATCTCTGAGTAGCGTGCCAATTGAAGAAGACGGCGAGGATGTTTGGATCTGGAAGAACGAACCATCATGAATATTTTCTGTCAAGTCAACCTACTGTTTCTTGCGTTCATATATGGGGTGCGAAGAGGACGACTTCTTCAAAACATTCTGGTCTCTACTACACCCATTCTTTGGTGTGATAACCTGGGAGCTACCTATCTTTCAGCAAATCTGGTGTTTCATGCATGTACTAAGCATGTCGAAATTGATTTTCATTTTGTGAGGGACCAAGTCTCGCATCGTCAATTGCAAATTCAGTTTATCCACACTCATGACCAACTTGCTGATATTATGACAAAACCTATGCCTGGTCCCCGTCTGGAGTTCCTTCGTGACAAGCTGAAGATTTTACCGCTACTATCTTCCGCTTGAGGGTGGGGGGTGGGGGGTATTGAAGCACTTTTGGATATCTCATATCTTTATGTGTATCTTAGATAACCTTTTTCATAATTATCCAACTCATACGTCCTTGTATATATGTATCAACATTCATTGCTAATGAAATACATCAAAACACTTTTCACTCTATGATCTTGTGATTCAATTCCTGAGAATGGGGGGTTAAAGAGACTTCTTGTAAATTGTAGTTCCTTGCCAATAGGAGAGTTGACGATACACCTCGTAAGTTGTAATTCTCTCTTTTTTTTTTTTTTTTTGGTTATCCTTAGCTTGACATGCCTGCCTCCTCTTCTTGAGCTAACTCAAGGAATCTAAGCGTTTAAACAGGCAACGACTTTTGATAATGTAAGGAATTTTAGGGCTTATTTCCAATTATATGGCGCACCAGACACAAGGAATCTAGGTGTTTGCACAGGAGGCCATACTTGATAATGTAATGCATTTGGGGGCTTATTATCGTCTAAGCCGGCAACTTTATTGGTTACATGTTCGATCAGCCGAACTACGATATATAGGTAATTATGTATAAACATAAATTATAAAGTATATATAACAAGATGTGTGTAATATAAAATCCTCAAGGTCAAATCATATAATAACTATTATTATAAGCTCATATTCCTTCTTTGTGAGATACACAACAGGCATAAGTATATACATTTTATAACCTAAATAAGCACAACAAGCACAACTATAACGCATAAACGTATAAGAATAATTTATTATCCCTTTATAGCTATTTCTCTCTTTGCTCTTGATTAATTTTAATCATATTCTTCTCGTTTTTTCATTCTATTTACTAATTAATGTTTTGGTGTGGTACTAGGGCTTGTGGGCTTGATGATGTAGCCCAACTTCATGTTAGTTTCTTGTTTATTATAATAAAAGAATTTATGTATCAATTGGTCTAATTCCAACTTCTCTTATTTTGCAAAGCAGACGGGTATATAAGCTCTTCGATTCGCTCTCAATTCCACTAGATTTATCTTTCCCCTTTTCAAAACTGATGAGATCAAAGGGAACATTATGTTGATGCAGTGCTGGGATTTTGCGAAAAATAAAAACTTAAGTCCTTTTACAACCGGTCATTAGCCAGGTTGAATCACCGGTTTGCCCGATTTTTGGCCAGGTCATAGCAGTTTGAACCTCTTTTTTGGACAAATCGGTTTTTCAATCTCTTGAGACCGAATGAGGTGTCAATTACCCGTCCAGTTAAATTCTGAAAACAATGGTCAAAATGAGTCAAAATTCTCAAATTTAAAGTCATGTGATACGCACTTGCGTGATTCTAGGCAAAACATAACATTTTCAATGTTAAGAGTGTTAGTAGCGGAATTTAGCTTCAAGTATCTCACTTTAGCATTTAGTTTTTTATTCACCAACTACATGGTTTTGAACAAATAAATATACAAAGTTCATCTACTCAATATGTAGATTCCATTAAGCTAAAGATTTACCGGTTCTAACAATTGGAACCCACTTGAATAATTGGTCAAATATGGGTTCACAAACCCATTTCCAACAAAGAGTACTCAACGTGGAATGAATTGCCAATAAATAGTACCAAATTAATTAATGAACCAATAAATTAAGACCCAAATTGTACCAAGTTAAGGTATAAATAGTAATTTTTCCCGAATCCCAAGAGTACTCTATTACTTCCACCATTCGAGTAGCATTTTTTCCTACATCATCAGAACTTTTAAGTTGCTACAATCGTTTATGGAGTTAACTAGCTATCTGCCTTAATTAGCTACTTCTTTTACCTTTTCCCGCCTTCGAACTTGTTCAGTAAGTCCATATATCCCTAATTTCCTACAATCGTTTCTAATCAAGATAAAGAAAAAGTAAAGAAAACGAAAAAGTGATAAGATCTTATGACAGCTTATAGAAAATTATAAATCTTTTATAATGTCGGACGATATATATGAGCCATAGTACTATTGATGTCATCAATAGATATTCTTACTAGCTAAGCGACAACACCAAACCCAGGTGTAGGTCCAACGGGTTCTTTAATATGAATGTTGCAAAATCATTGAACGCGTCTATATAGCTATGTCGACGCAAGCAATTTCCACCACAAGTATTCAAATTCCAATTTAGTTACTTATGAAGCTACATTTCACATGCTATAAATTAATGAACGTTACGCCCAAATTTACCAATTCAAAGTCACACAAAACACCTTTCCAAAAAGAGAAAAAAAAAAAAAGGGGACACACAAAACAAAATGGTTTCCAACACTAAGAGAACGATAACACTTCTTCACAAACGCGACCCCAAACCTAACCAATGCAGCTCAACCCTAGTCCAAACCATAAACGCCCCGCTTCCCGTAGTTTGGTCGATACTGCGTCGTTTCGACCAGCCACAAGTGTACAAAAGATTCATCAACAAGTGCACTATGATCACCAAAAGCATTAGGGAAGTCGAAATCGTCTCCGGTTTACCGGCCGCGGTCAGCAGGGAACGGTTGGATTTACTTGACGACGAAATGCATGTGATGGTATACACTATGATTGGTGGAGATCATCGCTTGTTGAACTATCAGTCGATCACAACCGTCCATGAGATGGAGGGCGGTGTAGGGACGGTCGTGATCGAGTCGTACTTGGTGGACGTGCCGAAGGGGAACAGTGAGGAAGAGACGCGCATTTTCATTAACACCGTCGTGGAGTTGAACCATAGGTCTTTGGCTAAAGTTGCTGAGAACTTGGCCTGACAATGTACATTTTTTAATTTTCTGTAACTGTCTAATTTTCTTTTAGGAAGCACGTAATTTTGCTTTAGAACAAATCACTTCAGTCCAAATATTTTGTGCTAAAATAATGTAACATTTTGTGTACTATGAGGATATGAAATTTTGTGAGATTTTAATGCACGTCATATTAGTAGTTAAAGAAATAAGTATTTAGGATTTTACTGTTTAATTATTAAACAAAATATAAGTTTAACGATAGTACGTGAAATGGTACCCCACTTCAGTAAAGAATTTGAGATGACCAAATTTCATACTTCAGTAATTAACTTATATAAGTTAAAACTGCATAGGGAAACGAGTATAATAAACAAATGAGATGAAATAAGAAATGTGACAGATATTTTGATTGTTACGCGGATACAAAATCAGAACACAAGATGGCAAAAAGAAAGTTAGGATTTAGCCTCACTCAGTACGTACGTAGTTCTGTTGAGTTCGTGAATTGCAAAAGTGTGTTGGACACTCTTAATTTATAACCAAATGTTTTTGCAAGGAGAGGAAAATATGGTGCATATATATGAGTGCAATGGATTTAAGATAATTTGGTTGCAGTTAGTAATAAATTAAAAACTTACTTAGATGATTAATTGTAATTAGAAGATCATAGTCAACCATTAAGGTATCAAGTTCATGAGCACTCAACATACAAATTAGACATCCAAATCTCATGTGTTAGAATCGTGTCACTACCGCTAGTGCCCACCATAAATTTTTCTCACGTATACTTACTGTAAGATAAATTAAATTTCGCATAAATTATAGAAATAATATAGAAATAAAATTTGTTAAGATCTCTTAAAGCGTGATATTGTCATTAACTAAACACAATATTTTCACGTTATATTTAAAAATTAATTAGCTCCAGGAATACAACAAGGTTTAAGAAATTCTATAAGATGTGGAAGAAAAAAATTGTTTAGCGATTCAATGAGTATGATTTAACATATTTATAAAACATGAAAATTTAATATTGACTAAAACTTTTCTTTACAATAATCTACACTAATCAATTTCAAATCTAAATAATAACATAAGATTCCAAAAAACTAATTATACAATTATTTATTAAACTTTTCAAAGGCCCTAATGTTTTCCAAAAATACCCATCACAAACTCTCTCTCTCTCTCTCTCTCTCTCTCTCTCTCTCCCTCTCTCTCTCTCTCTCTCTCTCTCTCTCTCTCTCTCTATATATATATATATATATATATATATATATATATATATATATATATATATATATATATATAAGCTCAATGCTATGTAGACCTAGACGAAAACATGGACCCACCAATGGTTACTTTGTAAATTTATATTCTTCAACTCCATTTCAAGATATACATGTTAAAGATTCATTTTCTTTAACTTAGATAGTTTAGACCTCGTTGTTCACAACTACTGTTCTCAAAGGCAAGTATACCCTTTCACGACCACATAAGAGAAATAAACTATGTAAGAGTGTATTAAAGTCTAAGGACAAATAATATGTATTTTATTATTAATTTTTTTTAATATTATCATTTACTATCAGAATTTTCAGTATACCAAAGTGCAGATTCATTTATCCTTCTTTCTCTTATATTATTCACCGCACTCTATTTGGGGATTGCATTAGACCTGTCAAAATCTGGGTAATGTTTGGGTCTTACCCGGACTTTGACAGGTCTAGATTGCATAATATCAGGTCTATGTTTTGGAATACACGGGATATTATATTGAAGTCAAAACGAACTTGACCTATATCAGCGACGTTTTTTTAATTAAATAGAATTTTTTTTAATTTCTAAGTTGTATAGTGTGTGTGGTACAAGAAAGGAGTTCATTGTTGTTGACA
Source organism: Misopates orontium (assembly GCA_946800315.1). Taxonomy (NCBI): domain Eukaryota; kingdom Viridiplantae; phylum Streptophyta; class Magnoliopsida; order Lamiales; family Plantaginaceae; genus Misopates; species Misopates orontium. The sequence goes on along the minus strand of OX326946.1, from coordinate 2,694,147 downwards.
AATCAATTTCATCATAAAATGAAATTGAATTGATAAAGAATGCTTATAAAAGGAGATGCTTTTTGGAGAGGAAAGATTACTCTTATGTTATCACAAACGGATATCAAACTTAATTAGTGAAATCATACATCAACTATCAATTTATATGCAAAGAAAACTAAAGAATCGAAGCTAACCGCCTGCATTTCTATAAATGGAAAGTTGTTGAACCAACTACCATAACTAACTTTTGAATAATATCTATTTGTGGAAGTCTGTTGATTTTTATTGTTTAAGAGCCCCTCAAGATGTACATGAATATCAGAAGGCTCATCCCTTCTCATCTTGGACATCACGTGAGTGAGTGGGTGAAGGGACAAAAGTTTTGTTAATATGTCAGCAACTTAATGTTAAGTCGATATGTGCGTGATCTTAAACATCTTTTGATTGATTTTTTCTCGTTGAAAATGACAGTTAATTTGTATGTACTTCGTTTGTTCATGTCTACTGAACTATCGGCAAATTAATACACACTTTTGTTATTTATGAATATTATGGGAGTCATTGGTTGTTTGATCTCAAGTTCACTTAGTAGTTGATTAAGCTATTGGATTCACATGTTGTTGTGGCTATGGCTACGGCTATGTACTGAGGTTGATCTTCTTATCGCTTGTTGCTCATTTTCTTTTTAGGAGATGAGGGAATTACCTAAGTAGATAGTAATATCCAATCATACTTCTTTTATTTGTAGACAACCAATACAACCACTGTAAAAGAAATGAATTAAGGTGAGTGTATGAGTTAGTGCTGTAAAAGATCCTTAAGCTTTTAAGTATCCAATGCCATTATGAGTTGAAACCGAGTGAGTTATTGTACGTTTAGACATGTATTGAGTTAAAACACTTGATGTTAGAGTCGAGATCTGGTAATTGTTAGAGGGTAATCTTCTCATCATCCTATACTATAAGTAGTAGGATCGTCAAGCTAATGATTTTGGTGCTATAAATTGAAGAGTCCATAGAGGTTGTGCTTCGCTCAGTAAATGCAAGACATATTTTCTTTGACATAACTAATGTTGTTTCATTCATTGCAACCACTATAATATACTCTCGATTAGCGAAGTGTCTCATATATTGTCAAAAGGAAAACTTGCACTCTATCCATCTAAATGTGTGGTTTTCCCTTAGTTAATTTGTCGACATAATATTTCCATCGGAAAGCTTGTTTGTGACTAAATATAAAGCGTAAACATGTGAGTTCATTCGATTTTATCCTAATTTTAATGAAGAGGCGCCCGGCCTATAATCTTCCGACGAAATTAAAATATATAACAAACATTGAGGGGAGAATAAGAATTTTTATGTTTAAAAAAAGATTTTACTGTCTGAATATTTGCAAACTTCTATCAGAATTTCAATCTAAAATGCGAAAGAAAAGATTTTGGCGAAAAGTCCATACCTGGAAAAAGGTGGGAGCCAGAGGTAAAAATTAAAACAGGAGGGAGTCGTATGGCAAGTACGTAGATCTGATGTACGTAGAGTATGTGATATAAAAAGGACAAATTAATGGATCGGACTAAACATTATTATATAATATTATGATAGTAAGAATACTGCTTTTGTTTTATCAGCTTCCATTTTCCAATGCTGCATTCCAATTTCCAGCAGGAGCAAGTTGAAGCTAAAGAACAAATATATATATATGGTTAACAGTACACGTGGTGTTCATCTGCACTTGGGAGACCTCATTAATCGCCATGTACTTACTCCCATGCAGTTTTTCCTCTTCTTCTTTTTTATATGTAAAATAGAACTGGCCTAAAAGTTGACTACTTAATTAAGTTTATATAACTTTTATAACCATTATAATATTTATAAGTTTGCTAGTTGATATAATAAAGCTACAAGAAAAAAGTTAAGAATATAATTATTTGGTCTATAATATCCTTTTGATGCTTGCATATTTTAAAATTAATTCAAAACAAAAGATAGAAATGAATATTCAACTTCCCCCTAGGATCGATGTCACTAACTCATGCTCTATGTTTGATAATATATTTTCTTAGACATTCAATTCACACTATTGAAACAATACTATTCACGAGACGAAATGTTCAGATAAAGAAGATAAAACTAAAAGAAAGCGAAAAGATTCTTAGATTCCTAGTACGCTATTCAGAAAGATAAAGATCTCATATTTATAACCAATGAGATTAAAGATAAAGAATATATTCATGTCCGATCTTTATACCGGCCGACATAGTCAAATGAAGCCAAACTTGTACAAAAGTCCAAGAGATTCCTTACTAAATTTAGCACCCGTTTGCACTATTAATATAATTACATAGTGAAAATTATAATCCAATTTAAGAAAAAGAATATGCAACACAAACTAACCACAGAAAAGATTCAATCAGAGTCACAAACTTTCAAGAAGATGAAAAGCCTTTACCATAGCCGTGCTATATCTCATAACCAGTGTGGCTCAACAATCAGCCAAAAGATCGATGCGCCGTTGAGTACAGTGTGGTCCGTTGTTCGGAAATTCGACGACCCGCAAGCCTACAAACTCTTTGTGAAAAGCTGCTGCCTAAGCTCCGGTGATGGCGGCGACGGCAGCGTGCGAGAGGTGATATTGAATTGTTCTTTTAAGGGATTAATTAGACATGCCTCAATATTTTTTGATATATTTTTCAACACGTACCTTCACATTTTGATAGTTTTTTTGCCTGATAATATTATCTATAAGTGGATGATCTTGAGATCAATTGAACAATTTCTTTGTTATTTAGTGACATTTTTTGATAAATGTGCGATGATAGAATATCTTTTTCTCCTAACATAAAATTTTTATGATAAATGGATGACAGTTGAATTTCTAATGGTTATTTTTTCTTGACACAAGGATATTTTCCAAGAAATGATTGATTGAAAATCCGAGATTTGTATTGTGTTATTTTTAGTAAATTAGTGATGGCGGGAGTCAAAAATCAAATCTCTTTTCGATCACTTTTGATATGACTCTTTGTACCATATTGAATTGTCGTTTAACTCGAAAACTTAAAGCGTGCAAACATTTTATTTATCAATTAAACAGTTGACGGTGATTTCCGGCTTGCCGGCGGCTAGGAGCGTGGAGAGGCTCGATCGTCTCGACGATGAATTGCATGTGATGGAGATCAGCATAATTGGTGGTGACCATAAGCTCCTAAATTACCAGTCCACCGTGACTTTACATGAAGATGACGAGAATGAGACAGATATAACAGGCGAAAGGACGGTGGTGATGGAGTCTTACGTGGTGGATATTCCTGAAGATAGTTGTGAGAAGGACACGTGTTTGTTTGCTGATACTATAATAGGGCTTAATTTGAAGTCCTTGGCCAGGGTTGCAGAGAAAATGGCGGGCGAATGTAGTTCTTAATTATGTGAAAAAAATCATACTATACTATACTCCTTTTTTCTTTTGCTTTCTTTTCGTGTTTTTCTTTTAAGAGGGGCGAGCGTTGTAATTACCCTTTCCATTGACTTTTGTTTTCTTCCTTTTTCGGCAAGTGATGCATTGTTTCTTACGTCAATCGTTAGATTTATGATACATGTACAAATTTACAATTGAATTAATTTTGATGCATATTGTGATCATGGATCAAAGTATCGTTTCGACAGTATGTTTCGATTCTTTAAATATTAGAAACTTTTCGCAATGTTTCGAAATCTTTTCGATATGTTTCGAAAATTTCGTAAAAATTGTGCGCACAATAGATATAGAAAATACTGTATGTTTCTTTTCCATATAGTCAAAAATGGAAACGTTTCGATAGTTTTCGAGGAAAAGATGAAACTTTGATCCATGATTGTGATAAATGGTTAGATAAATAAGGAATTAATTCTTTACTTATTATTATTTGCTACATTTTGAAAATTGATGCACCTCCCCGACAAGAAGATATTTTGTGCAAATGATGTCCTTTGTTTTCCATCTAATGGAAACAGAACGATTCATCAATTATTCGCGCAATGAGACTATTAGAGACTAGAGACTACCCTAAAAGCTATTTATTTATTAAAAATTAACTTATACTATTTCGTAATCAATTTACTTAGTAAATATAATTGCATTTTTTCGAATTTTACCTTATTTGTCTAAATAGTAACTTCCTCCAAGTACCACAAGTATATAGATACTAATTTATAAGGTAATGAATTATGTGCGGTACACGTACCTAGCAGGTTGTTTCGTATCGTATTACCTCATTAAAGAGTATGAATGATTTTCTAGAAACTACATATTAATATCTAATTTCACGCCAAAAGATAATTATTATCATTTAAAGCAACAAAATAAGTCTACTGAAAAAGAATAAATTAGCAATTCAGTCAATTTGGAATTTATGCAGACCAATCAAGGTGGGCCTAATAGCCCAACAAGTTTTTCTGGGCGTATAGTTAGAGCCCATTAAACCAGACGTGAATACTCCAATTAGTGCTGCAAATGAAAGAAACGTACAATTCAATCATATGAGTGTTAGACACGAATTTTGGAGCCTATAATGCACGTTACTATAGTTTGAGTTTGACAATTATCAACTGATTGTAATAACAACATGCATGTATTTTGGATCGATGGATGTTTAACATCAATATGTGGAAACTATATATGCATGCATAGGTTTTTATGGCTAATGATTCGTAATCAACTCCACTCGATAAACTGACAATAAAGCATGCATCACATATCATTTTATTAGAGTTGTATGATTGTACATTATTATTATTATTATTCAAGGTGAGAGATATTAGACTCGATTGAAGAAAATTAAAATGTTTAGTTGGAGAGGTAGATTCATCCCTTAAAACATTTAAATATATACTCTCGTTTTCCAAGAAAAAGAAAAAACTTAAGAAAACCTTACCGTAAAATTAGTTAGATTTCTGAAATTGTCACAATTTATATATGCATCACAGACAAATATTAGACGTTAGAATTAATTATAGATATACATGCATTATTCTCAAGTTTGGGTAGAGTGTACCTGAATTTATGCCCCATTTTCATTGGCCCACCTAATTGTCCTCAAGGACAAAGACGAAGTGTAATGGCTTCATTTTGTCTTGGTCACAAAATAATAGAGCAAACTCTTAAATAAAATTTTCACGCAACAAAAAAGACATGCTGAAACTTAAGCAGCGAACCTAGATCCCATCTGGAGAACATGGTTGCGAAATATGCGCCGCGTAGATTTTGGGTTGATTAGATTTATATACATAATTGTCTTTTCCTCTGTACCACTAAACATGATCAACATTATATACCAAATCAAAAAGTTGGCCCTACGAATATTCGTAACAAAGAAAATTAATACTTCATTGACAGTTAGTCAACAATGGCAGACAAATTAAGTCATGCAATTAGGAGTAGTTTTGCACTATCATTGAGAAGATTGATCCAAACTAATTGTTTATAAATACGCCGTACGTACTTATACTATTGAAGATTAAACTATCTATGCCAGGATATATAATCCGAAAGTTACTCTCACGTAGGGTATTCTGAATGGAGAAAAGTCCGAACAAAGTTGGAATGGACTCTTACATGAACCTATTCAACTAATGTGAGATATTAATCATATGGTGCAAGAGAACATATATCTCACTGAATTTAATTATATAGTTCTAATCGGGCAAATTTAATTTAGACAAGAATAGCTTTGTCAATTATTATTTCTAAAATAACATCTATCTTTAACGGGTTAGTTAAAGTATAACTGTTAAATGAGAATTCATAATTTTTATTATAAAAGTTATGTAGTTGTTTAATAATTTTCTTTAGCAAAATGAGCTCATGGGGTGTTTGCAAGAGATTATGGAAGGAGCTTGTTTACATTTGCTTAAAGTCATTTTAAGTGGCTTTTGACAAAAAATCGAGAGTGTTTGTAAATCTCTTGAAAAAACTACTTAAAGCATTAATTAGGTGTCTGTAATAACTAATGAGAAGTGACTTTTTTTTTTTTTTAAAAACACTTTTTTCAAAATAGCATATTTTCAAAAGGAGTAGGAAAAGCACCTCAGACCATGCTTTTGCAGCTTGTGTTTTTTTTTGACTTTTTTAAACATAAACATAAGTAAAAGTCAATGTTCCAAACACTAAAAATGTGTTAATGCGGCCGCAAAAGCCAATAAGTGCTTTTAAAAAGCATTTGCAAACACCCCGTCACATAATGCGGGCACAAAAGCCAATAAATGCTTTTAATAAATATTTGCAAACACCCCCTCACATTTGATCAAGTTTTATGTAGTCATAGTTTTCAAAGTAAATTCAACTTCGTATTTGTCATGTCTGCGTCAACTTCAAAAAAGTCTTGTCCACCTCACGAAAAATGCTTTAATCATATTCATTTTGTTACAGACTCACTCTTTATGTTAAATTGCCTTTGCAGGACCCAGGACCCTCCACCTCAGTTAGCTGGCATTGTGGCAGAGATTAGGGACTTGTTGCTTAGTTTCAGTGCGGTCACGGGAGTGTTTTGCTATAGGGAACTAAATAAAGCAGCGGACTTTTTGGCTAAGCTTGGTGCTCTCACGCCCAACTTCATTCGGGGCGCGACTACTTTTGAAGGAACCCAGCCGGTTACTTTTCACATTATTGGGACTCTTGCCCCGATTGGTTTTTACTGTTTATGCTGGATGACATTTCAGCGGTTGTATTCCACCGCACCTCCTCCCCATTTTCGTGTACCAAAATTATTTGCCTAGTTTGATTTAATATATGCATATTTCAAAAACAAAAGTCTTGTAATTAATGAACTTCTTTCTCGGGAAAGATTTTATATACAAATTCTGAGGATAATATGGTTATTTTCATGTTTTTTCACAACTTTAAGGAAACCATAAAAGTTCTATGTACTCGTGCCTAATTAAAATTGTGTATCAATTTATTTTTAATAGAAGGATTCATAATTGTCAAGCATTGAATAATAAATACCATAATCACTTATAAATACATCTCAAGGAAATGAGCTAACAATCAACATAAATCATACGTTAATTCTTTTTGTTATAAAAGAACCTAATATTATTTATTCAATAAATAACTTTTAACAAATATTTTGACTAAATTACCCTTCAATTTAAAAGTCGAGTGATGGTCAAATTATTGAACGAAGATGAATGAGAAAATCAAAACTAGAAGGGAGATGGATAGAGAAAAGAAACCTCAGGGTGGATAAAATTTGCCTAGTTGTAATCTAATAGTTTTCTAATATGCACAAAACTATATAGAAAAGGGTGTTATCATTGTGTAAATATAAGTGGAGCAAAATGTAGGTGACTGATTTTATGGTTTTCTTTTTTGTCGATAATTGACTGATTTTATGGTTGGAGTGACATATATATTGAAGAGCATTAATTTTCGCTTTCGGTATGGATGGTCACATATTAATGGCGACTTTCAGAAATTGACTACACAGTGTACACCAAAATGACCGGCGCACACTTTATTTCAATTATCTTTTCTTATTTTCGGTTATGCCCCAAATTCAAAGTCGTTCCTTTCACTTTCATAATATCTTTGCGAATAGTTTTTTACACCTTCTAAATTATAATAAATACTTTGCTACAATCACGGAAATTAAATGATTTTAAACAAGCGCGGGTACTAATGCAACTATACAAGGTTAAAACAACTTTAACTTGTTCAAAAATCTCGTATTTACATCTCTTATAATATTCAATATCATTATGTGGAATTCAAATGCGAGTTGGTTAATGAATTTGTAGAATGTAACTTTCTTGTGATTTATATATGTTCTACTCTATTTAATTGAAAGTTGAAGCCGAAATTTTAATTTTTGCTGGTTGGTATAAATGGTATTTCTCTGAATGAATAATACCTTAATGGTGGAAAAATGTCGCTCAAATAATAAATGAGCGGTCCCCTATTTGAAAGACAATATACTATGAAATTTCAAGCATGACGAATCTCCATATTTTGAATAAATGACGGAAAATTAATTGAAAAAAATCATCTTGCGACCAAGTGATAATTCAAAACGACTTGGCTAAACGTATTTTAATCATTTGAAGCTACAAATACACGAGAAAACTCTCTATCGGGGGCATGGGTGCAACTTTATAAAATCACAAAAAGCAATTTGCTATTTTTTTCACAAACGTATATTACTAATTAGCAATAAACTCGATTACAAAAAAATATACAAAGCTATATATTCAGGACATCTTTTTTATTTATTTATTTATTTTTTATTATTATTATTATTATTATTATTATTATTATTATTATTATTATTATTATTATTATTATTATTTTATTATTATTGTTGTTGTTGTTGTTTTTATCTACCATACTTCTTCCGTTTGTGCACTACCGGCACCTCATAATTCCATGGTTTCTGTGGGAAATTCGTGCGGCCACACCCACGCCTATATCCTATCAGTATCCATATTCGTAGTCGTGTTTTTGTAGCCAAAACTTTGTGTTAATTTTTATAAAGAAAGAAAGGGCTTGTTTTTAAATTGACTTGGTATTCAGTTACTCAATGCTACTCAACTAGTCAACTTGGCTACCTTTTTCCTTATATATACACATACATGAAGTTCATCACATGTATTTTCTATGGCTTCACACAAAAGTGTTGTGTTTGCAAGCGTATAAGTATTAGGATTAGTATGAGTATCCGTTTTCACATTGTTGTATTCGTAGCATTACCCTATCGTACTTGTATTACTAATCTTTTATCATAGTAAAGTTGCCGCTGTTGGTTTGATGATGATCGAATCTGAAAATATTCGGTGTGGGTATGTTTGGAGTCAATCTATCATCCTTTCTGTTTTAAACAAAGTGGTGCAGTAATCCATAATTTGTGGGTGGTCTGTTGCCAATGTTTGTTAAGTATAAATCAAGTGATCTATTCAGTAACTCTATCCTCCCATAGTTTTTTGCTCGAAGTACCAAGAAATAATATATTGTATCTTGTTCGTTCACTAAATTAGAGTACCATTCTATGACGTATATCACATGTAAGTTGAAGTGGTTAAAATTATTACTATTAAATCTTGGGGGTTCATCATTTTAAACACTTGGTTTTTGTTTTCTTAGTAATTTGGACATTTATAATTTGCATGCTCCAACTTAAGGGAGGGGAGATGAAGGAAATGATATTATAACAAATTTAGAGCTTGGTGCTCCAGTTTGAAGGAGATGTAAATGATGTATTAGAGTAGTTTTAGAGACCTAATTTAGTTAGAATATATTTGATTCCTTGCTTAGTTAGATTACAGGAGGATACTTGTTGAATATAGAATTGTGCTTGGTAGGACATCTATGTAAAAAAATTAACCGAGAAAAATATATTATTTTGGTTAACAAATTTCTCAAGGTATCAATGATTGGAATTGCCGACTCAAATTTTTCAATATCTTTTGAAAAAATTACACTCTACATTAGTTATTTTTAGTAGGAAGTAAGAATACAGCTCTAAAGAAACTTTGCGTAAATTGTCCATAATGACCACCCAAAATTTGGTAGTGGTCTATTGCCTCAAAAACCTCAAGCAGGGGAGGACACCCCTATAGCCTCTGACCAACTCAACTTTCGAGTTTAATCATCATTTTTGAATATAAATTTAGTGTTCAACAGTACTTCAAACTTCAGGACTCAATAATGTCATATATGCTTATATCTCATGACATTGGGGGTAATATGCCATTGGCTCGAAAAACAATTAAAACTAATTATATTGAATCACCGCACAAATTATAATACCTGTCGGAAATCGTGCAAAACAAATTAACGTAAAATAAGAATTGGCGCGAAACAAAGGTAGTTGGGTTTGTTTTAACTGTCAATGTAATCCAACGGTATGTCCGTGACGTTTGTCCCCTTCTCCTTCTTCTTCCGACAAAATCAGTACCTAACCGAAAAGCAAAAAAACAAAATGAAAAAAATATAAAAATTAAAAAAATGAAGCATAATGATAACTCACCTCACTTTATGAAGCTCTCAGTCCCCACCACAATCCAAATTCCACATGCTTTTGTCAATTTGGAACAGTAATCAACGCTACTCTTAAATTCTTACTAAATACTCATCACTTGTAGTAAAGCACAAGCACAACCACTCTTCTCACTCCTCTTTTTTTTCTTCTCTTTCTCTCTCTTGCCCCTTTTTTTTTCATGTCTTTTTTCCTCAAATCTTGCCACCATTCGCGGGCAAAAATTCCAAATCCCACAACTAGTTCACATTGCTCTCTCTTTATCAGGTACAAATTGTTATTATTTTTTTTCATTTTTTTATTGTTGGGAGATTTTGATAATTAGCCATCTTTAGTAATTGGTATGTGAAAATGAAAAGACTATTCTTTTTGCTTTTAGAGTTTGTAAATTGTAGTTATTAGTCATTCTTGATTTTGTAAATTGTAAATTCCATCTTGAGTAATTGGTATGTGACAATGAGCTAAGGAAAAAAAAAACATAACTTTGCATTTATTTACTCTTTCTTGAATATATTTCTTGGTCTAGATTGTGTTGTTGTTTGACAATTGCTTTTTGATTTGGAATGTTTGATTTGTTTAGTGGGGCGGCAAAAAGTGAGTTATTAGGTGATTTTCTTCCTTTTCTGCTTGGATTTTCTCAACTATTGGAAGCAACCTAAGTAATAAATCTTGAAAATAGACTTGATGAGTTCTGGCGTAATATTCATGGATAATTACTAGTTCTTTTTGTGGTTGATGAGAAAAAGTGTTGAAGTTAATGCCTTGACAGTACTTTGGTGTACATTCTGGTAGACCTTGAAGGTTAGATGCATTCCTTAGATTTATTTCGTTTTCGTCGTAGAATGTTTTTGCTGGTCTGATATATTAAGCAAGAATTGAGAATCTTTTGTTTATCAGACATTCCGTGTTTTGGTTTTATTTTGTGATTGCATTCTGCTTTTGTCGATTTAAGTTTCTAATGTTGATTTGTTGGGCTTTGAATCTATGGTGCAGAAACAGATAACTGATGTCGAAAATCGCGATGGAGAAAAAGCAATTGAATTTCAATGCACCACTTTTATCCGCAAGAAGATATTCCTCGCCTACGCACTCTTCCGAGTTTGTGAAAGGCAAGGTACCAATAAAGCCACCCCCCTCTAGACAACAATCTCTTCCCGTTAAAAAATCCGACTGGGAATACGAGGCAACAAAACCAGCTTCCGTTCCATTTCATTGGGAACATATCCCGGGAAGACCTAAAGGCGAAGTAGAAAGCCAGGCTCACACACCTGAAGAACCCTCGAATACACCAAGACTCCCTCCATCTAGGCTTTCCGACGCCATTAGACGAAATTCTGGTGAAACGCCGAAACTCCCTCCTGGAAGAATTGCATCGAGATACAATTCCGGGGAAAGAACCAATGATCAGAATATGTACAATTCATTGAACGATCATGCTTCTCTTTTGGATAAACTAAACGAAAGTTTGAATTGTAAGTATGAATCTGACTCAGATCAAGAAGAGGATGCATATTCAGATGCACTTGAGACACTCTCGCAGACAGAATCAGGGTCATTGAATTATAGTGTGAGCGGCCTTAGTGGTTGTCATAGTTCAGACATGAAACCTTCTGGAACGTTTTCTATCGACACACAAACTAGAGACTTTATGATGAATAGGTTCTTACCGGCAGCCAAGGCTGTTGTCATAGAGACTCCAAAATATGTTTCGAAGAAGACATCGGTAGTTAAGGAGGAACCAAAGCAGTTGAAGAAGGTGGTTTCTGGGGAGAGAAAGCCTTTGCCCAAGCAATATATTCTAAATGCCTCGCCATATTCCAGGAAGGCTGTGGATAGTTCGGAAAGTGAAGATGAAGGTCTGGAGACTCCTGTTCGTGTTAAAAAGTCGGGGAAAGCTTGGGGTATTCTCCCTCGATTTTGTGTGAAGAATTCTTTGTGTCTCTTGAATCCACTGCCGGCATTGAAATCAAAACCACGCGCTCCATCACCTTCAATAGGTGAATTCAGGAGGAGACTGACAAGAAATGCACATAGTGGACCACTCGACAAGGTAATTTTCGTCTTGTCTTTTTCTCTACTGTTTCTTGCAATCGGAAAATTCTTTCCTATGATAGGTTTATTGATCACAAAGGTTCATGCATCAAAACTTATGGCTACAATTATCTATTGTAATTAGTATAGTCCCTTTAAATCCTAATACTGAATCACGACTAATTGGTAGTGTCAAGATATTGTTTCATATCATCCCTAAAGGCTGATCACTTGAATCTCTGCAGAATGCTTGTCCTGTGCCTCATAAGAAAAAGTTCCATTCCGGATTACTGTCCCGCGATCTGGCAGAAATTGATAACAAGCTAAAGTATGATTCCGACCAGATATTGAACTCTCATGACTCATCTAAATTAGCAGTGTCTACCTTAAGACGGTACAGAAGTGGTAGCATATCTCCTTATCGAAATGAATCACCAAGGTCTCCATTTCGTGAAGGAGCGGGGTTTCTTGGCGTACCTACGGTTGTTGAGGATCCCTATGCAAATAAGATTGCTTCATCACGTAAGTTATTTAAGGCCTTGCAAGATGTGTCAAAGAACCAGATAAACGAACGAGGATCAGGTCTACCAGGAGATGCAACGGAGGAAACACCATTTGCTGGATTTGTTAATAAAGCAGAACTTCCCATTTCAATGTTGTCTCAATCAACAGTTAACGGGCGTGTTGGTTTCTCTGGGGAGATAATGAAGTCTATGCAGGGAAACAGAGTGATGGAGGACAATCGTGTTGTTAAATCTGCTCGAGATAATTCAGTCCTGAATATCTTGGAGGAAAGGAAAAAGACGAGTCCTAACTATGGAACAACTGGAAAGGTTCTACCTTTTTCTGATGGGATGAAAGATATTAAACTGAATCAAAGTTCTGATCAAGAATCGAGGTCCTTGGTACGCAAACAAGTCACTTCTGATGTAAAACTTGGAACAAGAGATGAACAAAACCAAGAATCAGAGTATAGAAGGGAGTCTGATTCTCCTTCTACGAAATCTCCTTTACCTCCACCATTACCAAAATCACCTTCTGAATCTTGGCTATGGCGTACCCTCCCTTCCATTTCCTTGGGGAATCCCTTTTCTCATTCACGTCGTGGAAGTCCTCTTCGTTCAAAGGACGGTCAGAAAGTTTCTGGTCTCAATACCAAATGGGAGACTATAGTGAAAACTTCTAACTTACGACATGATCATGTTCGTTACTCAGAGGTACTTTCACGTCATCTTTTATGTTTGGCTGAGTTTTTCTTCCCCTTTTTCTTCTTCATTTTTATGGATCTTTCTTTTTCTATTGAATAACGGCAGGAACTTGTACCCAAAGTTTCTCGTCGACACAATAAATCCTAGAAATGGATTAAATTCCAGTGGAGAGTTTTGAATCTATTCTTTTGGAGTGTCTTATATCCTGCACTCAAAGATGTGAAGACCTTCCTGAATCTCTAACTTCGAAGATTGCGTTTACTATATTTGTGGATAGATGACACAAGGTGCTGACATTTTATCAGCAAACACACATTTGCTCCCTTATCTTTAAAATATTTAGTCCATTTTGCTGTAGTTAGGGACATATTATCTCCTGATTCTGCAGCTTGCACACATACATATATCTGTTTCTTCAGTTCATCTCTGAACAAAGTTGCTTGATGAACTATTATGGCATGGTTTGCGTAATGCTGTCTGCAGTATGCTATGTCTTTCATGCGGTTATTGTGTTTCTCATCCCGATTTCCCGTTTTCGTGTTCTGCCCGACGTAAATTTAAGTCTCTGGTTTGCCTTGAGAAACTTCTTTTCATGTTATATGCACATGGATAGGCCTGAGAAGGTTGAACCTGTCAGATGAACAAGTGTTTTCTTGTGCTCTATATATACTATAGACTATAGAGTCTATAGTATGTTCTCACATGGATCACAGTTTCAGTTTTGGTCCCCTAATATGAAAAAAATCGCTTTGTTTCAAGATCTTTTCGATATGATTTCGAAAAAACTTGTAATAATTGTTGGTAGAATGGAAACGCTAAATGCTTTTATGTTCATTTCAACCTGGCTAGTTGAATCCAAAAATACTTTTCGAGAAGACGTTTAAAAATTGTAATTCATGATCTTACATGTACCTTTGAAATAATGTTGATTTTAATAGGATCATGGTTTCTTTTCATTGTATGGTTACATTTCATTTGCAAGTAAAAATCGTTTGGCAGCTTATTTTGAAGCTGTGATCTCAGAAATCATGTTCAAGAAAGAATATTTGTTGATGATAGGATTTTAATTAGTCACTATCACTAACATTGCAAGAAGCCATAACTCTAAAATCTCTAGTTTGTTGAAAGTTGTGCAAGATTGGTTCCAAAAGATGAAATTGGGCTTGACAAATAAAACTTGGTTCCAAGTAACTTTAACAAAGTCCAATATACGCAATTTAGCCCAGAGGGATTATTACGCAGATTGTTCGAGGAGGATTAGATTTATGCTCGTTGATTAATCTTGGAAAAAAATATCGAGATATTTACTTGTAAAATTGAAATCTTTAAATACTTGTTCGAAATAACGTATAAATTGCATACATGCATGAATTTTATAGAAGTGTTATGGCAAGATCCCTAAAATATCAATAACAAAATTATCAGCATAAAATTAAAAGGTGCCATTTTGTCCGTCATAACTCATAAGGTCAGTTCACATTTTTTATCAATTAATAACCTTTTGTTTATTGTTAACAATTAATAACCTTTTTCATAACACAGTACAAACGTAACTGCATAGTCTTTAGACGTGATTTACGTAAGATATTATCAAATATTTTCACCCACCACGTTCGATTGAAGAATAAAGTGAATGTGTGGGGTGTGCTTTCTCCGGAGAAATGTAGAACTCTGACTATATAATAACTAGATAGTTACGGGAATTAATGAGCGTGAATATTGCCTCGCATTCATGAATATGACGTTTGGCATTTCAACGTTAACGTGCCCATTCTATGTCCAGTGCCTCTCATAATGAAAGCTCAATTAATATTTATTTATTTATTTATTTATGGGGTCAAAATAATAATTATTATTAAAGCTACTATGCATATAGGCCGATAACTCCCCTCTACCGTATTGATTCTTTTCCCGAAATGCAGCTACATGCCTATATGTAGTTGCATACCTACCGGCATGCTTGTTGAATGAACTACCTAGCCCTTGTGTATCATCATTGGTACTTATTTCCCTCCAGTATTTAAGTATATTACGATTACATTTCTGTTGTTATTATGTGTATTAATTTATGTAATCATGTTTTGCTAACGTGGTTATTATTATAATAAGTCGCTACCATGACAGCTAGCTATAGTGACATATAGTGATAATTAACTTATATTGCAAATATATTTTCAAAAATTACATTGTATCGTATTCGATACTTTAATACTTTAACACTCTGACGCTTCTATGTTTCATACGTTGCACAAACATTTATAGAGAATGACCACATAAATAATGTAGAATTTACTAATATATAGTAAATTCTTTTTTTTTAATCCAATAAAATAAATTAAACAATTGTACCACGTATTGAAAGTCCGTTATACTCTTATCCGCATTACATGTGCATTAACCTCACGAACATTTAACAACTGGCCAGCCTCTAATCACATACTAAGTGTGTTATAAAATGCAGCAATACTAAGACTATCTTGAGAAATAGTTGAAAGAGATCTCCAATTGATTAAGACTAAAATTCATCATTGCTAATATCTAGTTTTGATTTGTTAACATGTGTCGAAGGCGTATGTAAAACACAATTAACTATGACGAAAGTCATTCGAAACTATATACCCAAGTCATGAAAGTACCAAATTATTTGCCCTGATCCAATATAAGTACGAGGAACAACATCTTGAGCATCAGGAATCGTTAGAGATTTGACAATGAAGGCGATCTTGTTCTTGATACTCAAAGCTATTTGAATACCTTTGCCCCAAGAATATGATTTTGACCTATAAAGATGTCACGAACAGGTTACATCATGAGATCCTAAACAACAGACGAATGTTGAGTCTTCACTCAATTTTGTCGAGCCAATCATGGTGTAGTAGATACAGACATAGTCATCTAATATTATATTGTCGAAGAAGAATCGAGATTGTTAATACAATTCATATAGAAGATCGAACAAAAAGGAGAAGAGGCATAACAGAATGAAGATCAGCTAAACCTAATCAGTGATACCATGTAACTAATAAAATGGAATTCGTGGAGAATTGCAGAACGAGAAAGAAACTAGAATTGTTAAGAGAATTAGGGATTCTCCCATTTATTCCATAAAGTCCCAATTTAATTGTACAAGAGGTGTATATATATATCTATATCTATATATATATATATATATATATGTATGTACATTATCTAATCTATATGGAGGGAACAGGTCATCTTTCCAAGTTTAATTGGCATAACGCATGATTTAAATAAATGAAAAATATAATGTATATCTTAAGAATAATGGAATAAATTTTGATATATTATATAGACTAAGTTATTTATATTAATGTATAGTATGAATACCAATATGAATATCCAGAACTGCACGCATAATTTATTATACTCTATTGTCGTATATGTAATACAACATAGAGGTATTAACAAAAAAAAAGGTAGACAAGTCATATACTTAATTTCATATTCACCACTCACTAGCTTAAGAGAAACCCTAGCTCTCTGTTGCGGTTTGCTCATGGCTGCAGCCATTTTCTAACAACCCTTACCAACCAAACCGAGAAAAACAATCGTAACTAAAACCAAAATCCATTCCACGCAAACGTTGAATTGAAGATGCAGATTCCAAGCACCTATTTCTTCGTCAAAAACTAAGACGACCATTGAAAAAAAAATAAAATTACAACATGAAATCTCTACAATCTCTTAATATTATTATTCTAAAGGCCAAGTACTTACAAGATCTCACTCCTATGCACATACGCATACATGGTCAGATCTCAAGTACTCAGCCTGTACTCTCAGTTTGTGACAGCTACTAGTACTATATACTATATGTGTGTGATCATAAAATTGATAAATCTTAGTATCTTAGGTTGCAGTTGATGAATGAGGGATTAAAGCCAGAGAAAGCATGGTATTGATATCTGATTCCCCGCTCTTCTTGCGACAAGCCTTCTGATCCTTGTTATCACCTCTTCCAAGGCTTAGATTCAGTTGAAAATCGGCAGGAAACCAGTCGTCATGGTGGATTTTCTTATCCATCTGTAGTTAACAAAAAAATTACTTAATTGAAATGATTTACGTTTATCATCTGTAGTAATTTGCCTATTGATTTTTAACATGGATAATTCGCCAATATCCCGTAATACAAGAATAAAATTCCATTATTAACTCCAATTTAAATTACCTGAATCCTCGAGGGCGTGTCTTTGATATTCTGTTCGGATAGGTTGGAAGTCAGTTCCTTGGGAGGCCATCTTCTTTCTTCAAGAAATTGGTTAGGCTTTAAAAGACGACGGTTTATGCGGTAGTATTCTTCCATGGGGCGAAAATGCTTCAGAATAGTTTTGTCACTATAAGAAGTCCACT
Organism: Misopates orontium; assembly: GCA_946800315.1. NCBI lineage: Eukaryota > Viridiplantae > Streptophyta > Magnoliopsida > Lamiales > Plantaginaceae > Misopates > Misopates orontium. The sequence continues at coordinate 2,676,549 of OX326946.1, read as the reverse complement.
TCTGGAACCTGTACATTCAAACAATTAGAGAATTTAATCTATTACAATATATATATATATATGAAAATTAAAATTTCAATTTTTATTTAGAACCTTGAGCTTTTAGATAAAATCACAATTTAACATAGTAAGTTTCAAACCAAAAGGTTCTAAGTTCAAATTGTACCACCTCCCATTTATCAAAAAATATCACGTGTTAAGCATGCAAAACAACAAGATTACGGCCTGCATGTAAGGAGGCGTGCTGAGAGTATATATAAATGTTAATGTCAATGTCTTTAAAAAAAATTTGCTTTCAGATTAGACAAAATATAATAACATAGCATATTAAAACTTACGATGAAGGGATCCTAGATCTGATCTCATAGGGATGATGAGATTGTGGAATTTGAGAAGATTTCCTCATGAGATAATCAGCCTGATGGAAGTTCTTTGCAAAAACAATGCCTCCACTTTCTACTCTCAACTGATGAAAAGGGCTGCATTTATCATACTTGTTTATTCCAAAGAGGTAAGTTTTACCTTGAACAGCCCTATTCGCTTGACATATAACTGTGGCATGGAATTAATGAAGTAATATCAGGATTCAATATTAAAATGAAAAATCTTAGAAGGGTATCACATGGTAGAAAATAACATAGGACAAATGGAGTTTATGTCATTTTCTGTGCCACTTCATGTCCCAAATATCTAGTACCACCTTCCATGTATCGAGATACTGAATATGTATCACACCACAAGTAAATGGCACGTAGAAAAGTACACAAAGTGGCATAGACGATCCTTACTGAAATCCATGAAAAACTGGTGGACATCTAGATTATGTACTAGAAATTAATGAAAAAGAGCTTCTCTTAACATGGCACCAACCTTTTCCATATTCGTCGAGTTTCTTACTTCTATACATCTGCGACCCATAAAATTATTGAATTAAACAGAAGTATAATTAATAGTGTAACATATAAACTGCGGCTTGAGGAACTATGAATTATAATTAGTACCTGTAAGTGACTTTTTACATGAGAAATGCTAAGCCCTCTCATATTCATCAATTGAAGCACTGATTTAGGGGTAGCTCCTGAAAATTTTGAAAAACAAATCAAAAAGAGAATGGAGAAGGCGCAGCTGAAGGCCAATAAAGCCCTGATTACAGTTTTTACTATATTTAACTCTTTTTAGTCAAATATCTTAAGTCAAAATTATTGAGGACAAGTTATAGTATATACTTACTTTCTTCCCCACCTAATCTCTGAATAGCATTGATAAATGATAGATGAAGTTCAGGTGTCCACCTTAGCCTTGGCATTTTCGACCTAATATACTGCCTTACTTTACCCTTCTTCTCATAATTTCCTTCTTCATAATTGGAATTATCAGACAATTTACCATTTTCGATTTGTTGGCCAACTTGAATTCTGATGCCTGAACTCTCATCGATAGGCATGCTTACAGCATCGCTTTCGGCTTCCTCGTTTAAGTCAATGGACGAAATATTCGCTGAGGAATCGGATAATGAGTATTTTCTGGGCACTTCAGCATCATGATCTCCTTCACCAATCATTTTTTCATCTACAATGGCCTATTGATGAATATAATTTTTATTATTTCACCTGCAGGATGAATATACGATTTGAAAACTCATTAACTTGTTACAAGAATTAAAGGAATGGAGAGGGTTTAATCACTACTCATTGGGACTTAAGAATTGTTCTTTTATCAGGAAAGTCTAGACAATTCTAGAAGAAAAAACGAGAGAGCTCCCTTATATTTCATGGATCTGTTTAACCAATTGAATCGCACAACGGATCGTAGATATGTATAACTTTGTGTGCTACTTCATGTGCCAATAAAAACTCACTCTATGTGTCATATCATCACAACTAAATGACATATGGAATGACATACACGATCCTTAACAAATGAATCCACATTATGCCTATCCATGCTAGAATAAATAAAACTATGGTTTGTGATCAAATTAAAAGTATATGTAGGGCTCATGAAGTCTCATGGATCCTTACTAAAACTATATACGTAGTGAGGCGCCAAAGCAACTTTCAGCGATCAGAAACTAGGGCTTGAAAAAAATTTAATCTAGCATGTGATATCAATCAAATGGCCATTGGTTTTCTTGTTGGAAAAATCTAGAGGTCACGTGAAGGATCATTGTCACGGCACATGCCATGCATAATTCTCAGTTAATTAAGGTACTCTTTCAACAATTGGTTGTGAGATTTTATTGCTGATCCCCAACTGCAAATACCTACAGTTTAATGCAATGTAAATGTATATGATTATCAACTAACTCTATGTATGTAAGAAATTAGAGTTTTTCTAGAAAAATACATTTAGTAATTGCTTTCTCTCCTAACAAGATGCGAGCTAAGCATAAATTGGAGAACGCAGAGCAAAGAGAAGAAAAGTGTAAATATTACAGATTTACTTAAATAATCATCCGTCACCCCACTCAATAAAAAATTAACATTTATTATCACAAAAAAAAAAAAAAACACTAATTTCTCATTTGGCTGAAAATAGGAGCAATTTCTAAAACAAAATTAAACAAATCAAGGACCCAATATGTAACATCCAAGTTATCTTTCCATAATCCTCTTAATTTTTATTATATTATACTATATTTTCAAAAACATATGAATAAACACGGCTAAATAGCAACATAAAAAACCCTAAAAAGGATATGCCTACATAGAAAGTATACCTGGAATTCACCTACTGACTCACAAGACATTAAGCATCCATATATGAATAGCCAAACCTAAAAATCGAGTATAGAGCATCTTATGACTCTAGTTTATCATGAAGTTCCACAATTTAACCAGTCTACGAAGCTCTTATTGAAGAATACATATAAATTAATTCTTTCAACAAGTTTGAGATGGTAATTTTATAAATTAACTTGGTACCAGACTTCAAGCAAACAAGATTTCATGAGTTCAAATTCTAATGCTATATGTCAAAAATTATAAGGTGTGAAACGTAATAAAAGTTTTACAACCTTCCAAGTGAAGGTATATGTATATATTCTAGCTTTTAGATGAGATGACAATCCAACAATTTCTTTTGTCAAAGATTATAGACTAATAAATAAAAAGAAAGGTTTTAGGAATAGTTCATGCAAAAAAACCTAAAGGATACCAAATATAAAAGAGAAAGAGAATCAAGAACGATGACATACCAAAGCTCTATAAAAAAATAATCTGTGTTTTTCTATGGATAAAACAGTGACAGACTGAAATTATCCGAAGTACAAATCCTGAAAACCTTTGAATCCCATCTTTAGTTGCAGGTTCTTAGCAAAGTGATGAATATATATATATATATATATATATATATATATATATATATATATATATATATATATATGAAAAAAGCACAGAATAAACTAAAGAATAATTGATCAAGAATTCAAGATGATGAAGTAGAAAAAGAATACCGGCGTGTTTGCGATCTGTGGATGTTGAGAATGAGAGGTATTTGTTTCACTCAACCATTAAATTAACTTCCAAAGCAATCATTGTCAATAGAACTTCTACCAAGACTTTTCATGCAAGTGACTTTATTACTTTCTTAATGAGAAAAAATTAATTGATATGAATGATGGATTGAACGGGCAATCCACTTGTAATATATTTCGTAACAATGCAATAATTCTTACATTATAGATACAGATGAGTCCGGTCCCACCGGTTGTTAAATATATCTTGTGATCACTTCCCCAAGAAACTTACATATTTCTTTTTCTTCTTTAGAATTAATCCTTCCACGACAGTTGTCTAGTAATTAAATTCCTTTATTTCCTTTCACATTGGGGATTAATTATCTTAATTGTTTGACCTCTCTAGCTAGTGACTAATATCTCTTAATTTAAAGTGATGATGATTAAAAAAATAATATCTTCTGGGCATTATATGATCGCTAAAGAAATGATGTGGAAAAAGGCTTTCCTCTTTCAACATATTTATCCGATTATTCCTACCTAAACAAAGACTTTCTTTCTCCATTATATGATAAATATGAATACAATTTTCTGACTCCTATGGCCCATGCATCTGTTTTCTTTTATTCATCAGATTTGTTAAATAACTTTATTTTGTCACAATGTGATCATCACAAAGAGAGATATTGCTTTCTTGATGGTATTCAATAAGTAATTAAGTCTTGGTCAATTTTGGTGGGAATTTTTGAGCGATCTATAGATAGTTTTGATCATCAGTGCATTGTCACATGTTCGATAGTAGTGTATATGAAAGACCTTCAACTTAATGTAAGAGGCATTAGACAGTGATTTAAGTACATACTATGGGCAGATAATGTAATTTTATAAGCATGAATATTTTTATTATTAATTATTTGTAATTCGCTAAAAGATTATGAGTTCATTATGAAATAGAAGTACTTTAAATACTAGATATCTAATACGATAAAAACTTAAAAGTACTCGTTAAATAGTTCACATAGATTAAATTTATAAAATAGTTAAAAACTTTTCATATGAATAAATTCAGACAATATGTTATGAAAGAAACATATATCACATAGACACTCCTAGGAGTTCTTTATTATTTATTTCACTTAAAAATATTATATTGTGAATGCTACTTGTAAGGATATCTGTTAGGACCGCAAGTCCGATACGATTCAAACTTGATTGAGACAGTCAGGACTGCAGGTCCAACACGATTTATTTTCTTGTTTGCAAAAATATTTTAAAGGAAAATTCTGGTTTTATTTTAGTTTGATTTATTTACTGAAATATTCGCTCTTGATTTTATGAAAATTATCTTGTAAAGGCGAGTGAATATTTGAGTAAGTTTGTAAAGATTTAACTTGATCTCTTAGAATCTTATCTTATGGAAAGTTAATCTTTATCAAACTCTTGTTTATATCCTTAAGTAATCTATTCTTTAAGATCTTATCAAAAGGAAACAAAGACTTATCAAAGGATAAGAAACCTTATATAAAAATATATTTAATTAGCTATAAATATACAAGACACACACACACATACATAATATGGGGGACGGTTGCCCTACATGCCTCTGACTCCTCTTCTGCATGCAGATAATTAACGTGTATATTAATAATTTGGTTACTTTTTGAAATTTAATAAAGTAAAGTATTTAAAATATTAGTTGTCTCACAAATTTTATTAATATATAATTATTTTAAATTTTAAAGTTTAGTTTGTACCATTTTATCTTCTATTAGACCAAACAATTTCTTTTACTACATTCTTTTATCTTACATTTAGAGGTAGCCTTAAATAGAGAAGTAGAGCTAATTAGTTAGTTAAAAAAAAGTTACTTAAATGGGTTCATATTCGCTGCTGTTATTTAACAATTATCTGTATATTTGCTGGTGATGGAAATGTATATTTTTTAAAACTCAACTATTTGAATATATTAATTTAGATGAAAATGTATAGTTTTTAAAACTCATCTATTTGGATATATTAATTTATTTGATATTTGCAACTAAATATTGTGTACTAATTATCATTAATTTATTAAGTTATTTTCTCTATCAATTTTGTTGGCGATGAACATGTATATTTTGTTAAAATTGAATTATTTAAATGTAAATTTTTATTTGATGTTTGCAACTAAATATTGTATTCTAATAAACGTTAATTTATTAAGTTAATTTCTTGGTTGTTTTTAAATATGTTTATTGTAAATATATCTATTTAACTTAAAATTTTAATAGATTGTTTTATCAAGTGACATTCTTACCCCTAAAAAATTTATTGGTCAACTGACTAAAGCCGGTGGATGAGAAAAATGAAACTAGAGGGGAGGTGGATGGAGAGAGAAGATACCTTAATTAGGGAGGTGGATGGAATTTGCCCATAATTAGCAACTAGCCGTCCGACGTTTAAGATTAATAATTGCATAAACCAAAAACTTTTCGGCAACTATAAGTTTAAACTGTATAAGCACCGGCCTCCATTTCATTTTATTAGTTGCATATACTTATATATTTTTGCTTGCATGGCCAATTAAATCACCATTGACAAGCGAAGAACTTTTTTTCTTTCAAATTTCCACTCTGAAACAAGCTAAATAACCAAGAAACAAGTAGGTGACACTAAAAGCCATCCACAAAATGGTTCAACATGACCTGTTGATGCAAAGGATTTTGGGTTTGATAAGAAGGCAGAACTATTTTAATGATTCAGATTCTGTCAACAGATATGAATTAGGAGTCATAGGGTTTAAAGAACTGTAATTGTCTTTTAAATATGAATTAAACCTTGAAAATCAGCACTCTGAAACCCTACACACCTTTAAAAAAATCGTGTTTTCTTGTCTTCTCCTTGCATGGAGAGTTGACATTCTTCTGATTTCGGTCACTGGTATCTGTCAAAGAATTGATTCTTAATATATAAACTTAAATTTTGCTCATGGATGTGGACGGCCAACCTAGCATAATTTAATATTATCGTACATGCAAGAGGCTGAGCATGCATGCAATTTAACTTAATATATAAGGGAAAATAACGATTGGGATTCTTTCAAAGTTTTAGTAATTTAGCTCAGTATTGAAGGGCAATTTGCAGTCTAGTCTTAATTGTGAGTTCTCATAAAAAGAATTTATTTTTCTAGCTTAAAAACACAATTATTTATCTTTACATGATTAGCAATTTCTTTATATATACTGGAGCGCCGGATATTCATTGCGTAACAACATCGAGGCCAATCAACTATGGATGTAGAAAATCTTTAAACCTTGATATTACGCCTTTAATTTGGTCACCGCTTATCTATGGGCTAGTTCACTAGACATTGGAACATGATTACTTATAACTGGTGAACTGTCACCGGCCTAGCTATATATATGATTAATGGATTTATGAGAAAATAAACTAGTATCTCCAAAAAAATTAATTTACACAAAAGAAAATATAAAAATAAATCAGCAAAGCTTATAATGAGAAAATATAATTATGATCTCATTAATTTTACATACTAGCCATTATTTACTTTTAAACCGAATGCCTAACATATTAATGTATCATATAAACTGTATATAGTCTTCAATTTTTTGAGACCATGATTAAAATCAGACTTTTGAACTCACTTACGGAGTGTATAGTCTCTAAGTTTAATTGTTTAAACATTTATGTTAAATTGTTTGAACCAATACATATTGTATTAAACAAAAATGAAAGAGTACTACATGCATATTTTGTTGTCCAATTTTCCAGGTTTTTTATTTGATAAGTATTTTATTTTCAGGCGACTTTTTATAATCGATAAATTTGTTTTGTTGCAGAATCAAGCAAACATAGGCTTCATTCAAGATTCAATGTTGCTGTCAATAATGTGGAAACGACGGATAACATTTTCAAACTGTCGGTCTGAATTCGCTGTCATGAAGTTAAATTATTCGGGGTTTGACCGGTCCTTTCCATGAATATTTCCAAATGATGGGCCAAATTCTATTTACTAGATCTTCATTATTATATCCCAAATTCACAAGTCTAAAGCTATGATGCATAATTTTGTTGCAGGGCTATACGTGGAAATTGTATGTAGTTAACTAGTACAATAGCTCATGATCACATCACATTTATTCTACAAGTAGCATAACATAAACTAAGGTCGGGAAACTACGCCTAAAATTAAGTCTAATTACAAAAACTTATATACTATTTGAATAATTACAGAGACACCCCTGATCCTAGGAAACATGGAAAAAATGAGGGGTCTATGTAACCATAATGTTTTCGAAACTTCAATATATAATTATTCAAATATTAAAAGGGTTTAAAGGATAATAATTAAATCAGTAAATGCATATGATGTTTTTGAGAACCCTCAACAAGAGAACTTCAGTATGCTTCTTATAGCATCACTTGATTCAAAATAACTGCTAGGAGTCAATAAATTAAAGTACTCTTATGTCTTTTGTGTTTATGCGTGTTATACTAAATTTATGTAGGAGCTTATCTAGTACAGCTACCGCATTTTATTCAAGAATTCATCATATTTCTTTATTGTCATTTCTCCATTGATTCGGGTCTATACGATCTTGGTAAGCCCAATGGGCCAGTTGGTATTGTGTTGGTATGCGGTTTTAATTGTGGATCATTATAAGGAGCATAAACTTTTGGGTGAATCAACGAGTTATGTATTTGAATCTGATTTATGCAATTTAAACTTATTAGTATGCATTTGTGGTTAAACTTCATAGATTTTTGTGTTGGTATGCATTGGAATCAACGACTTTAACATAAACTTCATAGATCTTATGCAATTTAAACTTATTTCGCGTTATGCATTTGAATCTGATTTTACTATATGCAATTTGATTTTTGACGTTCTCTAACAATGTTCTTCTTTTCTTGTTTGTGGTTAAACAGTTGCTTTACAAGTTCATTCATGTCATTGCACAAATACGAATTCCAACCTCAGCATTGCTAAGAAGTACCCGTGGCTACTAGAATATTAATCAGTAATTGTATTATATGTGTACCAACTTAGTTCAATATCTTCCCTTAAAAAAATAATTAGAATACTAACGCTGCTTATATCACGAGACACCTTACCAAGAAATGTGAATTTTCATACAAAAGAAATTAAAAAATAAAGATTAAAGTCCTTGTTTGTAATGACTGTAATTAACTCTTCGCGATTATTTTTGCGTGAAAATAATTAATAGAAAAGAAAAGTACTTTCACATAGGATTAATCTCGTAAAATCAACGTGATAGTATAATTATGTTTCTTGAACAAACTTCAAGGACAAGAAAATGATCGCAATTTTCATAGTCCAAAAGTTTCTTTGTAATTGTTTTTCAACGATATAAAATATTATTGCGCTTTCCATAAAACCGGTGTACATAATTTTATAACTAAATGACAGAATAATATAATCTAAACTAATATATAAAGGAATTGCAGCGTATACGAATTTTTTCATTCCCAACTTAGCCTTATAATTATTGGTTACATCAATAACATTAGATAGATAATTTTTAAATTTAATCTTACACTTTAAATTACACCATAATAATCATATAATTTACTAACTTTTATGTTACGTCTATCCATAATCTCTGTTATATTTGTGTTTTTTATTTTTTGGTAAGACCTTATACATAGAATCTATCTTTTATACGATGGAGATCTTTTCGAGCGTATTCTTACAAATTTTGATTTTACATAGAGAAAAATATATTTTATAAATAATTTGGGCATCTTTTTTGGTTCAATCATCCAGCAAAACGCATGTTTCCCTTTAAACTTATGATAATTTAACTTAACAAGATTGTTCTTAACATTATATTATAAAATATAAGAAATAAGATATAAGAGTTTTATATGTTATTCGCATCCTAAAGAAAATACTACTAATTATATCAAATTAAAAAGGATATAGTTATCATATCACTTCAGTTAAGTAATTTGACACGTAATATTTAAATTTTTTTCCAATTTATTGCCATGTTTCATTTGTATGTGCAAATAATTTTTAAAACGACTGATTCATATACGTTTGTAGTATACGCATTTGCATAAATAGCTTCAAAATATAAAAAAATCAACTTTCTACCGTTTCTAACAGATATATAGGAGAGAGGAACGAACGTGAAAGTGTGTCCGATTACTTCGGATGTGGGGGCTGCACCACCGTGCAATTTATATATGTGTGAAAACTCAAAACCAGCTGATGGTTTTATTAAAAAATCTACCAGATTATCTTTAAAGTACAAGTGAATAATTAATAATAGCCGTATGTTTTTGTGTGATGATATAGACTGTTAATTCAATTATACATTTGGTTGATTAATTGAAGAGTTTGTCTTTCAAAAAAAAATAAAAAATTCAATTATATATATTTCAATATTATCCAGTTAAGTTGGAATCAAGAAAACTTAATATCTGTTACGAAATTTTGCATTCTTTACTAGCAAAGGTTGCAACAAAGGTTTTTAATTGAATATACTATTTTCTATTGTGACAAATGACATGTTATTATAATAACCTTGGGATTTATAGCATGTTTCATCATCTTAATTGTTTTTCCACCGTTTGCTTTCAATAAGGCTCCGATTGTTTCCAAGGAAAATGAGGGAAAAGGAAAAAAATATTGGCAATTTTTATTTTCCAAGTGATTGGTATCATGAAAATTTTTGGAAAAGATAGGAAAATCCTTTTTGAATCTTTATCTAACATTATTACAATTTAAAATTTTTGATTTCCCTTAAAAAATTATCTAAAACTTATTCTAATTCACGGATTTCTTTGTGGAAGCAAATGTAATTAAAGAATATCATCCTCAAAATTTTTGATTTCCCTTCAACACAAAATGTGGGAAAATTCAATCCTCTTTGAAAAAATTTCTAGTTCTCAAAATTTCATATTCCCACCAATTTGGAATCTATATAAACACTTGTAAGTTCAATGTTTTCCACCAATACATCTTTTTCAACTCTCAGGCAATACTTCTTTATTTATTTTTTATTTTTTATTCTAGTTATTTATCATCTTTAATAAATTATTATTATTTTAATTTGATCTGTAATCTTGTTTAATGTTTTAGGTACTATATTTTGTCTTCTTCAGGGCGTCATTTGAATAATCATATTATTTGAAGGTTCTCTTGATTAAGATTTGTTTTGTTTGTGTTGTTTCGTTCAATATATTAATAGTACTTGCAAATTTAAATTATATTAAATAAACTAACTTTACTCTTCAAGAAGTTATAAAGGATTTTTTAAAATAAAAAAAAATTTAAAACATAAATTAATTTTAAGAAAAAATATAAACTTAATATGATTTTTATTGAAAAAATTAAGTTTTAAAGAATAATAACAGTTTTTACATTGTTTAATATGATGAGTAAGCAAATTAAGTATAAATTTTTTTCCGAAAACTAATGGCATGCCAATCACATGGAAAAGAGAGGAAAATTTTATTTTTCATGGAAGTTTTCCTGAAAATCCTCATTTTCCAAATTTTTTTTTCCTTTCCCCTTATTTTCCTTGAAAACAATCGGAGCCTAAATAATTTAATTAACATCAAGACATGTTTGATCAAATATCACTTACAGTACCCCCTTTGTTTTAATAATATTGGAAACTCCCTCGAATGCGGGAGGTTTGTCGTACGTAATGTATGATCAATTAGATCTACAATTCCTTTATTTTTTTAGGTAAACTTTGACCATAACTTTGACCAACTTGTTAAAATTAAAATACCATTTTACTTTTAAATTATGAAAAGGTGTGTTAGTAATATGTGATGTTAGTTATTAAGGGGGTGACTAGTGTGGTCGAGTTAATTGAAAGTTGCAACAAACTCAAAAATTTCTTGAATGTTAGAGGTGTATCATTTATGAAAGTCATTTTGTACAAACTGCAGCATGACATATATATATTTTTTTTTAATAAAGCACATTAATGCAATACAAAAACATGGAGATTTCATTTTTGAAAATAGCTACAAGCAAGAAATAGTCGAATTTAATCAAAAAGTCTGATTACCCATTTGTCAAGTGAAAACCTTCATTTTGAGGAAAATTCTGACGTTTCAAGGGCCAAATTTACAGTTTATTATTTCGTGTGGAAATTAAAGTTTTTTATTTTGTTTCAAAATTTTCTAGATTTTTAAGAATTTGTTTAGATTATGATTTTATTTCCTTTTCTTGAGTTAGATATTTCTAAAAGCTATAAATAGCTAGCCTTTCAAATTTGACTTGAAATTTATTTTAGTTTTTTTAACTTTTTTGATATTCTTTATAAATCAACTAGTTCTTGAATTTTGAATTCTCTGCGTGAATCAACGAGTTTTTGATTTCATCTGTTTTTCATTTTCCCTATGCTTCCGCTCGCTATGTCATAGACTAGGCACAAAATCCTCCATTGTGCCACTGCACATGCAGCGGTCACGCTCTGGCAACTTAAGTATTTTTGCTACGCGCTGAGACGCTTTGAAGATTTTTAGTTCTCGCGCACTAGGAATTTGGAGTTCTAGCACTACTAACTAATTCTTAATTCTCACACTAAAAGTTCTTTGCACATATTCCATTATTGCTTTACCTCTCACCTACGATACACGTGTAGTTCTTCTCCTTTGTCTAAGTTGAAGGATAATTGGCAAAATAGATTTAGAAAATAAATAATAGCAAAAAATCGAGGCACACAAAAGAAGGACAGAAACAAGAGCAAATATTGCAAAAACTTAGAGAAAAAGTTAGAAACAAAAGGTTGAACCAAAGAAATGTTCCAACTTCAATACGATGTTGTTGATGACTATATTAGGTAAGAAGGTGAAATGGAAGAAATAAAAAAATGCAAAAATAGAGAGATAAAAGAATGAAGAGGAAATATAAAGGCTCGGTTGTTAGTATTACCGATTTGTCAATAATATCTAAAGCACATTAAAGATAAGAAACAAAAAAATAAATTTGAGGAGTATGTGATGAATTCTCTATCTTTACCACAAAAGAAAATAAGAAAAATAAAAGAAGAAAAGTACTATAACTCATATTTAAAATCAAATTAACTCATAATAATGAGTAAATTAATAGATTTCAATAGATAATGTATATTGTATTACATCCTTTACAATTATTTATTAGTTAATTCGATCATTACAATATTTATAAACATATTTTTATTTATTTTAATAAACGCATTGAGACGCAGTAATATTTATGTAATTTTGGATTATACGCATTGCGTCACGCACTCTAGCATTAGTACACGTTCGCACATCCGCATTATGTAACCTATCCATAGATGATAATCACATTTATTTTGTTTAAATAATTTTTTAACAACGTAATCTCAATCGCGTCTAAGTTAATTGTATCAGAAAATACGGCCCATGCATGGAAAAAAAGTTCCACGCGAGGGAGAGAAATTGGAGGAAAAAACAAACATCCTTTTTTGTAGAGAGAGAAAACAAGAGAGAGATTCCCCTCTTTCAGAAAGATGGTCGATGAGATTTTCCACCTCTAAGATCATCTTCGTGAATAGGGCACTCCAAAAACTCCATGCACAAAACTTTTACGTTAACCTAATAATTATCAATTTTTTTATCCAAAATCTCCTGCAAGTTAGTATCAATTATACAACACTTTTTGCCTATCCATCAACATCATCAACACTTTTAATAGTTACCTTTTCCTGCCCTAACATTATCAGACAATTAAACAATTTATTGTAGCGTAATTGTCCTTTTCCCCTGGTAAGATTTTACCCTACATTATTTACATTTCATGCCCTTTTGTTCTTCATATGTTAATTATTCTTGTAGAACATGATTGTTTTTTTCTTTTTCCATCATTTGATATGATTTTATTGAGGTTTGCAAAATACACACGTTAATTTGTAATTTCTATCTCATTTGCAGCCAAAAGATTGAATCTTGGGCACAAAGCATTTAGCCAGGTTAAGGAGTTCTTTATGGAAACAGAGAAATTGTAACAAAATTACAAAATAGTTGAAAATGAGGGACCCCAATTCGGTGAATAGGTTCAACAGGTGCTAGCGTAGATTTTTTTTTAATTGTTATTAGTTTTAACCTAGCTAGTAGTCAATTTGTGCATGTACAGTTCTCTTAGTTTGGTTTGTTTAAGAGATTGTTGGCGTGGTTGTAAATTTTTAGTTTTTTAGCCGAGTGATTTAATATTACTCGGAGGACTATTTTGCACCGGAAAAGCTGGCGATTTTATGTATTAGTTTGTGTAGAGTCCTGGTTGTTGGCAGGAAGAGCTGCCTCCACCACCGCAACCAATGGTTTCGCGAGCGATGGGGGATAGATGGACCTCTTACTTAACACAATCGTCTTATTTCGTATTATTTATTCTTGTTTTTGAAATTCAGAGTTGCCGGTCGCTTAATTCTGAAGGTAAAATGGGATTCGTTGTTAAGAAAATTTCTTTGCAGTCCATTACTAGCTAGGTCTGATCGGTGAAGGACGTAATTTGATTTGACAAAATGGAAATGCAGGATTAACGTTGTTGCAATTCCGAGCAAATGTGGATTTTGATCCATTTGGAGCTTTAGCGAATTGGAATCCTAATGACAGTGACCCGTGCGTATGGTCAGGCGTTGATTGTCACGATGGCAAAGTGCATATGCTGTAAGTACCTATTACAGGCTCTGAATTTGATTTGCAGTATTGTATATGAATGTCGCATGCATTATCGTTGTTCAAACTAAAACTAGTAAATAAAGCTGCTTATTTCCTCATTTTCCCCTTGAACAATGATTCAAATTCATATGCTAAATCCCATTCCTAACTGCTTCTGATGAAGTTTTTTAAAATTCCATTTCTATGTCTTTTATAGGTATCTCAGTGGACAAGACTTGGTGGGAGCATTGGCACCAGAACTTGGAAATCTTTCTCATTTGAGAGTTCTGTAAGTTATCAACTTTCTTTTTGTGTGTTTGTAAGAACACACATTTAAGAGAAATAGAAATCTCCTGCATTTATGAAGTTTTTGTTTACCACATTCAAGAAAATTCACTTAATACTTCTCATTGTATTGACTTCTTCTAGATGGTATAAGAGTTATCCGAAAAGCTGGTACAAAATAAGCATGAGAGAGTCTAAATGAAATGGAATACCCCATCACCATAAAACTTGGACCTAAATTCTATATGAACATAAAAGCTTGGGTGCTTCAATTTTCATCACCCAAATAAATCATTAGGACATTATGAGTTTCTTTATCGAACTCTTTCTGCAGCCATGCTATTCATGTAACATGGGCTTGTGCGTGGACTAGAAGTTTTCATCTTCAATAAGACACCAACCTTTGATCTTTTCTCTTCTCCATATTGCATGCATTCCTATGATGATTGTTTTCTCTTTCCTATGTTGAGATACATAACCTTTCTCTAGTATTGAATTCTGTTTTGATACGCTTCATAATAAACAAACCAAATGTCATCCTCTGATCGCGGTACTATGCCTTTTTTTCTGGTTCATACATGCACTTTTAATCAGATTATATGAGAATTGCACGCTTATAATGTAATTATCTTTATAATCCTCGTTGCTTCCAGAAACTTGGTGAATGTTTTTGGTTGAGGTCTGTCTATTTTTTCATCAGTGACCTATCCAAGAACCATTTTTATGGCACCATACCTTCAGAATTTGGATGGCTTAGAAAGCTGGAACTGTTGAACCTGAGGGATAATTACTTGACTGGGCACATTCCTGCACAATTAGGAGGATTATGCTCCTTACAACGCTTGTGAGTGTTATTATTTTATATTTATATTCATGTTGCTCAAAGTTCTCTAATTATCGCGCCTGATTTCTTTAATTTCCTCTAGGTTGCTCCGCAATAATAGATTCGAAGGGAGCATTCCAATGGAAATCGTAAAGCTTAGTTTGCTGACCGATATACAATTTGATGCAATTGTTACAACTCCAACTGCTCGGATTAGCGACATGAATAGAAAATTTGGTTATTTGTGAGATATCCCTTCACCCTCTCGCGACGGTCAATACTATATTATACATGGAATCATAGTATTAGTTTTGCCATGTGGTTCACTTTTGCATTTGGATGCTCGAAAGTTTGTTTCACTGACATAGCTCACGTGCTGCAAACGTTTTATGTTCTTAATCTCGCATGCATGTTCTATTACATGATTATCTGAATCTTCAGTTAAATTTTATTAAGTAGTGATCCTCCTGAGATAGCTTAAGCAGCCAGCAAGTGCATTTATGCAACCAGCATGGAACAATTGGTTCTTGGGTTAGATTTATAGTTTATCGTGTATTTTATTACTCATTCCAGTCCATATTTGTGCTTTTCTGAAAGTTATGATGACTAGAAGTTTGTTATTAATTGATTAGATGATGTTTACTATTCCTTGAGAAACATTTATTTTTCCATTTTTTCGTCACATTATTTATAATATTGCACTTTCTTTTGCAGCGTATGGAAGAATGTTCCTACAAAATCGAAGAAATCATATTCCTTCAGAACACCAAATACAAGGTCCATAATTGGCTTCCTTAATCTATTCCGGCGGTAAGCAGCCATAAATTTTGTTTATTCATCTAACTTGTTGTTTTCATCCTAATTACTTCTTATTTATTAAGATTTGTTGCCTTTCGTCAAGGTTCAAGTTTATATCCAGAGAATCACTCAGGCATACTTATAAAAGTCGTGCCTATCTAACAGGTGAGCGACAAGATTTTTGTTTGTCTTACTGAAGTTGATGATTCCTCATTGATGCCTTTGACTAACATATTGGTGCTTGCGTTTCCAGATTTAACTGACCAAGGTGTCAACCAGGTGAATAATGTGCGACGCATTCTAGCTGCGCAGTCCACCAATATGGAGGCCATCCCCCCAAAAGTTGAAGCACCATCGCAGTCGGACCCTGTGAATGTCCTTCCAAGCCGAAGTAGTGGGTCGTTTCCTGCTGTACCAAATGACAAAAAATCATCACCACCTCCTCCCGTGCCTTCACCTAACCCGTCTGCTGTGAGCCAACCAACTGAAAAACAGTCTTCAGCTGGAAAAAGATCCGGCGGCACTCTAAAACTTATAATTGGGATACCGAGTGCAATTTTCCTGCTCATTGTTATTGCCATCATTTTGATCATCTTCAGAAGAAGAGCAGTAAAAACTATTGTTCCTTGGAAGAGTGGATTAAGTGGGCAACTGCAAAGAGCTTTTGTTACAGGTATACTTTCTTTGTGTTGTCTCTTTTTGAAGATCTGTCTTGATTGTTGGATAGTGTTGTTTCTTGCAGCTCTCGAGTACATTGTTCGGTTCATGGATCTAGTTTACTTTATGTCAGTAAATAGTTCAATATGTTTCACGTTTTGAATGGTTTAGAATAGTCATTGGTTTGAGGAGCAATATGTGATAATTTTTTTAAACTTGCTGTGAACTGTTGTGGAGAAAGATTACTTGTGGCGCATTTCTCTTACACTTGAGGCTGGATATAGTAACAACTTGATTTAATACTAAAATATCACTCGAGAGCCTTTTACTCGCAATAAGTCAATCTGAAGTATATGAGTTGTTTCCTCCTCTTAACCTTTATATTCTCGTTTTAGTATGTTTTCACAAATTGCGTCTGCCTCATTTATAGGTGTCCCTAAGTTGAACAGAGCTGAACTAGAAACCGCATGCGAAGATTTCAGCAATATTATTAGTACTCATGATGGTGTGTCCACAATGTACAAAGGCACCCTATCTAGTGGAGTAGAGATTGTTGTTGCTTCAACTGCTATACAATCTTTGAAAGACTGGTCAAAACAAGCTGAATTCGTATTCAGGAGGAAGGTTTGTTGTTAGTTTTCTAGATTGAAAAGCAAGAGATACTTTCTTAAAGTGTCATTAATATCTAATCTACCATGTTATCCTAAATTAGTCATTTTACTTTTCCGATGACCTAGGTTGATACCTTGTCTCGAGTTAACCACAAGAATTTTGTCAACCTTATCGGCTATTGCGATGAGGACGAACCTTTTACTAGAATGATGGTTTTCGAGTATGCTCCGAATGGCACTCTTTCCGAACATCTGCATAGTAAGTTTTGTTGGTGATACGAAGATCTTCCCTTTTTCAGTTTATGGATGTACTATGCCTTTTTACTGACCAAATTAAAACCTTTGATTTCTTATTACATTTCAGTTAAAGAAGTCGAACATCTTGACTGGAGTGCAAGGATGAGAATTATAATGGGGATTGCCTATTGCCTTGAACACATGCATGATCTCGATCCACCGGTGGTACATTTCAACTTGAATACCAAAGAAATATTTCTGACAGATGATTATGCTGCCAAAGTAAGTTTCTCTTTATAATGAAATGCTCATTTGTGGTTCAAAAGTGATGCAGGAAACCATATTCTTGAATAAAGTCCTACTTCATAATGCGTAAATTTTCACTTTGCAGATTGGAGATAACAGTTTCTGGGCAGAAATCATTGCCAAGTCAAAACTAAAAGCAGAAAACGAGTCGCAACAACCTGAACTCCGAGTAGCTTCCAACGTGGAAACAAACATTCACAGTTTTGGAATCATGTTGCTTGAAATCATCTCCGGGAAACATTCGTACACAGATCAAAATGGGCATCTCTTAAACTGGGTAAGTTATTATCAACTTTTCTACAATACTATATGTTGTTCTTCATAGAACTAATGTCTTATCAACAAAAACTTGAACTTTGGTCAGGCGAGTCAGTATTTGAACGACAAGAAGACAATCGTGAACTTGATCGATCCATCTCTGAAGTCGTTCAAAGATAACGAGCTAGACGCCGTGTGTGAGGCAATCCAGTATTGCGTTCGTCAAGATATAGAAGATAGACCTACTATGAAAGAAGTTGTCCAGATACTGAGACACGGCATCGACATTGCGCCTGAATCTGCAACTCCAAGGCTTTCTCCCCTCTGGTGGGCAGAACTTGAGATTTTATCAGCAGAGGCAGCTTAATCTATCTCGGTGCATACAATGTTTATTTACATCTCATATTTTAACACTAATTCTTTCACAATTGTACCATACCATTTTTGTTATTTTTATGAAGTTTGTGTTAATTACCATCGAACTTTATATGAGTTATAACTAAACATTCATTGTTTGTGAAGAAATAAAATTGCGGAGCCCACTCATTTACATAATAACACATTAGCCCTTAGCATTCTTGAGGCGTCAATTTAACTGCATTCTGCAATTTGGATCTCTAGAGGATTCGAATAGTTCCAATTTTTCTCGACAGTGGCAGAGACCAATAAAAGGTTGGAAAGGTTTAGGTTATATTAATAGATAGCTTCAATATTAAGATTTTATTAAACTAATGTTATGAAATAAAAGTAAGAAAAAATACTAGCTAATGAAAGAGGTATACATAAAAGAGGTAATAAACTAATAGTAACAACAGTATTGGGTATACATAAAAGAGGTAAAAATTCCCATGTGAAGAACGACAACTAATGAAAAGATCCTACATGTTTTCTAATTTGAGTTTAGAACAAACTCCTTAGAATTGAAGATGAGAAGAGAGAATTTTAGTTGAGTTTAGAACAAACCCCTTAGAATTGAAGACGAGAAGAGAGAATTTTAAAACTAAAAGACAATTCTATTTTCTCCTTACGAGAGAATTTTAAAGAGAGAATTTTAAAACTAAAAGACAATTTTATTTTCTCTAGTCTTATTTAGTTGTACATACTTATAAGTGTAGAGAAACTCAAATTACAGCTGCTTTGATATTATATTACAATTAACTACTAATAAACTGATACATATACCTTACTATTTGATATTATCCAATTATGCAATACAATAAGTTATGCCCGTATCAGCAACATATCCTCTATATTTTGCAATTGACAAAACTCCCCCGTAAAAGAAAAATAGATAAATAATTATAAAGAAAGACAAAAGATTAATCCTTAAATGCTCTTGTTTTCAGGTTATTTTAATTACCTTCATTTTTTTACCATATGAATTACACAACACAAATATTTGTCTTAGTTCCCATAAACGTAGCTTTTGGCACTTGCGCATCACCGCATGGATGACATAAAAGTACTTTTTGACAAAATCTCACAAAATATTATACAGAGCAGTACAATAACATTCAACGTACAACATTCGAACTCAAATGAAACTTAAAAGCTTCTTCAACAAATTAAACACACTCATTCCACACTATTTACAAGGAAAATAAATAATAAAAGGGAACAACAAACGTATGAAATTAAACATTCCTCACTCATTTCTCGTCTCACTATATATGGATCTTCTATGCCACTTCGTGTGATAAAAACACGTCCATGACATAAATGATTGTATGAGAGGAAGAGTAACTCGCGTAATACTCTGAAAGTGACATAGACGATCCACTGTGCTCTCTCGTTTACTGAGCATCAACATTACATTTATTCCTCAGTTTCCCCCATTTCCTCATCTGAATCTGAAACATTGAATTAGCAGCCAAGAAGTCAACACATTGTGTCGGAGTCAAAATATCAAGTACCCCTTTCAAAGTCTTCAACCTTGCACAATCAGCCATTTTCAACACTTTCTCCAGCCCATCTAGCAGCCCCTTTACCGCCACTTCCACCAGCTTATCGACCTGCGGCGCAGCCTCTAAGCCCTCGTCTTTTGCACGTCGCGCCAGTTTCGCCAAATCTAATATATTTCGATCTGCCATTGCCACCTGTTGTCTCTCCATTTCGTTGTCGACTCTCTTCTCCTCCGCCTGTATCTTCACCCTCAAGTCCTCCATTTTCCTCACCTGTATTGCAACACATATAGATGTAAATTAATATGATCTGTTTAGGTTTTTGAATGATATTACAATTCATTAGAGCCAGAAAAGATAGAAGTACAAAAGAGACTTAGACTGCCTGAGATAAGATATCGCTCATCAGACGACGTGTAATTATTTTCCCAAAAATATATCACGTGCCAAATCGTAATAATATTACGACATGAGAGAGAGAACATAATGAAAAATATATATCAAAAAAATATTTATTATGAAGAATCTGTCAAGCGTAAACCATGACAAAACCATCACACTCTAGTCTTCTATTGGTGAGAGAACATAAATGATTTATTTTTACATGTTTAGTCTCTTTGACAAGCTTAAAATTTTAAATAAAGTTATATATAACTTACGATCTAATA
The DNA here is from genome assembly GCA_946800315.1 of Misopates orontium. Classification (NCBI taxonomy): domain Eukaryota; kingdom Viridiplantae; phylum Streptophyta; class Magnoliopsida; order Lamiales; family Plantaginaceae; genus Misopates; species Misopates orontium. The sequence continues at coordinate 2,655,898 of OX326946.1, read as the reverse complement.
CAACGAGCTTAAAATTATTTTTACATGTTTAGTCTCTTTGATTTATTTTTACATGTTTAGTCTCTTTGACAAGCTTAATAATTTACATGTTAGATTGTCATAGAATTAGACTATAGACGTGTCAGGCATAAGTAAGCAAAATGGCATGTGTTCGACTCCCACCGTCACCCATTTATCTAATAAATATCACGCGTGTAGCACTTAAAATGTATATACGAAAATATAAATGTTTAATGTTTGTAAAAACTTCTATAATAACCTGTTCCTCAGTCATGGAAGCCAGGCTTACGACATTCGGTGCCTTAGCTGCCCTCAGCGAGTCGACGAGCCGAAACGCTATCGACGGCTTCCAGCCGGTGACCCAGAGATGGGCGCATTCGAGTGGGCTGAGCCAAGCCGGAGCAAAGACGGACAACACATCTTCGTGGGCCGCGGCCCATTTGTAGGTATAGTACTCTTTGTGGTGGGCCGTGACTTTGTTAACCACGGCCTCGTAGGCTGCCTCTTGAGGACGTTCTCTCATCACCACGAGTAGAAGTCGAAGTAAATCTTCAAGTTGGCATATCCACTTCTCATAAAATTCAGAGAATCTTTGCTCAACTTGATTTCTCATTTTTTCTTTTCTTTATCTCTAACACTATAATGTATTAGTTTGTGAAAGAAAATGAGGAGACTAGAAGTGGGATTTTTCTTGCGTATGTACTTGGTTCTTTTATTTATTATTATTATTAAAGTTTATGGGAGGGTATATATATATATAGGAATGAATGTACACACAGTGAAGGTGTATGTGCGTGTATCGAGGAGGACATAAGGGTGTTACGTGGTTAGGAGAAAAAGAATTGATCAGCCAGATGTAGGAGGTGGGGTTAAGACACGATGCATGCAAGGGGTTTGGGAGGTTGCGTGGCTTGTGCAGCGGTGGACTAGCTTTTCGTGATTTTGAAGGGTTGCCTTTTCATAGTCTGCGACAAAACTTTTGCATGTAAAATTGTGTGGTGTAATACTATGGGCCAAAGCACATGGTATATTTTGTTACTAGGAGATTTAAGACACGGATACATATATACTTGTATGTATGTATGTAATGTATGTATGTAATTTTATCATTTTGATACGTGGAGTGAAGTTGATTGTTATAGTACAACGTTACAAAAGTTGGTCGAAAAAACTGGAACCTAAATGCACAACTCTTTAGTTTAAATCACAACCTTTAAAATTTTAATATGTTTTGGATCTTTAATTATTCTCTACAAATTAATTCTGAATTAATTGAACTGTCATATCTTATCCTGAGTAAGTCTTAATTATTTAAGAACATCAGCAGACTTGTATATGTAAACCACTTCATTGTTCAATTAATATATAATTCTCATTTATTTTTTACAAAATTAATTTGGAGAGTAACCTGAAATGAAATTACCTGTGTGGCTGGCACCGAAGCTGTTTTTCTTCTTTTAAATTGTCACCTGTAATTTGTGTTAAAAATAAAAAGAAAAGTTGTTGACTAAAAATACACAGATACATGCATGCACAACACCTCCGGGTGGAGCAATATTTGTGGAACGTGTCAACAGATGAAGTAAGTTGGTTCTCACGTGGAGTATGATTGCATGTGTTTGTTTTCTCCACTCACAAAATAACACTTATGCATGTGTTTGTTTTCTTTAGTCACAAAATGACAATTATGGAGGAATGTACGTATTCAATGACTTACGCTTCACGGGAATAGAATAAAAAATTCCCGTGTATGTGAAACTTATGATCTAGCATGTACGTACTCACATACGTGTATTAATTCAGTACATGCATTAGTATTGCTATATTTGTAAAAGAATATACTCATGATCAGAATGTAGTCATGAACCTTAAATATATACAGATTGAATACAACAAAACTTTGTTTTTTTTTTTTTTTTGGTTCAAGAACAAAATGTATTATTTGACATATATAGTATTAGAAGCAATCGGAAAAAACACCGTGCTGCTCTGGACGTAGGTGCCGACAGAGTTCTGAGGCGGTGTTTAATGTTTTTCCCTTGCATGGACAAACACTGTGTTCTATCCGGAATTTTCAATCTTTGTCGTGAATTCGAGAATTGTTCACATTCGATGCTCTTCAATTTATATTGAACAGGTTGATGCTTTAATTACTAGGGAGAAAAAAAAATGGCGGTCTGATGCTTTTAGTATTCTAACGTAATTTATTTTTTCTCAATTACTGGTGTCGGAAATTTGTGGTTAATTAACAGCAATCTTTGGAGAAAAATTTGAGCAAATTCCGTTTTGAGAAGTTGATGCCAGTGTGGTGCATCTAGAAATAAAAGATGCAGCATATCTAGAAATTAAAAGTGCACATAGCCAAATTATATTATTACAGAAAAAAATTTACCATTTTAGAATAGATGTAAATAGTTATATAACTATTATAAAATTATTTTATCCTATAAGCGCGCGCAAACACATACATATATATAATCAAAGATCTATATAAGTAGTTCGTTGATGAATAAAATGAGTAGCATAAACTGCTTATTAATATCTTTTTATTTTTACCCCTGGTAGCAAATACTCTTGGTAAAAACAAGTTATTCATATTATTTAGTATAGAAGTCACCATAAATGACAAAAATAAATTAAATTATGACACAGAGTTAAAGTACTATATGTTTTTCTTTTCGATAACCACTTATTGAAGAAAATAAGAATGAAAAACTGTGACTTAATATAGAAACTCCACATACAAAGAAGAGCTGAAAGCAAGAGCTGACTTGGTTGCTAAAAAAATAAATAAGTTAGATGAAACTAGAAGGTGCACTAGGAGAACATGTAAAGTTATAAATCGGGTTTTAAACAAATTTAGTTACCCCAAGTTCAAGCATGGATACGCCCTTGGTTAATGCTGAAATTAACCAACTTGAAGTTGTGAGAATTGAAAGCTAAAGTGAGAGATGTATTTCACACAGAAAAAAAAAGTTATTTATACAAAGTTTTTTTTTTTTTTTTTTTTTTAGTGAAAGACGGAGACTCCGTGTTGGTCAATGTCCGAGAATCCCAATTAGGTTTGCGCCCATGAAATACTAAACGACTCCCGAGACTCGAATATTTTACGAGTAAAAAAGTATAGCAAAAGAAACAATTTAACCGAGTTTCAATAGGATAAAAAATTCTCCCTATATATTACAGTAAGCATCATTAACAAAAATCAAGAGTAAACGGCGAACAAGAAGACCACATGTGAAACCCATTGTGACTGTGTGAGAGTAGCCCCATAGTTTGTCAGAGTATTTGCGATCATGTTTCCCTCCCAAAACTCGTTCTATACTTGTTACGTAGAAGGCCACGCTATACTTGTCAAGAATGTATTACCAAGGCTTTGCCATGCACAAGAGGTGCAACTCATCTATCCAAATGGGTTTGCGCTCAATGTCCGAACACTCACGACGTACGCAGTACGCGTCAAATATCAGTATTTTTAGTCTGTAGCTTTATATTTTGTTGCATAGTTTTACCCAAACTCTGGTTAGTAAGCTTTAGCAATTTTATTTGTGTTATTTTTAATTTTTTGCATATACTGCATATATCAATAGTTCTTGAAATATATCTCACTTCGCTTAGGAATCTTATGGGCTTCTATATATTATTGAGTTCCCCCTCTCCTTTTAATAATGCTTTTTAGTGGGAAATATGAGGGGGTCTCATTTCTACATGTTTCTGCTCAAGTCAATGTTGGGCTTGTCTAAAAAAAACCACGTGTTAGGATTCCATGCTTATTTCGACCTACATTTGAGGGACCGTCTTGAAATCTATCCCACATTGTTTAGAAACTCTTATGTACTCTTGTATATTAATGGGTTCCCCTACCCCTCATAAGGCCTATAGGAGGGAAATACGAGCGGACCTCATTTCTACAATAATAAATAATACCAAAAAATTTGTACATTTCACTCATATTGCCATCTTGCGAACAACAAAGCATTACAACGCTTCTTATATCTTATATCTTACGTAGTTTGTAATAGAATCCCATTGTGAAATACTTTTATTAATTAATTTAAATTTAATTTATAATTATAATTCAAAATTTAATTTATAGTTCTTATAATCTTGTAACAAGAGGAAGCAGTTTCTAATTTATTATTTTTCATGTATGATAATTTTTCCTCAAAAGAGCCACAATTTTCACACGCCATAATCTTGGGCTAGTCTCAGCTCGCTCCAGTGTATGACTTAAATAATGGTCCAGCCCATAATCATAAAAAGCCCAAAACAACGCTTTAGCCCCCACTACTTCGCAACAGATTTGGGAAAAAAACAGTTTGTAAGAAGATGAAATTTATCTGTAATTAGGGTTTGACAAATGCTGATTGATCTTGCACTATAATTTTAGCGAATCAAGTAAGTATATTCATGATTCTGATCGCGCAATGAGTATTGCTCCGAATGAGAATATCAATTTGTTTAAGCTGAATATTATAGATAGAGCTTATATATATCTATAATTGAGCTGATTATTGATATAGTATTAGTCTTTTTATTATGATGATATTAAAGTCTATATATATGTTAAGGTGTGTGTGGTCCTGGCTATTTTAAGCTGAAAAAGTCATAAGCTTTAGATAATTCTGTTTGATACTAAAATGGAAGATGGCTCTGTTTCTGGTGCATCATCCTGTTCATTCAGTGATCAAATTTCAGCTGACAAGTTAAGTGATGGCCTAAAGGGAAAACTTAAAGTTGATGATGTCGCCGAAATAACGAATACTACTAGAAATCATATGCAGAGTAGGGATACAGAGGATACCCACGAGGAAGATGACGATGATTTCGCAGAAGAAGAGCTGTTAGCTCAGATGGGCTATGCGAAATCGGAATGTGATAAAGATGTTGATGCTAATGAGGAAGAGGGAGAGGACAGTGATTTATCGGTGGGATTGGTGTCGCCTCAATTACCTGAGCACCAACCGATTACTACGACGTTGGCTTCCTTAAATCTTGTGTCGGCATTGAAAGGGAGTCGTTCCAAAGAAGGCGAACCAGCTGAGGAGTTGCACGTTTCGTGGGCGCCGGACGTGTATGATCCACCAACTGGATACGTTGAACGGTTGGAAGCTAGCGAGTCCGCGAGGCACAACAGTGAGCCGCAGAAGAGGGTTGGAGCTGGAAAAAACAAGCAGAAGAGTGGAGGCAGAGGAGGCGGAGATAAAGGAAGTATAGGAGGAGCTGGTGCATCGAGAAGAGCTAAGGTTAAGAAACACGGAAAGAATCGAAGCAGGTATTCTGGTTATGACAGTGATTGACAAATTTGGAACATGGGGATCTTTATGTTCTTTGCTATTCACCAGCTCTTTTGAATCAGGTAAATATTCCTAACTTGTAACAATAAGTACTTGTCTTGATTTGGTCATATATGATGCGTCTTATGATCTCGTGGTCCTCATTACCTGCCGCATCATGCTCAGTTTTTAACGAATCTTGATTTGTCCTGAATGTTGTCTCAACTTTGAAAAATTGAAGGCTCTTGATTTTATAACATGAAGCAAATTCAAGCTTGCGCAGAACCTACAGCAACTGGAATATGCTTTCTACATTTGCACTAGCATTAGCTCGGTTCTTTAACACTTGAACCTTATTGTTTTATGTCAAGTTAATTTGTACAGATTTGGATTTTGTGTTCATACATTATATGTTAAATGGTTTCTCTGTAGGAATTACGATCAATAGACTGGATATAATCTTCTTGTAAGTGTTACTAGTATCTGTTAAAGACCTCCGGTTTCTTCCCGTTGAAGTTTTATCTGTAAGCTCGTTCTCTGCTGCATAAGCAGGATCTTATCATTGATCTGGTGGAGTCCAGAGAATGAATAATCCTTTCGGTTGCTTTAGGACTTCTTATAAGTAAGGCAAACTTTGAAAGAATTGTTCAGTCCAGAGCCTCTGACCAAATAGTACAGTTGGGTACCAGACTCAAAACTCAGACTCAACTGGTTTTAGATCAAGGGCTCTTACATTCAAATTCAGTAGCAAGAACACTAAGATAGATATGTTTAGCCATTTATCATTTCAATTTGAAAAATAAATAGAAAAGTTAAAATAAAGTGAATACATGTATTCAATATAAGCAACAAATGAAACAAAAATACTTTTTAACAAACGTAGGCATGTGAAAGGTAGGGTAGGATCGGACTGGACCGGACCCGAAGATCCAGTGCCACCAATAACCCTGCTCGGGCCTGGACCAACCGTTCAGGCCCAACCTGACCGCTCATTCGGTTTAGTTCCAACCCGACAGAACCCGGTTGTAAGTCGGGTCGGCGCAGCCCTTTTTTTGATTCCTACACCTGCACAATCACTTAGTGCTTTTAAACGAGATTTTGTTATTTTAATTTTTAAATATATTATTTATTATATTTTTTGCACCTACATTGCAGAATAAATGTTTATTCAGTTAATTGACTCTTGTTATTAAATAAGCTTCTATTCCCTGCATGGTTTACTTATATATTAATTATCCTTGTTATTAATGATAATTATTAATAAATAATTTTCAGTAAGAATGTTTGTCTTTTTACAAGCAGCATCTTTAGACATCTTCAAAGAAAAATGGTCTGTTAAACTTATTACAAAATTAGTGTAGCATTAGCAAGCAACACACCTCTACAACTTAAGTAATCAGAAATTTCACCCCATAACTGTAAATTCTGTTAGGTTTGTAGTTTCAAGAGGAGGGAGAAAAACGTGTTTTGGTAATAGTCAAATTTAAAAAAGAAAAAGAATTAGATCGGTTCTTGACCCGATCTTTGGTTTACGGGTATGGGTTTGGTCTTACCTGGCACTTTAGGGTCTAGATCCGGAGAAGATCTTTGTTCCATTGGCCTCGGATCGAGTCTTACCTGACCCTTGACGGGTCTAGATTCGACTCTTCTTATCGTGGCCAATTGGGTCAGTACGTTAATGGGTAGGCAACCAGGCCCAATGAGAAAGGTTGAGCGGCCTGTAACATGGCTCTGGTCCAAAAGCAGTAGTGATCTCCAAGTAAAAGCATTATGGCTAACTACAACTGCTAAATGGCAAATATGTCAGCAGAGTGATCACCAGCTGTTCAATTGAATACGTACAACTCTCTCGAAATTTATAGAAATAATCACCAGACCTGTGCGTTACAGAGATGGCAGCATGTTAAACAACAATGGACGTTGGAAACACTTCATTTTGCAGCAACTTGTCTGAACATGCATATACTTTATGGTGAATTACTAAGGTATCTAAGTTTCAAGTCTAGATTTGGATTAGTATCCAATTGTACTCGTATTTACTCATTCTTTTGTCGATTTATCTAAAGAAATGATTGAAATTATGTCTGGTTTAACTTATGATGAAACCTAGTCATTGTTTTATAACATCTATCTTTTAGTCGTCCCGAACTAGCTCAAAGACATATTTTCCCAACTTAAATCAAAACGAGTTTTGGTTATGTCGGAACATCAGAAAATCCATTTCCACCAATCAAAGGTGGTGTTTGCAAAATCTTAAAAAGGAATTAAAATTATCCTTTCGTTTGATTAAGTATGGTTGGGTGTTTGCAAATCTACCATTCCCGGTTAGATTTCTTTAAAAAGATAAATATCTCCACAATCTTAAAACTAATATGGACATGTTTTTGATTTGTTGTAGCTGCTTTGAAAAATCTTAAAGCTAGCAAATTAAACTGTTTTTAAAAGTCATTTTAGATTATGGACTTTTACTTGAAAAGAGTCGGCAAACACCTCCTAAATCGACTACGTTTTAACGATTTAATCAATTTCTCTTTCTTGAATTGAAGTCTTCGATATAAAAAAGTCATAGCATTATGATCGACCACATAAAAGACCATTGGCACCCCAGTTGTTGGATACAACCTTTTGGACACCTACCTTTCGTGGATATTATTGTTATTTGATATGAATATGACAAAACCGAGTCAATCCTCTAATACACAACAATGAAGTTGATATATAGAACAAAAGTCTTGCAAGAATCCTTGCTCTCCAAGACTACGTAGATCTTGTAAAAGACCCTCCTAACCAAAAAGAATATTTGCCTAAAATGCAAAAACTAAAGTAGGAAAACTTTCCTAAACGATGTGCAAAACATATATTCATGTCGTAGTACACCATGTTAGAGCGTGAAGATACTTCAACTCCCAACTTAGTAAGCAGAGATTCAAATTTCCATCTGCCCAATGCCTTTGTAAGATGTCTGCCAATCGAACACTGGTGGAAACATAAGATAGACAAATCATCCATTAAGTTATTGCGTTATGAACAGAATGAGAATAAGCTTCTGTATGTTATGTTCTTTCAAGAAATATACAATATAGATTGAATATAGCACAATACAACTTCACTCTTCAGATGTTGCACACTCAAGTCGTCACAGAATACAACAATGTTTTGTTTTTCACATTCCCTTAATATTTTTACTAAAATCGTTATTTTGCATTAGGGTTAAAAATGTCAAACTTCCTCTCGTATGCCATTGATTGCAAACATCTCTATATGCTATAAAAATTAGCAACATGTGCCCCAAACATTAAAAAGCTAGCATTTTTCCCTAGTCACCGACTTGACGGATTTTTTTTTGTCGGAAAGTCCATTTTTGCCGAAATTTGAAACTTGAACATCATTATGATATAATCTCGATTTCAATAAAATGCCGTCTTTTTCTTTTAAACTTTTTTTTTATATATATATTTTCTTAATTTTCAAAGTCCAGTTTAAAAAAAAAAAGAAGGTTTGAAAATTAAGAAAATATAACAAAAAATGAAGTGAAAAGGAAAGTTTGTTGGTTGTGGTTAAATCATGATAACCTTGATGTTCACGTCGCAAATTCCGGCTAATATTTTTTATCGATCAATTGACTGGGGGGGCATAATGCTGGTTTTTCGAAAGAAATTGGGGGACAGGCCGCTAAAATTTTTAGTATAAGAGGCAGTTTACGTTCGGATGCAAACAATAGGAGGTTTGACGCTTTGATCCCTTTGCGTTAATCAAATAGTTATTGCCTTGTTCAATATAGTTTTTTAAAGGAAGCTGGGACCAAAAGATCCGAAGATTTTTTTGAGTATCGCAATTGGATATTGTTAAGGTGCAATGAACTAAACTGATGACGGTGGATTCTTCTTTCACGATTCACTAGACCGTATACAGCCAAATTAATGGTTAATGGTCCCTTTTTATTTTTTGTAACATAGTTATAAGTGTTTCCTTTTCCATAAAGTGAAGAAGACAACCGTTGTATGCGGCGAATAAAGACACAAATTCGAGCAGGACGAGAACTTTTGTATATAGATTATCACAAGTTTGGTTAAAATTAATTCCCGAAAAAGGTGATTAAAGATTCTGTCGTTTTACTACAGGAGTAGACAAACCTTAGAACAGAACTCAAGGCGCGGCATTTTACATCAAAGATTCTGTCGTTCAAGATTCTTCTGGACAGAGAGTTTCAGCACATCATAAGATTCAGAAGTTGTATGAATTTCAAACTAGCACCATTTCTTTCTCAAATATTACATCGAAATGGCAGCAAGTGATCAAAGCAAAGAAGCATGCTTGTACGAAAAATGGATGAACCTACAAGAAGAAGAATTCTCAGAACTCAACAGAGCTGTTGCGCTGAACGCTAATGGGTGCACAAGTGATGCTGAACTGAGACAACTAATCGAGAAAATCATAAACAATTTCGAAGATTACGCGCAGAAGCGGAAACTCTTGGCACGTGTCGATGTGTCGCCCTATTTCGCGCCAACATGGTGCACTTCGCTTGAGAGATCGGTCCTCTGGATCGGTGGATGCCGTCCCTCTTCGTACATTCGCCTGACTTACGCTCTTTGCGGCATGGAAATTGAGTCTCAACTTGCTGAATTTCTCCGCGGGGTGTGGAGAGGGATTATGTCGCAGCTTTCGGGGAGGCAATTGTCGATGGTGGACGAGTTGCAGAGAAAAACAATAAGCGAAGAGAGGAAGCTTTGTACGCGCATGGCGGGGTTGCAAGAGGACGTCTGTGACCAGCCATTTGCTTCGATTGCGGTGAATGCTAGTGGCAGCCGGTGTGAATCCAGCGGCGACTGTGTGGATGCTGCCCTGGATAATCATGGCCGGGCAATGGCTGAGATTTTGGATGGGGCTGATCAATTGAGGATGAACACGCTGATTGAGCTTCTAAGGATACTAGCGCCATCACAGGTTTTGAATAGTTGCTTAATCTAAAAGTTTAAGTTTGACATTTAACAATGTATGTATATTATCCAATTTGCTCTTCACATGTTGTAATTTTTATAACTTTATGTATTAAGTCAAAGCAATTTTTTGTTGTATTTGGTGGTCGCAAGTTTGGCCAGGTTTTGATATCATATTCAGTTGTCGCCTCATCGAGAAAAATAAGTTTGTAGTGATGTTAGATATTTATTAATTTATGCCTATTCTCCTACAACAGGCGCTGGAGTTTCTGGCGGCGAGTAAGAAGCTCCGACTTTGCATGCGGGAATGGGGGAGGAAAAGAGATCTCGATCATGGTAGGAGCTAGCTTAGGTTTGTCGAAATGTTTTGGTTGCTTTACATGCAGGAATGGTGGAGGAGAAGAGATCACGATCATGGTAGGAACTAAGTATACAAACCTAAGGTTGATATGTAGAAATGTCCTTTTTCTCCTTTTCCTTGTTTTGGTTGATATTTTGTGTTTTCCTCTTTTTGTGTAAGTTTCTGTTTGTAAGTTTTTGTGTGCTGATGGTTAGTTGTAGCAAGAGCAGGATCCAATAGACATTATATATGTTTTCTGTCTCTCCTTTCTCGGAGTCTTGACCTAGGGCAAGCGGGCTCAGTTAGAACTTACAAGAAATCGTGCTGCTAAATCTTGTGGTAAATAAAAATTTAAGTATTTGCAACTTCAAAACAATCACGGACAATTATAACAAAACTCACATTCGTGAGCGCATTGCGGTCACAAAAGTTTTAAGTATTTCTTCTGACTGGACTAAGCAGTCACACTAAAATATGATAACAAATGTTTTCTCAAATTTAAAGTCTAAAAAAGGTTAATTAGGATCCATTCACCTGTATGCCCAATATATTTAATTTGTTTCACCTAAAACAACAACGAGGTCACAGATTGTGTCGACAAGAGATTTAATGCGCAAATGTTATGTTATATTGAATTAACTTTGTAGATAAGAATTTTAATATGATTATATCCTGAAGTAAATATATCTACGTTGATAAGCACTTTAGTAATACAGTTTGACAAATAGACATAACTACGCAGACAAGAAATTCAATAATATAGTAGAATAAGATTACCTATTTAAACTTAATTATGTAATAAAAAATTAAAAGATATAATTCCATTTATGAAGTTAACCTCATAATTAAATTAATTTTGTTTAACTGAATCATGTGGATAGTGAATCTAATTATATATTACGAATTTATGGTTATGTTATAGATTGAATTCGACTACTTAGACTAAATAGTATAATATACATTATAAATTAAACTTACCTATGCAAATAAAACTTATATAATTATGAAATGACTATATATACGAATTGAACTTAACCAAGAAAGTAAGAACTTCATGAATATAATGCCATTTTTCTAACAAATGAATTTGTAAGAGCCATTTTTAGTTACCAGAACTAGTGGGTAACGATTATTTGTTACCAAAATTTGGTCGGGGAAGCCTGTCGCTGGGGTTCTGGTAATGAAAAATAGTATTTCATGACAAATACTGGTAACCAAAAATCTCTTCAATTTATAACTAATATTGTATCAGAAAGCCGCCAACTTTGTGCTAAAAATCAAATTGGTTACCAATACGTGGTTGTTGGAAGTCACACTATTTCGTGAATAAAAGTATGTTTGTTACCTTATAATTTCATAGCAATTACTTATGTGACAATAAATTTTAGTTACATAATTTCAATTTCCAAAGCATACTTTTGTTACAAATAGATAATAGGCCAAAATGAATAAATATATTTATTCACAGGTTTTGATTTATGAAAACCATAACTAATAGTGTGAAGCAAATGATAAAAAGTTGCATAAGAAATAAATATGTAAATCCAAATCGAGAAGCATTCTAAAATAAAAACTGCAATTATGCGCAATAACATTTGCTAGAGCAACATATTAAATTCGTAGAATAAAAGTAAAATTAGATGCATATTGGACGTTGTAGCATCTCTAAAACAATTCTAAATCAAAAGTCTGTTAGCTACAAAATATTGCACGTAAGTTTAACCTTCAGTGTACTTGCTCCACTCAAGATTGTCGTTTGGTAAACCTGCAAATAAACAAAACACAAAATGATAAATATAAATACATTACTGTTTTAAATGTAAAAACATTAAAGAAAAACTCACAAACAAGATGGGCAGATAAACAGAAACTCATCAAGAATAATGCTAACAAGTTGTTATTTGGCAGTACTTTGGAGAAGAAACTAATATTTCGAGAAGTTTGAAAAACTCCAAATATTCTTAGCGTAATTCTTCAGAATGCAAGATGGCACATATAAATTTGTTTTTGGAAGGCATTTGAGTAAAGATCTGGCAAGCCTTTCCACTGTATAAAGGGTTAATTGCAGCAAACCCCTATTATATGGTGTCTGTTAGACTTTACCTCCTTCTATAAATATTTGTTATACGCCCCCAACCTATTAAATTAAAAGCTTTTTTAAAAATTATGTTCTAGGTTTTAATAGATAACTTTATCTATTAATATTTAAAATAAAAAAACCTTCCTCGACCCATAAACGCTAACCCACGCACCTCATTAGGTTTCTCCCTTACTCGACTTACTCCCATTGCCTCTGTCCCCAAGCAATTAAGTTGTAGTGAACAAGACTCTTTTTTTCTTACTCTTAATTTTCTTATTTGTTTGGTATTTCTTATTGTTGAATGGCATACATAAACAAAAGAAATACATTTAACTTCAAAATTTATATTTGGAATTCATAATTAATACCTTTTGTAAGTTGAGTCCTTGTGTGGGAGTAGCAACCTGTACTTTAGCTGCAATTTTATATCACGAATCTAGTATATTCTTTTCTGTCGTATTTTGTGATTAGAACATTTGCAAGTGGACACAATCAATCGTGTTATGCATTGCAAAATAAAATAAACGAGGACAGGGTACTTGATTGTCGCAAGTTTGTGAGCAATTCTGGATGTTAACAAAGTGCACATACGTTAAATTCTTCAATTTCATTGCTCTTTAATTTATTTCGAGGAGCAGTTTATATTTCCAAGAAAGTTCAGGTGCGCCATTGCTTTGGTTTCCTCTGAATGAAGCAATGTAACATCTTTTTATTTATTTTGCACTCGGTGACTTGTCAAATGTGCTGCAGCAGCTTGGATCAGCGTGGAATAAAAACGAGAAAAAATCAGTATTTACATGGTTGATTCTGGTGCACGGGCCCAAGTAGAGGAAAAAGTTGGATCTAATTTTCATTGCATCTGTTTAAATTTAGCCTCTTCCTTGTTATTAACTTAATTCCATAATAACAGATATTTAGTTTGGAACTTCATCTCGGATCCAGTTTGAATTATTTAATAATCAATAAAAAACGTCGAACCATTCACCTCACTTGAAGATTTAAAATATGCCAACCTCTAACCCCAAGCATTTTAAGTAAATTTCATAAAACACCCTTGGCGATGATTGAACCTAACCTGGTTGCATGATGTTGTTGCACGTTTCCAATGCTCCTGAAGGTCTCAATTCGGTCCTGAATAAAATATAAGCGTTTTCACCATAATGGCCACATAATAATTTTAGAAACTTGAATAAGAATTTTTTAAAGGATAACCGAACTTCAATATAAGGGCTGGTAATAACGTAAGACATTTATTAGAATTTTAGAATGTCTCATAATAGGATTTATGAATAAAGAAATAATTAATAAGCGTTAGGTCTGTAAATAAATATAACAGGAAAATGAGATTCAATTTGCAATTTAAGGATTCTGAATTATAAGCTCTTTGTTAATTTTTATCTAATTTACATATCCAACAAGTTACTTTAAATTTGTGGTCCGAATCAGTTTGGAAGGTGGTGAATCCGATCCACAAACTGATAGTGGTGTAGGACAATAACCCCATGATATTTTCATAGTAAAAAAGTTATGCACAAAAACCGTCATAACTTTTGATCCAGTACTCCGTTTCCAATTTGAACGTTTTTGGATTTTCTACAACAATTAGTGTATTTCAGGCCCAAAATTGGTCGTTTAGTGCAGCTGTGCATTGTTAAAGTTTTATATCACTTTAATTGAGAATTTTACTTTTATCAGGCCTCTATTTCCTTTTTCGTATTAGGGCTTCCTTTGAGTACTGTAAATACTTTGTTTCTTATTATTTTTCAGCATTTTTTAATAAATTATTAATAAAAATAAGAATTTTATTTCAAACTCTTGTGGATTCCAGTTATATTTCATCAACTACACGTTAATGTGTCGATTGTACATTTCCGTTCCGCGTTAGATAGAAGGACCAACCCTAGGGGCAAAACCCACCTAATAGAAAGGGACCTCACTGACTAATGCATCCCGTCTTTGATAGCAGCAAATAAGTCTTGTAGTAGCTAAGTGGCCTGCCTAAATAAAACTAGGGCGTCCTTCTCAATGCTGCTAATTAGCTACAATGGTTTTTGGTACCTGTTTGCAAATGCTCGAATCCTTTTACTCCATATTATGAACACTTGATCGGATCTCTCAAGAACGAGCTGACGACTTTAGGGGAAGCGGCTGAATGATATTGTAAAAGTATATGTTATGGAAATTAGTTTTATTAGTTAAATAGAATATCCCCTCAAGCTTATTTTCAGGAAATCATGTTTAAAGGGATAGAGATTCTTACTTAGGAAGATTATTTGATATCTCATTTTTAAGGAAAGAATCTTCATTTATTCTATTCCGGCTATTTTTGCAAGTCAGAGAGTTCACTTTTTATTATATTGTTAGAATATAGGGATAAGGAATTATCTCTTTAATGAACTTGTCTTTTGTAATTGATTATAGTTGACTTTCCAAATTACCTTACGATCTTTCCTAAAGCATGTTCATTGTTTATTTGTACGAAAAGAATTATATGGATTATTTTAATGCAAGGAATAATCTTATTTTCCGTGATTAAACTATTTTGTGAATTATTTTCCATGGAAAGAATTATTTACCTGAAAAGAATAGTTTAATCTTTTTGCAAATATTTGATTTGATTATGTTAATCCGAAAGAATTTGATTTGAGTTAGGAGTTTTACATTTATCTCCTTAAGGAAAGAATCCTTGTGATTATCTCTTTTATGGGTTGTTTTCTTTTTACTTATCTTTTGATATTCTTGTCTGATTATATGGCTGATAATAGAAATAAAGTTTTTGTGCATAAGTTTGTTTTTGAGGAAAGTTTATCTCGGATGATAACTACATTCCTACAATCAAGGATAAGCACTCAATCAAGGTATCTAATGTTAAGAAGTGTCCCACATCGCTTGGAAAAGAGCCTGAACTTGGTTTATAAAGAGAAGTGCCATCTCCACTTAATCACTTAATCAGGCCTTTTAAGGGGAGAAACAAATGGGCTTCAAATTCTATCATGGTATCAAAGCCTCCTATCCAAGACGTATGATGGACTTGCGACCAACCCACGTGATGGGACCAAAGTTAATACCGGCTCACACGTGAGGGGGCGTGTTAAGAAGTGTTCCACATCGCTTGGAAAAGAGCCTGGACTTGTGTTTATAAAGAGAAGTTCCATCTCTACTTAATAAGGCCTTTTAAGGGGAGATACAAATGGGCTTCAAATTCTATCATCTAATATTGCAACAATCAAGAAGCATGTTGCAACTCTAGACGAGATCAAATCTTTGTTGTGATTATTAATAGAAGTGCTTATGAGAATCGTTATTCAACCTTTATGAATATTGTGATCTTTGCAGTGAGAGAAAAAGTTCAAGTTTTTAATATGCTTTAGCTGTGAGTGAAAGTTCGTTTTTCAGTGAGTTAAGTTTTTCATTATTGAGTGAATTTTCAAGTTTTCAAGTAAGTTCACTTTTCAAATATTATTGAAGAAGAAGAAGGTAACTGATACAAGGTTCAAATGGAGTAAACTGGTAAAGTAGTGTTTATAAGCTTTTAATAATAGAGGGAGTTTAATGGTTAGAGTAATATCTTATAACTGTAAATCTTTTTACCATATTGAAACATATTTGAAACTGTTAGACGAAAGCCTCATGGAGTAGGATAGTTATCCGAACCACATAAAAATTCTTGTGTTATTTTTACTGTTTTACATATCTGTTGCAACTTGGTTTATTTGCTATGCCTAAATTCATGTTTCTCTGTGTAACTAAACATATCACTTATGTAAGTCTGCTTGCTTTTAACAGGATCAAGGTTGCATCTGGTGTATTTACGTTAAATGTCCTTGTTCGTTATGACTATTCTGCTTCTTATTACAACTAATCTATATGACTATTGTAACTTCTCTACGACTGTGATTTAAGATCTAACATTAGTAATATAGTTGGTTAACTAAGTGCTGATCTAATACAGAAAAATGAATTGAGATAACAATTGTGATATGAGCGTGTTTTTCTTACATACTGGCAAAAGTGAATTACGACTAGTAAATTTGGTTAAATAATTCTTTCCATAGAACATAAGAACATTACCATAGCATGAATTTCTTGCATCATAAAGATCCGAACAATTCTTTCCATACCAATATCCAATCACCATGCTTTAGAAAAGATCATAATGTAATTTAGAAAGTCAACTATAATCAAGAACATATTTCCTTAGTCTAATATTCTGATAAAATAATAAAAAGAAAACTACTAATAAAGAAAAACATATCATCCTAAACATATTAAACTCTAATAAAATAATAACACGAACCATAACAAATAATTTAAAAGACTAAACAACTTCCAATTAAATAGCAAAACACGATACGAACTAGTAAAACAATTTCCATAACAGTTTTCACAATAACAAGGTAAACAACCTTAGGACTTTCACATGGTCCTATCACTCGATAATGGAGGGGTTTGATATTCGAGGATGATACGGCCCAAGACCATATTACAGTGGATATAGCAGTTTGGCCCAAGAAAATAAGCCTTAAAATAGTTTGGGCTCAATACTATATCTAGTGGAATAAGTTATTTAATTTATTTTAGTTGTAGCCGTTCTATATTTGTTGAAATCTTCAATTAATGTTAGTTGTTGCAACTTAAGGGTAAGAAACAGGAGATAGTTGTTAGTGCTCAAGTTTAATTCTTTAAAAAGAGATCATCAGAATATAAAAGGCAAGCTAAGAATTATTTTCTAATCTATTATTTCTCAACTCTTCCCCGAATCTCTTAACCCACTCGAAGTGGGACTAATTTTTTACATTCTTACATTGAAGGGTCTAACAGCGGATCCGGAAAGAGATTTCCAACCCATAGCGAGCGGCGTGGGCCACTGGAAACTTTTCAAATCAATGGAAATTAATATTTTTGCACGTTTGTCTTAAAAGTCGAATTTTAGTTTGTTTATGGAACAAATTCGTCAATAATTCATGGCGATGCTTTCTATTTCTAATTTGCAACTCTAATTTGAAAAGTTGGAAAAATGCATCAAGTTATGAACATGGTAAACAAGGAAGCATAGTTGCTTTTGCTAGCAAAAAATTGTATATCTTATAGTAACAGAAACTTTAGGTACTTCCTGATCATACACAACTTTTTCGAACTTCTAGAATTGAAACAGTATTACATTATTGATGACAAGTATAATACAAAATGACACAAGTGACTGAAACTTAGCCTAAACCTGGAAGCCAAAACAACAAACAACTATCTCAAGCATGATGTAGTTTCTATTAGTTTCTTCCATGCTCACTGTCCCTCATCTTTCCCCAAGCATGGATGCAAAGCTGAAGCTTTTTCCCCGAAGCAAGAAAATCCACAGCCTCAATCGGCGTCAGTATGTCAATCAGCTGCCTCAACGTATTTAGCCTCAAATTATCAGCCTCTTCCAACACGTTCATCATCGACAAGTCGTGCGCATTCAGTGCCTCCTCTGCGTCGCTGCTCGCCTCACCAGGGGCCAAACTCTCCTTAGCAATGATGGCGATCGGATTATCCGCCATTTCCTCTTGCAAACTAGCCAATCTTGTCGAAAGATCGTTCTCCTGACGAATCGTCGCTTGTTGCAAGCTGCTAATTGAAGTGATTTGACTTGCCGATAGCCTACCGAGGCCATTACTACTCCCGCTTACGTGAAGATAATTTTCTTCGGGGAAAGACAAGACTTCGTGACCGCAAAGGGCGTAAACGAGCCTGATGAATATCGACGGTCGACAACCTCCCGCCCACAACATGGATCCTTCAAGTGACGAGCACCAGGATGGAGAGAAGTAAGGGGAGACGTCGTTTCGTGCTATGTTGGCACGTTGTGTCGCGTATTCTCCAAAGTGTCTGATATTTTTCTCAAGGAGTTCCTTCAGCACGGTGGTATGATCACCTGTGTCGTGGTTATTGAGGTTGAGTGCTTGGAGAAGCTCCGAGAGATCTTCTTCTTGGAGATTCATCCATTTGCGGAAGCATGTGCGCTGAGCACCTTGATCGTGATTTTCCATATCGAAAATTGTTCTCTGATATCATGTGTGAAAAATGGAGCAGTATCTATATATATATATATATTGTTTATCAGGATTATATTTTGCAGGTATAACATGATGTAAGAATGATTCACAAGTGAACAATATACTCAACTATGCCAACATGAGGCAATCTTGATACGGCGGTATCAACGCGCCCATATTAATTGGTTATGAGGTTATTCATTAATTCACTAAATGAATAATCCGTTAATAATGCCAATAACACATATTGTATAATTTCTAGGCATGAGCGTCCATTACATGACCTTCCCGCATGATCGGTCATATTTAAAGGATATTTATGGAATGACAGGTCAACTTTGTAAGTGATTCTCCATTATTAAGATTTAGGAACATCAGTGTCTTCCGTTGTGGTGCCGTATAAGCTATAAGGGCTCATCAGATGATTAGGATTTATGACAAAACAGGTCAAGCCATTTACGACCCTTGATCGCAATTAGACCCCTCAGAAAAGAGGATCTCCAAATTAAGACATTTCACACAAGTACCATATACAACGGACCCTTCTTGTCGGTGATGACACTTGGTAGACATTACTCGACACCTCTACATAGTCCATGGTCTAGATAGGCGTACTTAACTCTAGTGAAGGAGGCATGATCATATACAATACACATACACATCCTCAAAAAGAAAATGTTCATCTCGATATTCTAATATATTGATAACATTTTATATTACAAGGATCGAGATCAGAAAGAAGGTATTTAAATAAAAAATTGACAGTATTTTATTTGCCCTTGTAAAGTAGGATTGTATTATTAATCCTAATTCTAAGAGTTAACTTGTGAGTATTCATTATAAAAGGTTCAAAATTAGAAACCAACTTTTACGCAAATAACTCGATATATTGTTTTGTAAGAGAATTATATCATGAAGTACGTACATATATACAAGAATTATAAATGCACATATCTCCACACAAAGCTATACATGCACATAATATAAAGATATTCATGGGTCAAGATGTCTGCAGTGAGAGTATATCAGGAGTGGTAGTCGTTGGTTAGTGAGAAAAATAATAACATTTAATTGCTTTCCAAAATAAATTGTTATATTTTTTAACCAAGTGATTAAGTTAATAAATGCTCGACTAAATAAATATTTTCGATGTAGTAACTTTAAGATTTTATATATATAATTTGTTTATTATCATCTACTTTGAATCAATGACTGAGGTTGTGTAAAATATACGTTAATTTTGGATTAAAAAGCTATTCTTTTTTAGTTTCATTTACTTACTCAAATATGTATGATACATAATATTTGTCACTAGTTTAGTGAGTCAATTAAATTCACTAACAACTAATTTTAAACAGATTGCAAATTGTAAAATTTGAAACTATTATATTGTCCATATCCGTGCATTTAATATCCGAATAGATAGATAAGGTTGTCTCGGAACGATGGTTCCGAGGTACAAGCCTCAGCTGAAATGCTGTTGATCAATTCTTTAAGTTGGAACATGATAAAATCTTCAATTCCGAAACTAGTAGAATATATATATACACGATCCCTCAAACTAAAAACAAAATCCATGGAAACTAGTCGAATATTCAAACTGACATTAATTACAAGGGGCTTTCTTCATCTTCACCTTATACTTTGATTTAAGTACTTTTCCCGAACTTTCTGATCAGCAAGCGACAAGCTGGAATAGCCTGAAACTGCTCGTGCATGTGTTAATAACATGATCATCTGATAAAAGGTTCATAATATCGACAAAAGAATTGTACGGCGTGCTGACAACCGGAGGTAGTCATACATGCTGAAACGTGTTGATGCCTTGTTAACAACCGCTGGGACTGCCAACAGACACAGATACATGCATGTAACATCTAAGAACACGGTCGATGCTTCGGTTCTTGAATAGTGTCAGTGGTATTTTTCTTTCGGGATAAAAGTGTCAAACCCCCAATACTATACCCCTTATTGCACTTTGCCCCCTAAACTCTTCTTTTGGTAACAAGCTCCCTGTAGTATGGATAAATAAGCACTTTGCCCCCTGAGTCCAAATCCAACGGTAAAAAGTGTTGACACGTATTCAAACTCAAAGGTGAAAAGGCGACTCAGGGGGCAAACACTACAAGAAAACATCACAATGGGGAGTAACCCATGGCAACATATTAAAATCTGTTGCTATGTAGGCACAAAATTTAAATCAATGGAAACAAAATAATTTGTAGCAAAATATAGTGACAAAATAAACACTTACCATGCGTAGAGAAAAAATAATTTGTCACCATTGCAGAAAATGGTGACAAAATACGTTTTGGCCATATAAAAAAGCATGGCATAAAAATAATTTGTTCCCATTAATGATGACCGCGGCAAAAACATATTTTGTTGCCACGTTTAACGGCCCAGATCTTGCATTTGGAACGATCTGGGCCGCTAATCATGGCAACAAAATATTTGTTTGCCACGTGATGTGGTCAGAATAATGACCGCATTAATTGTGGCAAACAAGTTTTTTGTTGCCATCATCAGCGGCCCAGATCGCTCCTAGGAGATGATCTGGGCCGTTGATCATGGCAACAAAATATTTGTTTGCCACAATTAATGCCTGACCGCATTACGTGGCAAACAAATATTTTGTTGCCATGATCAGCGGCCCAGATCATCTCCTAGGAACGATCTGGGCCATTGATCATGGCAACAAAAAAATTGTAAGCTATAGTTAATATATACGCGTGGTGGGGAATTTTTTCTCTCTTCCCACCACCATTTTCATCTTCTTCCCCAAATCGAGCGGTCCCCCCTTAAAAACCCTATTTTTTTTAAAAAAAATCAACTCCAATCCTCTCCAATTTCATCATTAAATTAAGGTATGTTCTTGTACACTTTAGGAGAATACTCTTATGCAAGAAAAATCGATTTTGTATGGTTGAATTTTATGTTTTCGATTTTATAATTTTTTTCATTTATAATCTTAAAATTTTTATGCGATTTATATGTTGATCTTGGAGTGTTTATAATTGTTGTTAGCAAAGTTTATTATTTATTGGATATTTGCTTGGTTTATTAAATTTTCCGGAAATTTTTATGCTTGTTTTATAGGCAGGAAAATCGAAAAATTAGGAGATAAATTAGGAAAAGTGAAGAAAAATTACGAGAAAAATTAGGAAAAATTAGGAAAAGAAGGAAAATTAAGAGAAAAATATAGGAAAAATTAGGACCATTATGTGTACTAGTTTTCTAATTAGTAGTAATTAGGAGATACATTAGGAAAAAGTGAAGAAAATTTATGAGAAAAATTAGGGAAAATTAGGAAAATTTAGGAAAAGAAGGAAAATTAAGAGAAAAAAATATGAAAAATTAGGGCCATTATGTGTACTAGTTTTATAATTAGTAGTAATTAGGAGATGAATTAAGAAAAGCGAAGAAAATTTATGAGAAAAATTAGGAAAATTTAGGAATAGAAGGAAAATTAAGAGAAAAAAATAGGAAAAATTAGGACCATTATGTGTACTAGTTTTAGTAACAGTGATGGAATGTTTTTACAAAAATTAGGAAAAATAGGAAAATTAGAAATATCTACTAGAAAAATAGGAAAATTAGAAATATCTACTAGAAGATTAAAATTTAACAAAAAATAGCTAGAATGGATGTGTAGTACAACTTAAAGTCATAATTATATTAGTAACTAACACTTGATTAGAAATAAATTAGTAAGTTTAATAAGGTAGATCATGATTATATATAAGTTTACTCATTTTATTGGTAGTAATTAGGAGAATTTAATCTTAAGTAGGATAGTTTTAGTAAAAATAATATTGTTATAATAATTAGAAGAAATTAAGAAAATGATGAAAATTGCATAATTAAATTTGTAGTTAAATTAATTGTCATGATTATATTAGTAATTAACACTTTTATGAGAATTATTGCATAATTAGTTATAAAGTTATAAATTTCAAAGTAATTAGATTAAATTTAATTAATTAATTAAGTTTAGCTAGATAAATCATGTTTATATATATGTATACATGTTATATGTTGTTTATTAACAATTAATTGTGTTGTTATATAACAGATGGCAGATCGACGAGAGATCGTTCCCTCGCAACAGGGGAAAGGCAAAGGCAAAAACAAAGCAGTCGCGGGCCAATCAAATGTTGCTTCTAGACAGCCGCCGGTCACTGCACCGTATACTATGCCCCAACATAGGATTATAGTACGTATGAGGGAGAACCCCGACAGTACGTCGCAAGAAGGAAGGATCCCCGCGTATAACATGTTTGGGAACGGACCATTTACTGTCATGTTGCAGTCACAGACGAATGTAGCAAACACGAACCCCCAAGCTACTACTGCACAATTTTATGGCACGGTCAACCAGAGTCAGGGGATGGTAGATCAGACAGTCGGCTAGTTACATCTTCAGCAATCCACTCCGATGCAGGTTGGCCAACGACAGCGGCTAGACAGATCAGCTTCATCTAATTTATCGGCTGCAGGAGTTCCTGGAGGTAGTCTAGCAGTTTCTGGCGGGGGTCCGGCTTCGGGATCACAGGGTGTAGCTTCGATCGGCACCGTCAGTGCATTACGGCGTGAAACAGAGGGGGTTCATCTAGGGGATGACGTGGAGTTAGGGGGTGATGGTGTGGGTGGTCCAGTGGGGCATGAGGAGGCGGGTGCCGCGTGTGGAGGTAGATGGTGTCGTGTATCGAGGGGGACTATCCCGGAGCAACACCCCCCCCCCCCCCACCCATCACATAGGTGAAGGATTTCCGTCAACCCTTTAACAGGGGCAATAATTGGCAGTGGCAAATTGGTTAGCACAATTAGTGCCAATTTGAAGGCGAATATGCATGGACCATACCTCACGCATGGTGAATTTTCCGACGCCGATCGGCGGGCAGCCTGGAACAAATTTGTGGTATTTATAGTTTGTTAAAATTACATTAAATATAATTTCTATTACATGCATTATTACTATATTATAGTTAACTGCGTGTGATCGGTTATTGAATTTCAGGCGACCTACCAGTGGAGTGAGGCGGACGCTCCAAGAATACATAGAGCGTACCATAGCATTTGTTCTAAGAGATACGGGTCGGAAGTGCATCGTGCAAAGTCCTATTGGCTGGAGAAGTGTGCGGGGTCGTCTAGGGTTTGCAATTATTGGATGCCCAGGGAATATGTCCCGTTTTTCATTCGCCACTGGGAGTCAACTGAGGCACAGGCACGGAGTGAAATTGCAAAGGCGAATAAGGCCAAGTTACCAGAACCGACGTGGTTTGGCGGGTCGAGGAGTATAGAGAAAGTAAAAGAAAAAATGGTAAGTTTTTAATTTTTGTATAATATCTATTATTGTTTATTTACTTTTAACTTAGCGATCTAACTCCTACTATTGTGTGATTTAACAGGTTGCACACACGGGGGGACCCAAACACGGTCAAGCACCATGACGCCTGGAAGGCAGGAAAGTCGAAAACACTTCAGAACGGACAAGAGCTTTGGACGAGCGAGAAGGACAAGATGGCGTGGGTACGTAATCTCAAGATTGAATTAAAGTTTCAGTTTTAAACATTCATTAGTGCCATATGAAACTTGAGATATTGACTTTTGTATAAATAATTTTTGAAAAAGGAAAAATATGTTGCGGCTCTAGCAGCTGACTATCAGGGCGAAGAGTGGCCCCGACTGGATGTGGAACGGTGGTCGGAAGCGGTAGGGAAAAGAAGCGGGAAGAGGGTCCCAGGTAATAACCGTGTTATCTGTAATTGTTGTGATATTGTATATCACTGGATCGTTATTGCTTGAAGTCTGATACGAGATTCTTTTTTATGATTTTTAGGTGTTCCGATGCACGGGGATCCAGAGTACGCAGGGTTCGATGTCAGAAAATACCCAAAATACAAGGACAACAGTTGGGCATCAACGAGCAGCAACTGCAGCGACCCTAAAGACGCGAAAATCGAGCAGTTGAAGGCAGAGGCAGTGAAGAGGGACGAGCGACTAGACCTATTGGAGAGAATGCTGCTTAGAACTATGACCCAAGTTTTCCCTGGCCAGTCGAGTGCTGATATTGCGCAGCCTATGTTTCCTAATCAGCATGTCTTGTTGAATATGTTCAATGAGCACCACATGGTTACGGGTCCAGAAGGGACTTACACTCCTCAGCCGCCACAAACAGGGACTACACAGGTTAATCAGGAGGGGAGTCAACCCCCCGACGAAGGAGATGGCGCCGATCCAAATGACTTTAACCTATTTTGATTGAATTTGGTTGGACAATTATTTACTTTTGATTGTACTGTTTAAATGTGTTACTTTTGGACAATTATTTACTTTTGTTTGTACTGTTTAAATGTGTTACTTTTGAGTTATTAGTAGTTTTATATTAAATGTGTTACAATTATTAGTGTACATCTTTTAATAGTTTTGAGTTATTAGTAGTTTTATATTAAATGTGTTACAATTATTAGTAGTTACTTTTGAGTTATTAGTAGTTTTATATTAAATGTGTTACAATTATTAGTGTACATCTTTTAATAGTTTTGAGTTATTAGTAGTTATTAGTAGTTTTATATTAAATGTGTTACAATTATTAGTGTACATCTTTTAATAGTTTTGAGTTATTAGTAGTTATTAGTAGTTTTATATTAAATGTGTTACAATTATTAGTAGTTACTTTTGAGTTATTACTAGTTTTAATTAAATGTGTTACAATTATTAGTGTACATCTTTTAATAGTTTTGAGTTATTAGTAGTTATTAGTAGTTTTATATTAAATGTGTTACAATTATTAGTGTACATCTTTTAATAGTTTTGAGTTATTAGTAGTTATTTGGGTGTGTTGTATCAAAGGATTTCCAAGCTTCTCCAGATGCAGGATGGATCATTTGATCGCTATCTCTCCGACATTTCAAATGCCACGTCATGTGTTCTGCATTCACGCGAGACATGTAGAGTCGTTGCAGACGTGGCGTCAACGGGAGGTACCACAACTTCTTGCGACCAACCAATTTTGCCATGTTATGTGAATTCAGCCTCTCTTCGAACCTGTCTTCGTTGCATTCAGGACATACTGTATACTTACTATCTTCGTACTCGCCATAAAATAAAAAGCAATTGTTAACGCAGACGTCAAATGTTTGGTAGCCCATCCCCAATCGGTTCATATATTTCTGCATGCTATACATACTGTCGGGCATCCTCTGTCGATCTTCAGGACTCAGCCATTGGCGCATAAGTTGAATGTTCTTTTCACACGCCACATTAGGGATGGAGTGGAGTACCTTGTTATTGAGAAATTCAGCAACCCATCCCAATATTGTGTTTCCTTCACCCGCTCGTATGGGCTCCTCGGCCTCACGCAACATCCGGAAAAATGCTTTTGCCTCCCTATTCGGTTGTTCGTTTCCAATCTCAAACTCATTTATATTTTCAAACCGGCCAGCAAATGCATCTTCGACCATCTCTCTTTGTCGACCTCTTGCGTTATGTCCAGACGACGACTCTCCCATGTTTGTATCATACCCCATACTTGTATCAAACCCCTCGTCGGACCTTTGAATTTCACCATGTCTAGTCCATACGTAGTAATGAGGCAAAAATCCATTCTTGTAAAGATGAAACTGAATGCCATCTCTACTCCCAAATTTCCTGTTATTACATCTAGTGTAAGGACACCTAGCTTTCTCATCCCGTAATAATTCTGTTTGACTAAACGCGTGATCTAAAAAAATTCCCACGCCGGCTTCAAAAATAGAATTCAAATAACCATCATCTCCACCAGTATTTAATCTTTCATACATCCAACTTCGGTCTTCGTTGTTATACATTTTATAACCCTATTACAAACGCCAAAAACTATCATCAGTAAACAATCACATGTGGGGTTTGTTTATTATTAGAAAAGAAACAATAAATATATTATCACTACAACATTTATTTACATGGTGCAAAGATATTCAACACTTTATTGTAACAGTCATTGTTTTCAAAACCGGACCGGACCGGCCGGTCCGACCGGTTGAACCGGTGTCCGGTGCCTTGTCCGGTCCGGTTTGCCCTATAGAACCGGTCTGTTAGCGAACCGGTCAGACCCGCTTAAACCCGGTCAAGAACCGGTTAATTTGATGAACCGGTCCACTGGTTGAACCGGTTTTTTACATTTTAAGTTAAAATTTAAATTTTTTGTAAGGGAGAGGAATTGAACCCTTGACCTCATAACATAATTTCAATGCTCTAACCAACTAAGCTACACAACCTTTGGTATTGTATGCACATATTAATACATAAATACATAATTAAAGTGTGCTTTTGTTATATTATAGAATAATTCTACTTTTTTTATTTTTAATTTTATTATAAAATAACATATATATAACTCTTTTTTATAAAAATGCGATTTTAGTTGTTTTATTTTTTCCTAAATATTAGCTTTTAAGGTTATTTTTTAGTGTTTTTAAAAACTTTACAAATTATAATTATGCATATCTTTTTTAATTTATTTTAATCGTACTTTAGATACAATTCTCTCTTTGACTTGTAATTTCGACTTTTTTTAAGTTGTATACTACACATGTGTTTATAGAAAAATTATTAATTCTATTATTCTCAATTGAATTCTTTCATTTAAAAATCAAACTCAACTAAATAAAGTATGTATATTCTTTTATTTCATAATAGAACACTAAATAAATAACCAGTAAGGTCACCGGTTCTACGACCGGTCCGGTTCTGAAAACACTGGTAACAGTTAACATTCACTAAAAAACTATTTATAAATATACAAAACACAACAACACTAATGATATCACAATAAATTCAACCATTGTATTACAATAATTTAATTGCATGCTAACACTTAATTTTTTTTTTAATAAATAGATATTCGTATTTTAGCAAGTAATCAAACCAACAAAACACATTAAATGTATTAACATTACCTGCTAATTGCCTTGAATTGTGAATAGAGTCTAAGCAAATTTTAGGAGAGATTGTTGGAACAATTTTTTTGGAGTTTTTGGGGATGAAAACGGGAAAAATGGAAGAAGATGGGTGAAATTTAGGGAAAAAGATAAGATATATGTGATGTGAGAGCCATATCTATATAGCTACAAAAAAATTTGTCACCATAGATTTTAATGGTAACAGATTTGTTTGTTCCTAGGCGTGGAGAAAGAAATTTCTGTTACCATTGCATTAAAAATTGTGGGAACAAAATATTCTGTTACCATGTCTGGATATGATAAAAGAATATTCTGTTCTCATACAAGCACAATCCGTGTGATGCAATGGCAACAAAATATTTGGATGCCAACGAGAGCACAATCCATGTGATGCAATGGCAACAAATTTTTTTTTTTTTCCCACAATTTCATATCTATAAAATCACCCCATTTTTTCACAAACTTCATCTCTTCATCTCCTCTCTCCACCTCTAAAATCCGAAAATCCTATCCCTATCCCTATCCCTCTTTCTCTTTTTTTTTTTTTGTATTATATTACTTATATAATTTTTTGGGTGATTTTATAATGTGTATATATATATATATATATATATATATATATATATATATATAACATTTATGTATATATTTGTGTGTGTTGGTATATATATTATTAATTGTATATATATATTTATATAAATAATGCATGTTATACACATCTATATATTATATATATGCTAATACATATAAAATGATTTTTTTTTGAAATGCGAAAATGATTTTTATTATAAACATGAGTTATATATATAATATAGAAAATATATTTTATTTCTTTACAAAATGTTAAATAGAATTTATTGGACATAACATTTATGTATATATTTGTGTGTGTTGGTATATATATTATTAATTGTATATATATATATATTTATATAAATAATGCATGTTATACACATCTATATATTATATATATGCTAATACATATAAAATGATTTTTTTTTTAAATGCTAAAATGATTTTGATTATAAACATGAGTTATATATATAATATAGAAAATATATTTTATTTCTTTACATTAAACAGAATTTATTGGACATAAAATTATATATATATATATATATATATATATATATATATATATATATATATATATATATATATATATATATATATATATATATATATATATATATATATATATATATAAGTGGAGGGAAAAATCCCCACAAAATTTATAAAAATCAAATTTTTTACCAAAAATTTGGCGGTAAAACTGCCACCATTTTTTTAAAAAAATTTCAGAATCATGGTGACAAATTAATCCGTCACTACGGTTTTTACAAAAAACAAAATTTAAAGTATGTGGAAGCAAAATATTTTGTTGCCACACTTTAAAAAAAAAAAAAAAAATACGCACCATGGACCAAACGTGGTGACAAAATATTTTGTTACCACTATTTCTAAAAAAAATAAAATTAAAATAGCGTGGGAACAAAATAATTTGTCATCACCGTTGGCCCATGTGTTTTTTTTTATTATTGGATTTCTTTTACACTCTGACAATATTAATGCATGGCTACAAATAGTTTTGTTCCCATGTTGCTGACAGATTTTCTCTTTCCCACTGTGGGGTGAAATTGCTTTGTTGCCACGTGGTAACAATATATTTTGTTCCCATGCGTGGTTAGGATTTGTTTTGTCACCATTGCTGACATAACTTTTTGCCAACAAGCCCTATAGTCACAAAACTTTGTTACAAAATATTTTGTTCCCATTGATCTATACTTACAAATTTCACATCAATCCCAAATAAATATTTTGTGGCCAATGCTCCATATTCTTGTAGTGAAAGTGCTTATTTATCTATAGTACAGGGGGCTTGTTGCCAAAAAAAAAGTTCAGGGGACAAATCGCTACACCCCTATAGTATAGGGGGTTTGACGCTTTTATCCCTTTTCTTTAAGATCAGAAATAGTGCAGTATCTCAGCTCTTGTGTTTTGAAAAAAAAAATTGATCGGTGATTAAAAATTCTATTAATAAAAACGGAGTATAAGTAATACGCCCAAAGCAACAACCAAAATTAATTTAAAGAATACAACTACTGAGATAATTAGACCATTCAACAAATGAGTAAGGACAAACACGATTTAAATCAACATTTAGAACGGACTTTGATAGACTCGATTGACTCATATTCATCTGGTTCTTTTTTGTAGAACAAAGCATTATTTCTAATTGACCAGATTTCTCGGATGACAAATTACCATATATTAAGCAATTGGGACTCGAGAGGGTGAAATACACACATAACATGTCAAAATGTTACCCAACAATATATAATAACAGAAAATCATATACGAAAATTTAGTAAAATATAGAGAGACTATTTGCTAGAAAGATTATATCTGAGGCGCCAAAAAACCAGAATTTATAGTTGTAAATAAGAAGACGACTATTTGTATTAGGGAAGTTATAATAAGAAGTTGTAAAATAAGAAGTTATAATAAGTATTAAATTACTAAGGCATGCTTCACTAGGTGACTATCTTATGTCATCAAATTAAACTTAATTTATGCAAAACATCAAATCTAAAGTATCCATCATGATTCTGGATTAAGCATATATAGTTTGTTTATTCCATTTTAACATGGACGCTAAGTACAAGATTCAGCACATTATTTATTAGCACTCACGGGCTAGCTTCTATAGCTAGCTAGTACACACGATCGAGTGATTTATTACACATTACAGTTAAAAGACTTCACCACAACCTGGAAATTATTGCCAGTTTAATTTACTTTAAGTGCCTTCCATGCTCCTGATCCCTCCTCTTACCCCATTCATGCATGCAAATATGAAGCTTTTTACTCGCAGCTAAAAACTCCACTGCCTGATTTGGCGTTAATATTCCGATCAACTCCTTCAGCGCGTGTATCCTCAACTTATCGGCCTCTTGCAGCACACTTATCAGGGATTCAGCGTGCACGTGTAGGGCCGCCTCCACTTCCCCGCTCGCTTCTCCGCGGACCTCTGCGAAAAGGTATAGGAAGGAAAATATAAATTTCTAGTATCTCTACCAGCAATTCAATATGGTACTATATATATATATATATATATATATATATATATATATATATATATATATAATTAAAATCGTAATTTCTCTACTGGTTTAAGCTTTTAGATGGGGCGGTGATTCAACAACACCTGCACCTCCTTGGCTATAATCGCAAGCGGGCGGTCCGCCGTCTCCTCTTGCAATGTGGCTAACTTTTTACATGTCTTATTTTCCTCCCCCATTATCTCGAGATGCAAAGTGTTAATTGCGTTCATTTGACTACCAGATAGATTTCCCAACCCGCCAACACTACCACCGCTGAGAAATTCATCGAGGTGTTCGTCGATTTCGTGCCCGGAGAGAGCATAAACAAGCCTGATGAATATAGAGGGTCTGCAACCTCCGGCCCACAACATAGATCCCTCTAGAGATGAGCACCAAATAGGGCAAAAGTAAGGATAGATGTCGCCTCGAGCAAGGCTATCTCGTTGGTTAACATATTCTTCAAAGTGTTTGATATTTTTCTCAACGAGTTCATTTAGTTGGGTAGTTTGGTGTTGTGTATCGTTGTCGTTGTTGAGGTTGAGGTTGGGATTGAGGTTGAGGTTGAGAGCTTGGAGAAGCTCCGAGAGGTCTTGCTCTTGGAGATTCATCCATTCGCGGAAGCAAGTATCTCGGGCCCCTTGATCACTATTTTCCATTGTGATAATGTTCTGTTATAACTTTGTAATCTATATATAAACCTAAAACTTACAGCATATGTAAAAAAGTTACCAATTATATTTAAGAGTACGTAGAGTACTCATCAGTTTGATACAAAGATATGGATAAAATTGTTTCTCATCAAGTATTGACCAATAAAACACACCGTGAGGCACAAAGCAAATTGTTTTGGATTTGTTAAATGATTTCATATACAGATGTATTTACATGGTACAAAACGATAAACTCTTCAATTTCAAGGCTCTACACCGTACAAACAAATAAAAAGACTGAAGCCCCCTGTTCTTTGATGATCTTCCTTTTCTTTTCAACTATGGGCCGCGCGAGTCATGATAATTTACTAGATGACACTCCTAACAACGCCATTAAGAAGTGAGTATAGCGAGTCAAGACTTTAATTAGCACCTTAGGCTTCTTAAAAGAAGTTGTCTTTTCACGTTAAGACTTTCCACACAAGTATCGAACACAACATAATGACTTGTTTGTAAAGGTACTTGGCAAACGACTAGGGGCGGATCCATGTATAGGCTTGGGGAGCCCCAAGATTTTTAGACTAAATTTCTTATTATGTATTATGTATAGATAAAATAATAATAAAAATGAAGCCCAATAATTTAAAACTCAAATTTTTAAATAAAATCAGGCAACAAGATTCCTATTAGTAGAAAAAACCATAAATCAAACACATTCTCTTAAAAATAGATTGATTGTTTTTTAGCTACGAAAAAGGTACTCAAGTAGTGTATAGGAGTTTTATTTATATAAATATATCTCTCTAATTCTTCTCTTGCATTGTTAATTTAGTGATTATAAATAAATTTACTTCATAATGCTAATTTTACATTTGCACCATTATGATTATATACCTTTGTTTTGGTTGATGTCATTTACATTAAAACTTATGTATAACTAGTTTTATTAGAAAATATTATTTATATTACTTATTTTAACTTTTGTTTAAATTAAACATGACATTTTTTGTGGCACAGATTTTTACTTTAATTGGGCTTCTAATATATCTAATACAAAATTATTTATTACATTAGCCCTCCCCAGTTCAAATTCTTTGATACACCCCTGCAAACGACGCTTGACAAGCATATGAGGCCCATGAGACATGTAAGTTTGTATCACTAAGTTCACAAAATAATTATGCCAAATTGTACGACTAATGAGACCTTTTATAAGGTTCTTCAAGTATAAGAGTAAAGGGCAAAACTAATGCTCAAATATGTTCAGTTTTAGCTAGCTAGTATAATGGCAATTTGTCATAAAACCAATGGTGATAGAATTGCTTGCAGGCATTGAACTTTTTTAAATTTCCGGAATCGAAGAATAGGGAAAGGTTGTCACACAAAAGGAATAAAACAAATTGTGATAAGACAATAATACCACGCAATTGGGCGAACCGCGACGCAAAAGTGGAAAAGATTCATATCATTAGTATCATTGATAAAGATTACAAATTTCTTAATGCAGGAGATTTCGTTTATAGTGGGTAAGGTTTGAGATATAAAAATAAGTATTTCTGATGTTTTAGTGTACAAACATGTACACAATATAAATGCTTTAACTAATGTCGTGGAGGAGTCCGAGAGAAAGTTGTTTCAAATTGTTATTATAATTTTCTTCTCTTCTGTACTTTTAAATTTGAAATAATTAGTATCAAGTAAATAATTTTTAGATATCTGTATTTTCAAATTTCGATTATATCTCATAAAAATTTACATATGTAACTATTGCAGATATGAATAAACATTATCACTCGATTCTATCATTTTCTTACATAGTATCAAGGAAATAGTTTATATGTTCTTTTCTCTTGTTTCTTCCCTATACCTGATAACAATTCTACCCATCATCATCATCTCCACAATCCTCAAATTCTACCAACACGACCCATATATCTATCAAATATCAGCAATCAACTGATATGAAATTAATAATCAAACAACAAATCGAAGAGTAAACGAAGATCAATTTTATTGACGATTAAGATAATCGAACTATTGATCAATTTGAACAAAAATACAATTGAGAGAGAATGTGTTGAATGTTATTCTCTCTCTCTCTATCATCTAATCTGAAACTGGAAAAATGAAAGTTAAATGAAAGGAATCACCGAGATGCTTTATATATAGCAAGGTTTGGTGAGATACAAAGCAGCGGATAAAAGTTTCTAAATTGGGGCTGAGAAGCGCCCAACGGTCGAAACTGATTTTTGAAAAATCCAAAAATAGAAATAATCTATTTTATGGTTTAATATCCCCCCTCAAGATGGGTGTGGATGTTGAGAAGACCCATCTTGCAAGATATATGATTGAAGAGTTGAGGAGGAAGTGGTTTAGTCAGAATGTCAGCTATTTGATGATCATTCTTGATATGAATGATTTTGAGCAAACCTTGTTGCACCTTCTCTCGAACAAAGTGGCAGTCTATTTGTATGTGTTTAGTGCGCTCATGGTGGACAGGGTTATTTGCAATACAGAAAGCACTCTTGTTATCAGTAAAGAGTAGAGGAGTTTTGCTTTGAGTGATGTGCAAATCAGCTAACAATTGAGATAACCAAGCTATTTCACAGGTTGTAGTAGCTATGGCTCTGTACTCTGCTTCTGTTGAGGACCTACTTACTGTGGGTTGCTTTTTGGCTTTCCATGAGATGAGAGATTGGCCAAGGTATATAGCATATCCTGTAGTGCTTCTTCGAGTATCAGGGCAACCAGCCCAATCACTATCACAAAAACCTTTCAAGTGAGGTTCTGAAACTGTAGGATAGAAGACTCCTTTGCCTGGAGTGGATTTGATGAACCTGAGCACCCTGTGAGCTGCAGCTAAATGGTTCACAGTAGGTTGAGCCATGTGTTGAGTGAGAGATTGGATGGCATAGTTTAGATCAGGTCTTGTTATGGTGAGGTAGAGAAGTCTACCAACCAATCTTCTATAAACTGATGCATCTTCAAGAGGAAGTGAGTCTAGTTTCTGCAATTTGGTTGAAGTATCCATAGGAGTTGTACTTGGCTTGCAACTAATGTAATTAGCTTCTGTTAATATGTCAATAGCATATTTGCGTTGAGAAAGAGTGATTCCAGCTTTGCTTCTAGCAACCTCAATTCCCAGAATATACTTGAGAGTCCCCAAGTCTTTAATAGTGAATTTGTCATCGAAGTGTGCCTTGATTGCCTTGATTGCTGTTAGATCATTACCTGCTAAGATGATATCATCTACATACACACACAAAACAGTAAAAGATTTCCCAATTCTCCTAACAAAAACAGAAGTATCAGAAATAGTTTGAATGTAACCATAAGAAATCAAGCAATCTGCCAACTTGTGAAACCATTGTCTTGAGGCTTGTTTAAGGCCATAAAGACTTTTCTTTAAAAGACAAACTCTTTTGTCATCTTTGGAACAATAACCAGGTGGAGGTTTCATATAAATCTCCTCATTTAAATCCCCATGGAGGAAAGCATTATTCACATCAAGTTGGTGCAAATACCATTGCTGAGATGCTGCTAATGCTAAGATGACTTTAACAGATGTGAGTTTAGCAACAGGGGAGAAAGTATCAAAATAGTCAAGCCCCTCTTCTTGTGTGTAGCCTTTAGCTACTAGTCGAGCTTTATACCTTTCAATAGAACCATCAGATTTGTATTTGATCTTGTATACCCATTTACAACCTATAAGGTTGTGTCCAGAAGGTAGAGTAGTAAGTTCCCAAGTTTGTGTGTTTTCAAGAGCTGTAATCTCTTTTTGCATAGCAATTCTCCAGTTTTCATCCTTGTTAGCTTGAGTAAAGCTCTTAGGTTCAGTATTTTGAGATATAGATATAGTAAAAGCCTTGTGAGTTCTGGACAGTAACTCAGTAGAGATGAAATTTGAAATAGGATACTGATAACCTTGGTGTTTCTTGGAAGCAGTACAATGAGATTTATGTAAAGAAGAAGGTAAAGAATAATCATACTGTTGTAAATAAGAAGGTGGAACAGTATTTCTGGTGGATCTCCTTGCAGGAGGTAAAACTGGAACTGGATTTTGCACAAAAGCTATAGGCAAATCTGTTTGTAAAGATGGAGGATCCACAGATTCACCAACAATCTCTGCAGGTGAGTCAGTAACAGGTATAGATGTATTCTCATGAATAGAAGTAAGCTCAACATTAGAAAGTTGGTTAGTAGAATCCAAAGTGAAAGAATCATCATGATCAATGTTATAACTGAAATCAGGAGTTATAGGAATTTGAGAAACTCTATCAAGAGTATCATTGCTATGTAATGGAGGATCAGTCTGAACTTGTTGCTCAGGAATAACTCTATTTGGTTTCTGCACATTTATAAAAGAGTCAGTGCAAATAGGATTATGAACAGAAGTAGAGTTGGTACCATCTGGAGCAGGAGCTTTGTTCTTGAAAGGAAAAATATGTTCATAAAAAATTACATTTCTAGATATGAAAATCCTTTTAGTAAGTAAATCCATCAAAAGATAGCCCTTTGTTCCTTTAGGATATCCTATGAAAACACACTGAGTAGCTCTTGGATCAAACTTCAATCTGTGAGCAGATAATGTAGATGCATAACAAAGGCACCCAAAAACTTTTAACAAACTATAATCAGGAGCCTTTTTAAATAAAAGCTCATATGGAGTTTTGTTGTCTATGACAGGAGAAGGTAATCTGTTGATAAGAAAAGCAGCCACAGATACACAATTACTCCAGAACTCAACAGGTAAATTAGACTGAAAGCGTAGAGATCTAGCTACCTGAAGCAAATGCTGGTGTTTTCTCTCAACCAGTCCATTCTGCTGTGGTGTTTCCACACAGCTTGTTTGATGTTCAATGCCAAATTTGTTGTAAAAATCTTTAAGCAAGAACTCAGTGCCATTATCAGATCTAATTACCTTAATTCTAACAGAAAATTGATTGAGAACAAGAGTGTAAAAGTTAAGTAAATGAGTCTTAACATCAGACTTGTGTTTCAACAAAAACACCCAAGTACACCTGCTGAAATCATCAACCACAGTTAAGAAGAACTTAAAACCATCATGAGATTGGACAGAGTAAGGACCCCAGACATCACAATGTAATAAATCAAAAATAGCAGAAGAAGTAGAAGTACTAATAGAAAAGGATAACCGCTTTTGTTTAGCAAGGTGACAAGTTTCACAATGATCTACTTTATTACATTGATCAATAGGAATCTGAGATATAGTAGCTAGTTTATCACCAGAAGGGTGTCCAAGTCTTAAATGCCACATATTGACATTGCTAACAACAGAATTACACAGAGGAAAAGTCTTATTACAAGAGATAGATTTCAGAAGATATAAACTATCTCTTAATTCAGCAGAACCAATCATCTTCTTGGTGATTGTGTCCTGTAAAATGCAAGAAGAAGATGCAAAATACAGAGATGTATGTGAGGATGTGGTTAGTTTGGAAACAGATAGCAAGTTATATGTGAAAGAAGGAACATATAACACATTATGCAAAACAACAGAAGACATAAACATAACATCGCCTATATGAGTAGCCATAGTCATGCTATTATTAGGTAAATGTATAGGCAACTGTATAGCTTTAGGAGGATTAAGAAAGATATTAATATCACAAACCATATGGTCTGTAGCCCCAGTGTCAAGAATCCAAGTAACTTGATAAGGTGAGGTTTGAGTAATGAAAGCATAATGAGATTTAGAAATACCTGCTACAGTAGCTGCAACATAGTGAGCAGGAGGTTGGCATGAGGCATCAGCAACAGGAACCTGAGAACTTTGAGCCTGCTTATAAGCAAGAAACTCAGCAAAAAGATCCTGATTAGTAGGAACAACAGATTTATCAGATGAAACTTGAGAACCAACAGCAACAGTGTCAGTAGTAGTAGCATTAGCAGAATGTGGAGTCACTCTCTTTCCAGTGGGTCCATCCCAACCTGGAGGATAACCAATCAGTTGAAAACACTTGTCAATGGTGTGTCCACTGTATCCACAGTGTGTACACTTGAGCTTCTTTTTATCCTGTTTCTTTGTGAATTTATTCACAACACCAGTGTTCTGTGAGATAAACTTGCTCTGTGAGTTTTCTTGAAAGTTCTTGTTCCTTGTGAACATGGCTAAAACATCAGTAGGAAGAGAACTATTGGAAACATCCCTCTGGTTCTCTTCTTGAAGCAACATAGAGTACACCTTAGACAAGCTAGGCAGAGGAGTGATCAAGAGAATGTGGCTTCTGATTGCAGAGTAAGAATCAGTCAATCCAATAAGGAACTTCATTACACAATCATATTGCTGTAAATCCACCATAGTCTTGTTCACATTACATGTACACAACCCACAGGAACATGCAACAATAGGCCTTTGACTCAGGTATTCATCCCACAAAACTCTAAATGAATTATAATACTCAGTAATAGACAAAGTACCCTGAGATATAGTAGATAGGGACTT
Source organism: Misopates orontium (assembly GCA_946800315.1). Taxonomy (NCBI): domain Eukaryota; kingdom Viridiplantae; phylum Streptophyta; class Magnoliopsida; order Lamiales; family Plantaginaceae; genus Misopates; species Misopates orontium. The sequence continues at coordinate 2,618,065 of OX326946.1, read as the reverse complement.
TTGCAGTTGATATACTCTAGATCCATCAGATCTATCATAACGAGTCCTAAGTTCAATCCACAAATCCAGTGCAGAATCAAAATAGAGTAAACTCTGCCTAAGTTCCTTTGAAACAGAATTTAAAAGCCAAGAAAGTACCAGTTGATTGGCTCTAATCCAACAGGTTTTCAACACTTCATCATTTTCAGGCATAGGCAGTGATCCATCGATGAACTTGATCTTATTCTTAATTGTTAACGCCATTTTGATTCCTTTACACCAGGAGATGTAATTTTTACCTGTAAAAACATCACTCACAATAGAGGATCCAGTAAAATCATGCGTGCCTAAAAAAAACACGGATGCAGAGTCTTCGCTAGGGTTCTTAACAAGAACACTTGTTGAAGATGAACTTGGAGTAGTCATATTCAGTCAAATCAAATCGCACAATCACAATCAGCGAAAATGATCAGATAATCTCAGAAACAAACCGAGAACGAAGATCGCAGCGGAAAAAGCAAGGATCGAAGAAAACCTAATCGATTGATACCATATCAAATATCAGCAATCAACTGATATGAAATTAACAATCAAACAACAAATCGAAGAGTAAACGAAGATCAATTTTATTGACGATTAAGATAATCGAACGATTGATCAATTTGAACAAAAATACAATTGAGAGAGAATGTGTTGAATGTTATTCTCTCTCTCTCTATCATCTAATCTGAAACTGGAAAAATGAAAGTTAAATGAAAGGAATCACCGAGATGCTTTATATATAGCAAGGTTTGGTGAGATACAAAGCAGCGGATAAAAGTTTCTAAATTGGGGCTGAGAAGCGCCCAACGGTCGAAACTGATTTTTGAAAAATCCAAAAATAGAAATAATCTATTTTATGGTTTAATAATATCATTCATCACTCTGATTGTTCTTCAACTGTCCTTGTAATTACACTTCTCTTATCTGTTTCTGGGGAGGAAATAAAAAAGTAAAACCTATATATACAAGCTCTATCTGTACTTTTCCGTGACGATGTAAATGACAATATTCTCACTGGTGTCGGTATTCGTAGGACGGGACTCTGATGTTGTATTTTTGCGACCACTACACACTGCCAGAATCTTATGAATTTTTTTGTTTCTATATTGAACCACCGACTAAACTTGTAAAAATCATGATATATAGATGTGTCTAATTTCATTTATAAATTAGCTGTACACGTGCGCCATGTATTCAATATTATAACCCACATTGGCTTAAGAAAACAAAAGGCATTTTTAGGGTTACACCCTTTGAGCCTTGTTGTTTGGTCAACTAAAAGTTCAGGACCTAGAAATAATGTTATGTAATATGAGGCGTATTGGATATATTTATTATGTTTTAAAAAGGTAGATGTGATATTGTATTAAATTTGCTCTATTGTATTTCATAATCATTGGGAAAAATCAAGATATTTTGGAGAAAAAATTAAGCTAACCAAAAAAATAATTTAGCTTAATTTTCCTTTATTAATTATTTATTATTTAAAATCTAAAAAAGAATTGGTATTTTATTTCAAGTCCTTAAAAACCTATTAATCTCTATAAGTTTTAAAAATATATTTTAATATAAGATAATTATATTTTTTATACATTTTTATTTTATTTATTAATTAAATAAAAAAGTGCTATATCTTATATTTGGTTTTAAGGGCTTCAGACTTAGCTGAATGCTGGTTCTTAACAATGGAATGGTTCACTTGGTTTATTTATATTATTTGAGCCTCAATTGGTTGATCGGCTTTTCGAAGGTACCGACCTAGTTGGGATGTTCGGGAGTCAACTATAGAGTTTCCGCCTTTTACTTTAAACAAAGGTAACCATTTCGGTATTAAACATTAATGTCACTAGGTCGTGACAAGCTAAAACATTAACTTTAAAAGGATGCAAAACTTTAATTTAACATGGCGCCAAGTACAAGATTCAGCATATTATTTGTTCTAGCACTCACGACTTCTATAGATAGTACATGAGTGATTTATTACACACCCTATATGAAAAAACTAACTGAAATTTACTTCAGCATATCACAACCTGGAAATGCATGTTGCCACAGTATTACTTTTGTGCCTCATCCCTCTTCCTACCCAATTCATGGATGCAAAGATGAAGCTTTTTATCCATAGCCAGAAACTCCACAGCTTGATTTGTCGTTAATATTCCAGTCAACTTCTTCAGCCCATCTAACCTCAACGTATCTGCCTCTTGTAGCACACTTATCAGGCTTTCAGCGTGCATATTCAGCACATCCTCCACTTCTGCCTTGCTGCACACCTGTTGCAAAATATATATAAAAAAAAGTATGGTGTACGTTCGAATTCCAATATCACCCCCTATACAAAAGTACTCACGTATTGAAAAAAAAAAAAAAAAAAAGCAAGTGATGATATGAAGATGAGAAAAGCTGTGATGTTCGAATTGCACTATAGCATATCAAATGTAACAAAGAAAAAGAAAGATTACAGCATCTACATGATGAGGCGTGTTGAAAAATATATATATATATATATATATATATATATATATAAAATAATAAATGTTTTGATATCTGTACTAATAATTTAGTGTAGCATGATAGGCAGATAAGAAAAAAAGGTATGGTGTTTGAATTCCACATTCACGTATCAGGTGTAACATAAAACAAATTACAACACGCACTTGATGGGGCATGTTGAGAAATACATACAAAAAATATAAATGCCTTGTTCTCAAGCTTTTAAATGAGGTAGCATGCAATTCAGTAACACCTGAACCTCTTTGGCTATAATGGCAACCAGACGATCTGCCATATCCTCTTGCAAATAGGCCAACTTTTTAGATATCGTATCTTCCCGTCGAACTATCTCGAGGTGCAAACTGTTAATTGCGTTCAGTTGACTACCAGAGAGATTCCCAAGCCCGGTAACATTACCGACTCGAAGAACTTCATCGAGGTGTTTGTTGATTTCGTCTCCGCAGAGAGCATAAACAATCCTGATGAATATAGAGGGCCGGAAACCTCCAACCCACAACATAGATCCCTCTAGTGATGTGCACCAGGTGTGGGAGAAATAGGGATATATGTCATCTGGAGCAATGTTGTCTCGTTGGCTAAAATATTCTTCGAGGTGTTTGATATTCTTGGCAACGAGTTCACTCAGCTCTGGACCATGATCCATGTTATCGCGGTTGAGCGCTTGGAGAAGCTCCGAGAGATCTCTCTCTTGGAGATTCATCCAGTCGCGGAAACGAGTATGTTGATCGCCTTGATCACTATTTTCCATAGTGATAAACGTTCGCTTTTTTACTTCGTCATCGTTCGGATTGGTGAAGATGAACGTACTATTTTGTGCATATATGTAAAGACATACAGCTTTGCTTTTGTTTGAAGATATGGATCTAACACGCGTCGTAATTTATGACAATAATAACGCATGATTCAATTAGCCGATCAGCCACATGTTTTGGATTTATCAGACCTCATAATATTTGTTGTACAAGATGTTAAACTCTTCAATTTCAGGGTTCTGCATCCTTCAAACCAAGAAAAAGACTGAAAACTGATGATATTCTTGTGATGAACTGTGCTCAACTTTGCTTGTCTCTTTCGGAACCTTTTTGATCAACCTAATTAATTCTTCCTGAAATCATAGATTACGGAATAGGGTTGAATGCAAAAACTACACCTGTGTTATCACGATTCTAATCGGCAAAGAACTCTTGTGTAATTTTAATTGGCAAAAACCCTTGTGTAACTTTGAATTCATGCAAATTGTCTATTTAACCCTTACATAAATGTCTTCAACTATTTTAAAGTTTAACTTAGAACATTTCATAATTAAGATCTCTTTCTTACTATGTATATTTAATTTAAAGTAACAAAAAATAAAAGATACATTTAAGAAAACTCCTATATTTATAATCTATCTATATATATATATATAAAATGACGAATACTTTAAATTTAAACTTAAACTTTCAATACAAGTATTTATGCTTTATTCCCGAATTAAAAATGTTAAACAAAAATGGAAGGAATATCAAAAATAAAATTCGGGTCATCTTTTTCGTCTCCCCCGCTACCACAACCACACCAATCCCATCTTCATGAAAGACGGCCAGAGCACCACAATAACATCCCCAGGCTTCTATCAAGGGTTTATCCAGATCCCAGGCCATTCACACTTTCCAACGATACTTCACTATTCAACCAGCCATTAAACAAATAAAGCTTTTCTGAAAAAGAAAATCAAACTACTACACAGGTGTCTCGCACAACTAGCAGTCTCCAGGGTGGGGATGAGGTGGTGGATTCGGCTTTTGCTTTTGACTTTATTTTTACTTTATTTCAATAAATATAGAAAGTGAAAGCAAAAATGTAAATTTTCAAATAAAAACACTCACACCCAGATGCTAGCAGGATCGCGAGGTGCGTGGGGGCGTTTTTTCGCCGTCGACTTTATAACACGTGTTTTTTTTTTTTTTTTTGGTAATTAAAGTAACATATGGGGTTTTTTGCCAATCAGACATTACATAGGGTTAATTTTTCGTAGGGATAAAAGCATTAAACCCCCTATACTATTGCTCCTGTTGCACTTTGCCCCCTGTCCTTTTATTTTTTGCGACTTGCCCCCTATACTATGGATAAATAAGCACTTTGCCCCCTGAGTCGATTTTTCACCATTGGATTTGAATACGTGTCAACATTTTTTGCCGTTGGATTTGGACTCAGGGGGCAAACTGCTTATTTATCCATAGTACAGGGGGCAAGTCGCAAAAAATAAAAGGACAGGGGGCAAAGTGCAACAGAGGGTATAGTTCAGGGGGTTTAATGCTTTTATCCCTTTTTCTTATTACCTCATTACGAATATGTGTTACCTTTGGAGTTCCACCATTTGGTATGCGACGATCTAAATTATGCAATATATTCTTTTAGGGGTTTTTTTGTTACATTAAATGATTCGATACAAGAAAAACCCAACCTCAAATTCGTTCATCAAAAGTCGTATTAGCCACAACAGAAAAAGTCTTAAAAAATTGTTTTTTATAGCTTATTTGGTTCAAAAGGGATCGTTTCTACGGATCATGCCTCTCTTAAGTACTTGCAATCAAACAAAGATGTTAAACCTTTGTTGATTCATCGGAGCCTTGTCCTTTAGTTTGGTTTATAAATATTAGATAAGAAGGTGACGCAGAATGTGGTGGTGAACCATCTATCTCGACTTGAGCTGGAAGGTGGAAAGGAAAATTTTAATGCATTTATCAACGAAACAATCTTAGATGAGCAACTTCTCATGGTACCTAAACTAGATATCCCTTCGTATACGGATTCCACCAATTTTTTTGGCACGAAGATACTCCCTTTGAACCACAGGTTTCAACCAAAAAATAAGCTCTTACGGTTGGTTATGTAGCGAAAAAAATTGTAATATAAAGTTTGTTCAGAGTGTGAACAACGTGGTCATGTGAGAAGAAACTATCTGAAACATGGAGCTACATCAACAAAAGACTTTGAGTCAGTAAATAAAGATACAAATCGTAGAACTAACTTTGCCTACATTTTGTAGCTACGTTTTATGAGCGACATACATATCTTAATGGCATGAGCCCAAAAGATAACATGATACAAAATTTTGATTTTAATGTATTTCAATTTACACTTGAGCATTGATTTGACATTGATGCAAGTGTGTAGGGGTAATTTATGTTGATGGATAATGGCTTCCAGCAAAGTCAAACGCAGGAGAAGAACCATAGTATTAGCAATGTGATTTTCGACATGGTTCGAAATCCTTTGAATGGACTTATTTAGGTAGTTATGTTGTTTTGTTTTGTTTTTTTTTTTTTTGGTTTTTTTTTGGCGGAGCATGTGATTCTCTATGTTGAGAATTATGTATGCTTTGTAACTATAGTGAAACCTATGAAGATCTTCATTGAGAAAAATTAGTTGTGCGATACCATAAAGCCCAGATGGAAGCTATTTGAAATATAATTAAGGGATAAAAGCGTCAAACCCCCTATACTATAGGGGGTGTAGCGATTTGCCCCATGAACTTTTTTTTTGGCAACAAGCCCCATGTACTATGGATAAATAAGCACTTTGCCCCCTGAGTCGTTTTTTCACCATTGGATTTGAATACGTGTCAACACTTTTTGCTTTTGGATTTGGACTCAGGGGGCAAAGTGCTTATTTATCCATAGTACAGGGGGCTTGTTACCAAAAAAAAAAAGTTCAAGGGGTATAGTATGGGGGGTTTGACGCTTTTATCCCTATAATTAATGACTAATCAAACTTTAATGTGAGAGCTAGATTGTTAGAAAAGATATGTCATGTATGTCTGAATGCATTTGTGAAGGGGCCTCCTCGTAGTTAAATTTTGAGTAGAGGCCCTATTGTGTGTTGGGGCCTCTAGTCATGGAAGGTGATACGTCTCAATAAAGTATTTCATCTATTGATCAATAAGGTGTAAGTTAGAGAGTATTTCTAGTGAAAGAGCTGTTGGGGAGACCAGTAAATTCTTACTTAATTATTGTAGTCATTATGAGAAAATTGTGATTTTGGTACTCTAACTTGGCACTATTTTTTTTTCACACCTTAATTTGGCAGGTCACAATTTTGGTACCCTATTTTGATAATTTCTTCCATTTAGGTACTCTGGTAGCGGCGTGCTTGGATTTTTCACGTGGCACACAATTTGGGAATTTTGACCCCAGTTAAACTGATAACTGAACAAGTAACCACGTAGGACTCCACATGGAAAAATAAAAAAAGTTCAATTATAAAAATAACATAAACAAATAAAACTACGAAAAAATATTACAAAAATTACAAACAAAATTTAAAAGAATTTCTCATTTTAAATTCATGTAAACTAAATTTAAATTATAAAAATAATTTTAACAAGTTTTACAATTTCGTAAATTTAATAGTAATTAAAAAAAATAGAAATAAAAAACTGGGAAGACGGCTTCCCCGATCCACCGGCGCCACTCCACCCCGCCACCAACCCCCTCTTTGAAGTCTTTGGATCCTCGCTAGCAACGCCTTGCGGTCGCGCCTCTCCAATGTCGCCTCATCTAACAAAACTACCTCTCTCAACCTCATCTGTCCTCCGCATTCTCCGAATCCGCTCTATTAACCTCATTCTCAGTCAACAACCCCATATGAGGCGGCGGCGGAGGTGGCCGCTCGTCGTTAAATTCCATCTTTTTGCCCTTCCCAGTGTAATTTGAGGACATTTGAGCTTCTCTGCTCGGAGTTACTGATAAACTCGGCCATTGCCTCTTCAGAGTAAATGGCCCTAACAAATTGAACAAAACCCTAGCATAAAATTTGAAAGCCCGGAGGGGTAAAATTGGGAGGGGAATTTAATTGGCGGAAAGACGTTAAATGGAATTTATTTTTGCTAAATAAATACCTTCTATGTTGTGCGAAATTTAACTTGCCTATCAATAGAAAATATAGTATTATTGACTTGACCTCAGACTCGATTTTTGTGGTTAGAACTAATTTAGTGCTAAAGAATGATATTAGGGTTTTTTTCAACTTTTGTCCCTTAATGAGTACTAACTCCGTCTTTGGTGCTTTATTTAATTTTTTTGCAACTTTGAGTCTTTTTTCAACCGAAATCGTTCTTTTTGGTCAAAAAATTCACGTGTCGTGCACTTGGTCACATGAGAGTTGTTCTCCTGTGGGAAAGAAGTCGCGATTCTAAAATCGCACGCCTCTTTCGTTGTTTTGAGGAAACGCTTTACTCTATTAGGGGACTAAAGTTGCAAAAAGTTTCAATAGGGGACCAAAGATGGAATCTGTACTATTAAGGGACCAAAGTCGAAAAAAAAACCCATGATATTAGATTAGAAAGTATATGGTAGTATTTGAAAATAATTTCTATTAGAAAATTAGAGACATGCAAGAGTTTTCAAACGGAAACTAATGGCGAAAAATGAACATTAGATAACTCGAAATAAAATAAAACTACACCTGACAAAATTATGGGTTTCAATCAGCATGAAATACCTTTCAAAAAAAAAAAACATGAAATATATTTATTTCCTGAGAACTGATGGCCGTAATTCCATCTCATACAATTGGAAAGTTTCCTTAATCATTTCTGACTAATACTTTTATGTGGTTGAAAAATAAATGGTTGTTATATATCACTAATTATTCGCATCACGTTCTCCTGTTACATAAGGGTGCAATAACATGAATCTTATTTACTACATATAGCTCATATACCATCGGCGAATTGTTTTCAGTAAAATCTATTTTAAGACTTCTCACTATTTGGCTTCAACATCATGAAACCTCATTCTCACATAAAATTCCTCACTTTCTTTCAAAATTCATTTTTTTCTCGCACCAGGGAATTTATGTAACCTTGCCTTCACGGCAAGGCATCAATCCTCCCTGATTAATCCTTCAAACTATACACTAATACCACATGCTTACTTTATCCAGCCATAAAACATATATGGCAAAATCATACATACATGTACCCTCTAATTAATTACAACATTAAATTATCTTTTCATCAAAAAGGTAAGATCAACAATGGAGAAAAAGGGTAACATTTTGATGCAAAAGTATGAGGTTGGGAAACTTCTCGGACAAGGGACTTTCGCGAAGGTTCATCATGCAAGAAACCTAAAAACGGGCCAAAGTGTGGCGATCAAGATGATTGACAAAGAGAAGATCGTAAAAGTAGGCCTAATGGATCAAATCAAGCGTGAAATCTCGATAATGAGGCTTGTCAAACACCCCAACGTGGTGGAGCTTTACGAAGTCATGGCCAGCAAATCAAAGATTTATTTCGCCATTGAGTACGTTAAGAGTGGCGAGCTTTTTAATAAAGTGGCTAAAGGGCGGCTTAAAGAAGACGCTGCACGTAAATACTTTCAACAATTAATCGCTGCCGTTGATTTTTGTCACAGCCGTGGCGTGTACCACCGTGATCTAAAGCCCGAAAATCTCCTCCTCGACGAATTGGGGAATTTAAAGGTGTCTGATTTTGGATTGAGTGCGTTGGTCGAATCCAAACGACAAGATGGGCTATTGCACACAACGTGTGGCACGCCGGCTTATGTTGCGCCCGAGGTTATAAGTCGAAGAGGATACGATGGCGAAAAGGCGGATATATGGTCGTGTGGTGTCATCTTGTTTGTTTTGTTAGCGGGTTATTTACCTTTCCATGAGTCTAATCTCATGGAAATGTACAAAAAGATTAGCAAAGGTGAATTCAAATGTCCACAATGGTTTCCTCCTGAAGTCAAAAAGTTGCTTTCAAGAATACTTGACCCGGATTCATCAACTAGAATAACTGTTTCAAAACTCATGGAAAATTCGTGGTTCCAAAAGGGATTCAAGAGGATTGAATCTAAAGATATGTTAGACAAACTAGATGAATCGCCCCGAAGTACTTTAGATGCGTTTGATGTTGGTTCATCAGAGACTAGTGGTTCGGGAAATAAAGAAGATGTTCAAGCAAGTTGCTCAACTACCAAACGACATTGTCTCAACGCATTTGACATCATATCCCTTTCGCCTGGATTTGATCTGTCAGGATTGTTCGAGAAAGATCGGTGTAATAACAAGGCGGAGGAGTGGTTCACGACGCAAATGCCACCTTCAATGGTAGTGTCAAAATTGGAAGAAGTGGCGATGACGGAGAGTTTTAAGATTAAGAAGCAAGATGGAATGGTGAAGATGCAAGGGAGTAAAGGGGGGAGAAAAGGACAACTTGGGATAGATGCAGAGATATTCGAGGTTACGCCATCGTTGCACGTGGTGGAGGTGAAGAAAACGGCGGGAGATACTATGGAATATCGAAAGTTTTGTGATCAAGAGTTGAGGCCGTCGTTGAAGGATATTGTGTGGAGTTGGCAGGGAAATGGAAAGGATATGCCGCAACATGCACAAGAAGAACGTGTTAATTAGTTTAGATATATGTTCGATTTAAAGTAGTAATTACAGTTTTATTGATTATCTCTCCGTGTGCTTATAGTTTTATAAAATTTGCATGTAGATGGAGATTATTTTTTTAGAAATTTAATGATTAGAATTTGGAGGATATGAATTTGTTTGTTTGTTTTTTTTTTTTTTTTTTTGGAAGGATTATATAAACTACCCCTAAGGTATGGACATTTAATTACCCAAATCTTTTCTCATATTTGAAAAATTACAACTTAAAAAAACATCATGATTGGAACTATACGTTTCTTACATCTTCAATTTCTAACTAGCTTAATACTGTGAAGCCGCGGATAATTAATTTGAATGTTCAAAATTACACATCTTTTGTTTCTTAATTCACTCTCGGCACGTATGTATCTGCAAGTTAGTAACTATTAATTGCATCCGATATAGAACTTAAAATAATCTTAATTAATGACAAATTTTTCATATTTTTCCATATTAGAAAGAGTTCAAATTACATTTATCGATAGTTAACATGATACTTTCCATATATGGGAAATCCAGTTGACAATTAGTTTTCCTGTTATTCCGGGCAATTAGGATTAGCTATAACTACTAGTTTGATTGGATTAGTTCATTAGTTAATTAGTTGACACATTTTGATCGCAGATCTGAGCTGGTCATAATTCTTTCATGCACGATCTTGTACAAGTTCGTACGTTTTCTTCATCGATTCAATAAACTCTTTCCAATTTCTTTTCAATTACGATTCATCTGTTAATCTCAATAAATAACAGTTATAGGTGCTTTCTCTAGTGAAAGTCTAAATGTTCGTCGTGCGCACATATATAAGATATACAAAAATCGCTCAGTTGTGGCCTGTGGGTCTTAATAATGAATAGTTTAGTACAGCAAAATTGTATGCCTCATTTATCATAGCGCAAGTGATAAGTCCATGAGACGTACTTGCTTAATGAATTTTTGTACATTGGTTATTATTAAAAATTAAAGAGTACTACACATTAAACTACCTTGTAATTCATTTTTTTCGGGCTTTTCTAATAATATAATTCTCTTTTTGGTTATTAAATTGGCTGGTGGATCTTACCTGCAGATCTACTGATCTCACTTTCCCAGGGGTTGTGAAGTAGCTAGGATCGATCATCGGTATCTTGAAAAGTAAAGTAACCATAATATCTTGCATTTACTTTGCGTCAATCTAGTTCAATGTTTGAAGTTTGAACTAATAGATGAATAAATACCAACATGACTTTATATCCTAAACCTTATCGTCCTTATGAGAGGTATTATCTTATGAGTATAACAAATGGGCCTTTTCCTCGAAAATTAGGGATATCAACCTAAAAATAAAAGAATTTAAGATAAAACATCTGGGAAAACACGTAATGCTCAATAGAAATAAATTAAAATATCTACCATTAATAAAAATAAATATACAAGTGAAGTTGTGGCATGCGATACTTCATATTCTAGAATTTATCAATTATTGAATCGTAAAGGTTATTTTCCTTAGATTTTTGTTTCAAGCAAATAACCATTGATTTCGCAGGAACTAGTCTGCCATTTTATTCATAAGAGACCAAAAAAAATAAAATAGTTTTAACGTGTTTAATAACCGAAGAAAAAAAATGTTTTCCCGTTGTTACCTAATAGCCAAAGTTTTTCAACTATGCGAGTTCTTTTTCGTGGACCTTTTTTTTTTTTGAAGAATTGGTAATTGTTTTAATATATAGTTCGGGACTACTGAAAATAAATGAGTTGTGAAAATTAGAAATTATTTTGGCCATAAAATCTTGTAAACCAGTCTTTAATAATTTAGTTAATTGGGTTATTCTTGTCTTTTCAGATAAAGTTATTTATTTATTCTAGTTGGAGGCCAAAAAATTCAACCCAGCTATAGCCCTCCCAGACCCCATTTATGCCAAGCAAAGTAAGTTCTGAATTTAAAATGCCAAAGGAGTCCAAAAGACATAATAATATATATCAGTACTGTACTACCCAGAGGCAGGTCTACTTTAATTTACTACATAAATTATCAACTAAATTCTATGTTAATTAACATCATCTTCTACTTTGTCTCTCTGCGTGATAGCTTTTAATATTCGTTGACTAAAGTGGCAGGATATTAATTACTAATGATCCAATGTTAAGTGATCTCAATATTATTAAATGTTCATTTTTCTGGTAAAGCTAAGATATTTACACAAATAATGTAATATTTAATTCCCAATAGCTTGACAGATGGCAGTAAGAACATCCCGTAAACATTGAACTTACGACCTTTTCAATAGAGTACCTACTTGTAACTGTAACGAACGATGATAGCGACTTTGGTTAGGAACGCTAAATGAGACTTCATCTAGTTTTGTATTTAAAGATTTAAGAAGTTATTTTTATTATCAGATATAATTTTGTAAAATGCTATTCGTGTCAAATAGACCTGCTGGATTTTTTCCCAGAAAACTAGAATCTTGCAGGTAGCGTATTTGAAGATTTAATAAATTATTTTCATTATCAGATACCGTTTTAAAAGTTTATTGATGTTTTGTGAACAATATATACTTTTTATAGATTAATTGCTAGTAATAAAACTCTCCAACTATGCAAGAACTTCATTAAATGTATATACATGCAGCTTTCTAGTGTACGTGATGCTGCGACTTAAATTCGGATTTCATTTGTCTTAAACATACACCAAAAAATAACGTAACAATGATCTCGTCCAAAAAATGGAGTCGTCGATGAAAGAATAATAAGAAGAAACAGAAAGAAATAATGAGAAGAACATTAAATATTGAAAATTCAGTTCTGAGTTTTTGAATAATATGACATATACAGAAATATTTATATCACTATTGAATTTGTGCCATAACTGCATAACATATTATATAGATTAAAATATACAATAATAAATAAACAAAGAAACACAAACAAATGGGTAATAATCCTCACAAATAGTGTAGTTCCACATATAGTGCCGGAAAATCATGCATTAACTGCCTGAAATAGTCGAGTTGCTTTGTCGTCTAACTGTAGTTCGATTGTGAAAGTCGTAAAATGCTACTTCAACTATTAACGGTATAATCTCTTATATTATATTTATAAAAAGAAAGAGAAACATTATTATAAAGTGTTACAGTGGCTTATTTATCATAAGACATTATAATACAATGTTTGTCCTCTTCATGATTGCAGGGTTACAGGTAAACATTTGATATCTGGTCGTAGTCATTGAGAAGATTCGGAAACATTTGTGTTGTATTAATCTATGGAAAGCTGCACCGTGTGCCCACTTTGCAGATTTTTATGTTGAATTATGTGGTCATAAAATTTTGGGATAATATTCGAGGTTTCGCACAATATTGGAGACCTCTCATGTGGTTTTTGTAATATTAGTGGCATCTTTTGAAGTTTGCGGTATAACATATTAGATAGGTTTATAGTTTCCTTTTTCTTTTCCGTGATATAATACGCCCGGAACCGCTCATTTGTTAAGATTCAAAATACCATTTTCTATTTCAAATCAAAAATTAGAAAAAAAGGAAGAGAACAAAATCAATACTCTTGAGTAATATCGAGAATTTAATTCATACTTTCTTGAAACGTAACTAGAACAATAAAAAATAATAACCTTTGTAAATTTTATTTTTATACACATATTTTGTTATTATTAACAGATTGTCTTTCTCTCCAAAAAAGGCATTAAAAAATAAGTTCTAGATAAATTATTTTTCAGATTTTGTTTGTTTTGGTATATCTTTGGATTTTTTCCAATAATTTATTATTAAATTTTAGTATTTAGAAACACTATATGTTGAAAGACACCCCTTCTAAAAAATTGAGTAGAAAAATAATATTTTTATTATTAATAAGTTGGTTAATTAGTAATATCAAAGTTGAACAAAGACAAAAAAAGAAGTAGATCTATTTGGTTTGTTGTTCCAAATTTCAGAAAGTGCTACCGAACTCCCTGTTATTGATACCTCAGGGAAAGTTGGGTTTGTCTTGTGCACAGCAGGGGGCACAACAGCCCCCACACACATGCACGCGGCCCCATGCGCATAGGGCCCGCGTGGGCCCCGCACATGTGTGAGAGGGGGCTGTTGTGCCCCCTGCTGTGCACAAGACATACTCGGGAAAGTTCCTACCTCAGGAAGGATGTTTGTGAAGTTATGATTGAAAGATCTACGTCAAATGTGACTGATCCAAATATCCTTGGGACCCACAATTATTTGTAACGTAATTATATTATTGTCTAAATGAGGACAGGGAGAGGAAAAAGAAACATCACAGGAGTATTCTTTTTCTCTCTTTTGATTAAAATAATAAAAGAGATAAGGTCTGCAAGTTGAAAAATGCATCCATACTAGAAGCAGCGTTCTAGAATGTTAGAATATGATGAACCGCGCAATTCGCATTCTAGTAACTTCGATCCACTTACTAAAAGTCAGGGATAATTACATGAAATTTAGTCCAGTTAAAGAAACTCCCATGTGATTAGAATAATAACAGAAAAACAACTAAAACAGTAAATTAAAGTAAATAAAAAAATTAAAGTAAATGCCTAATTTTTTATATTTTCAAACTTCAGGAGTTGTCGTTATGCAAATTGAAAGTTAGTTCCTTAATGTGAGAGTGGTTGTTAAAACTGTCCTTATATTTTATAACTTGTAACTTGTAAGATTAGTTTTTAATGTTTAGGCAGTCCACTATTTTAGTCAATTTTCTTCTATGACTTGCAATAATGGTCTTTCATCATTAATTATTAGCTTTACATTCTTTTTCTTGAATATTGGTTCTTAATTTCTTTTTATGAATTGATATATATATATATATATATATATATATATATATATATATATAAAATAGAGAGAGAGAGAGAGAGAGAGAGAGAGAGAGAGAGAGAGAGAGAGAGAGAAGCTAATCAATTGCTAGCATAAACTGTATCTACGAAAAAATCAAGGAATAAAATCGAGGAAAATACAAGATACAGGACCATATTTGCAAGCTATAAAAGAAAAAGCAAAGGACTAAAATTGCAGACTGGCTAAAGATAAAACACTGATTTTACAAATTATAAGAAATAAAAACTATTTTCATAACCACCCTAAAGTTAAGAAACTACATTTACATTTTGCCTGTTGTCTGTAACTATTTCAACCTTGTAGAAGTCCATTTATATTTTTAAGTTTTAATGAAAACATATACTTTTATAACTATCAACAGCATGTAAAAATCTGTTGCATGACTTTACCTCGCAATTTCCCTTAGCTAAAAGCTGTGGCATGTGAACTGCCACGGTTTTAAGTTCTGTTTCCTAATTACAGACACAGCGCTTCAATTTAACAGCTGGAAAATAAATAGAATGAAAAAAGAAAAAGAAATCATGGATTACACAAGACGAGGATCTTGGTGTCAACTATCAAGTAATAGTAATTTCCCTAATGACCTCTAATCAATGAGTTTATAGAGCTTTTTTTTAGTGGAAAGGTGGAGACTCGGCGCAAGGGGAGCCCCGATCATCCCAACTAGGTTGACACCACCGAAGCTCCCTGCGAAATCCGAATGAGTTTATAGAGCTTTGCAATAGTAACTAATCAAATAGTACCAGATATGTATAATTAATAAACAAAATATCAAGAAGTGTAAAATCTAATTATTTCTATTATTAATTATGGCATGGTTAGGTGTAAATCATCATCAAAATAAGCAGCACGCTATCACTAGATGGCCTATCAATGAATAAGAGGTTGATATTTTGCAACATTTTTCATTTGCCTCCGCACAAATAAACTTTCAGAACCACCTTCACACATTTGCCAGTACGTACTACTATATTGCTATCATGTTAATTTGACGTGTCAATGAATTAGCACCGTCCTATTTGAGTTAATTATCCTTTAATTTTCAATCATGAGTTCATTGACCCATTGACAACGAAACATATATATTTATAAATAGTGTTATACTTGATTATAATAAGTAGTAGTGAATCCTCTTAATTAACGTAGTATTTTACATACCTTGATTATAATAACATAGTAGTGGATCTCAGAAGGATCTTAGAAAGATTCCGAATCCACGTGAAAGAATTAGAAAATTGGGACTAGCAGGACCGCAGGAACATATGATCAGTTTTTTATGTTTCATTTCGTTATTACACGTGGATGGCTTTCATTAAGTTGTGCTTAAGTCTTAGAACAAGTTAACATGGTACTATTAAACATAATTTTTAGGTTATGAACTATATATAATTGATGTGCCTCACTATATTTGCCAAAATAAATTTAGTTGCATATTAGTATGTAAACAAGGATTAAATATGGTCTACTCCTTTGTTAAAAAAAAATGTATCTTATTAATTATATGCTATATATACTATATACCCAAATATATATCGAGACAAAAAACTGAAGAACTCAAGGAACTGTCTATTGTTGCTGTGAAATATATAAGATGATGTTGTCCCACATTTATCGGAATTAATAAAACTCACAAGTTTAAAGATTTTGTTGGTGCAGTAAGTAAGATCCGCAAATAATATTGTATTACAGTCGAATATGCCTCATCATATTCTCTCTATCACATTAAGTCTTTTCTCAAAATTTTAACAGTCGATATATATAGTAGTATTTTATCACATATACACAACTAAGAATTGAAATCATTTTAGATAAATTGCCATTTTCCCCTACCAGTTTATTCAGTTATATATATTGCAAAGGCATGAATACACGAACATGAACACGACACCACATGATTATGGTGACACAAATATTAAGAAACTACAAGATACGCTTAATGCTCAAGTAGTAGACTTTCTCGTCTTCTATTTAAGTTTCAAACTTTTTCAAGCCCTTGAAAATATTAATAAAAGAAGCAAGAAGTCATAGAAGGAAATAAACTGGGAGCGAGAGGATAATCTTGAATGAGAGTATACAAGTTTTTCTATGTTTGGACTTGGCGAAAATGGGAGAATAAGCGTGGACAATTACTAATTTATTTCTCCTTTTCATTTTACATTATCTCATGAGTTATATCATATTTTTTTAAGCATGTGATAATTTCTTAGTCAGATGATCTGTAAATTTATTACTTGATAAACATTACCTATATTTGTAGTGGACCTGAAATGCATAGTTTACTGTTTATATTTAAAATTTAAGATTGCAATTATATATCTCGTATATTTTCATTTTGCAACATTTTCATTTTGCCTCCACACAAACCACGTTCACACGTTCACTTGTCTTGCTATTATTCTATTGCTATCATGTTTTGAGGTCAGCCAATCACGATCGCCATCCTTAACAATAGTTAGTCATCCATTGATTTCCAGATCATTTCCAGATCAGGACGCAAATAATTACTTGTTTTTCTTTTCTTTTTTTTTCGATATTTTTTTATCAAAAAAGTATCTCCAGGACGTTAGGAAATTGAAGTAGGGGAGCCGGGAATGTCAGAATGAAGCCAAGCTAAAGGCTAATCCTGTTCAAACTGTAATTAATTGTCTTGCTATTATTAAGGGAATGTTTATATAATATTTCACCAAGTGGATAAAGAGAGTGAATTCAAACTGTAATTAATTGAATTCAATTAATATTACTTTACCATAATATTTATTTAATTACCTAATATTTTTTTCAAAACAAAAGTATATATCCATTTGACAAAAACCATATTGTTAATTCTGTTCTTGTTCTAATAGGGTATATCGTTTACCAGATAAATCACATTGGGAAACATTACCCCTTAAAGTTAACTCTTGACCAATAAACCTAATAGCGGGGATGTGGAGAGAAAATTCAAACTATAGAGGAGGTGAATGGAGAGAAACAAAATCTCAGGGATGTGGATGAAATTTACCCATTTAAGAAATAAGCCAAAAAGTGTTAATTGGAATTATTTTATCTTCATAATATATATACGCATTGCATATAGAACTATCACATACAAATAACACACATGTTATTAAAAAAAAAAACAAAAAAAAAAAACAAAAAAAAAAAAACAAAAAAACAAAAAAAAACAAAAAAAAACTTTCAATTCTATATTCAGAAACTACTATCACTTTAGTCTAAAATACAGATTACCATTATTTACATTTATTTATATAACTACCTCATGTATTCATGATTTTCTCAAGTCTGCGATAATTTCGTTTCTGTTAGATATATAGCCAAAATCTTAAAAGGAATAGTCTCGTCTCTTGATTTATAGCAGGCCTAGTAGCCACAATTTTTGATGTACCAAAACTAATGATTAAATAACCAATAAACATGATGTTTTAGACATATGCCTATATATAACACAATAGCTAGACACAAAACTTAGAAATTTGACATAGACAAAAATAATCACCCAAACTAGTCTTCATTTGATTAGTAAGAAAATTTAAATAACACGACACGCGTGAAAAGTAATTTGGCAGCCAAATTTTGGCTGCACGAACAATACACACAGTTATATGAAAATGCTATCGTCCGCGTTGAACCACCAGTCCTACATTAGGCTTTGACTGGAATCACATAAAATAACTAACCGTACTGTAGTATAGCTGTGTAAATTAATATCTTTTTCTCATTATAAAATAATTAACGGTACTATAGTATAGCTGTGTAAATTAATATAATTTTCTCATTATAAAAAAAAAAAAGATCTTAGCTGACACCTACCATAAAGCATAATACGCCGTTTATAAATTTGATTCCAACATCAAAATTTGAAACAATCTCATCTTCTTTCTTTACAAGCAACAAATAAAGCAAAGAATAATCAACAAGACTAGCTCAAATACAATTAAACTCAATTTTGAAACATCCATGACGAGCCAAGGACTCTTATTAGGCCGATACGAAATTGGTAAACTCCTAGGCCATGGAACTTTCGCTAAGGTGTACCACGCCCGGAACCTCAAAACAGGCGAAGGAGTCGCGATTAAAGTGATCGACAAAGCGCAGATTCAAAAGGCCGGTTTAATGAAACACATCAAACGGGAGATCTCGATTTTGCGGAGAGTTCGACACCCAAACATAGTGCAATTGCACGAGGTAATGGCGACCAAGTCCAAAATCTTCTTCGTCATGGAATACGTAAAAGGCGGGGAGCTATTTGACAAGGTGGCAACAGGCAGGCTTAAGGAAGAACTCGCTAGAAAGTACTTTCAACAGTTGATTTCCGCAGTTGCTTTTTGTCACGCTCGTGGCGTTTACCACCGTGATTTAAAACCGGAAAATATACTCGTTGATGAGGACGGTAACCTTAAAGTCTCGGACTTTGGATTGAGTGCTATGCCGGAACAAATTAAGCACGACGGCCTTTTCCATACCTTTTGCGGAACGCCAGCGTATGTGGCGCCAGAGGTGTTGTCGCGAAAAGGCTATGATGCGGCGAAGGTGGATATTTGGAGCTGTGGTGTGATATTGTTTGTGTTGATGGGAGGCTATTTGCCTTTCCATGATCCAAACATAATGGTTATGTATAAGAAGATTCAGGAGGGTGAATTCAGGTGTCCAAGGTGGTTTTCCCCTGAATTGATTTACTTACTAAGTCGTATGCTCGACACCAATCCTCAGACACGGATCACTATTCCGGAGATCATGAGTACTAGTTGGTTCAAAAAGGGATTTAAGGATGTTAAATTCTATGTTGAGGATGATAAATTGTGTAGTGTTGATGATGATGATGAGAAGAGTAATGATCTTGATTCTTTATCAGATCATTCGTCTACTTCGTCCGAATCCGATTCTGAGTGGGAGAACAGGAAGAAGGCTAAGATTACTACCCTTCCTAGACCAGCAAGCTTGAATGCATTTGACATCATTTCATTTTCTAGTGGGTTCGATTTGTCGGGATTGTTTGAGGACGGATCGGATGGCGGTGCGAGGTTTGTTTCGCAGGCTGCGGTTTCGAACATTATATCAAAGTTGGAGGAGATAGCCAAAGTTGTGAGCTTTACAGTTAGAAAAAAGGATTGTAGAGTGAGCATAGAGGGATCAAAGAATGGAGTGAAGGGACCATTGACAATTGCAGCTGAGATATTCGAATTAACTCCTTCATTGAGAGTGGTTGAGTTGAAGAAAAAAGGAGGTGATAGAATGGAATATGAAGAGTTCTATGATCGAGCATTGAGGCCTGGATTAAGAAGCCTAATGACTTGAATTGTTTCAGATTCTTTTTACTTTTATTTGGACTCTGAATAGGTAGATTAAGGGGAAACAATGTGCCCTTTTTGCTTGAAAAGAACTACCAAATTGTGGATTTTTTTGTAATTGATACATAGTCACTGTTTGTAGAAAGAATACAACCGTTTTTCCTCCACTGTAGTGGGAGTATAGAAAAACAAAAAATTAGCTCATTGAATGATGTATTCATGTGTTGTTTCAGTGAATGAACTCGTGGTGAATTTTGGAAAAATGCAATATTTTATATGTGTATAGCAAACTACCTTATTTTGTGTTTCTAATTTAACTTTGAGTTTGGCTTTTTCTGTTGTAGCCCGTAAAAGAGGAGGCAGAGGGCAATTTATGCAGAAAGAGCTACGTAACTTAATGAGAGAAAGGTTGTCTTCTCTTCTATAATAAGAGAAAATTTAATTGTTTAAACTTTAAACAAATTCTTAAAGCAACTCAAAACCATGTGTGAGAAAGGACTATAGTACTTGAGGCATACAACTCAAATTAAAGGTATTTATACCCGAAAAAGTGTAGAATCTTTCAATTTTTGCACGGTCAATCACATTTTTATAGATCAAATTTGTACCATTATGTTTAGACTATCCTCGCATGCACTCTTTGTGTATTAAGACTCATTCAAACACATGTTATCACAACCAAGTGTTATACAGAGCGGTATATGTACAACGACCAGTTTTGCTTTTCTATTAACTTAAAGATAATCATCTACTCGTACGTGCATCTCAAATTTTTTGTATTAATTGGCGTTCCTTTTTTTTAACCACTGCTAGATTATAACATGTGCAACAATTAAAATATAGAGATATATATCCTTATTTCTCTCGCACTTTCACATAAAGTTATGCCCCATTTTGATAGAAAAGATTTGATTTTTTGTTTAGAATTAAAGATTTTCTTTTTATCAAGGTTAGGCTACGGTTCCAAAAATTTGAGAGTGAACTCATGCTATCATGTTTCTATAAATTCATCGCCAAAGTAGTGTTTCTGCCGTCATCTGAGATTCTGAGGCCTGAGCCACACCTTCAATACATAAGTTTGAGGTGTTAACTTATTTTTGATTGAGGATGTTAGGAGGGTTGCTTTGATGGTTGAGATTTATTCATGTTAAGGAAACATTATTTAGTATTAGTAAGATTCTTAAAGATTTTGGTTTATAGCCAAGCTTACTGCGTACCCCAGGATGAGAAAATGAAATTACCAACACACACACACACACAAACAAACTTAGCTATCATCTGCAATTTAGTCTTTTATCCAAAATTGCTACAATAGTGTAATATTTCAATTAAATCTACCCTACTAAATTTTCAATTTACGGATTTCAGCTTTTGCGGCTTTACAATAATAAGTTATAAGATCCAGCCAACTTCATCAGATCTACTTTCCAATTTGCAATTGTGTGTGTAATATTTATTTTTTTTCCTAAATTACATCATCTTATCTTAGGGCTTCATCCACCCTTTTACTAAACAAACAATTACTTTAAATTTAAAATTGTTTAACAGGCCAATAATAGTAGAGGTGAAGGAAGCATCAATGAGCAACTTGAATGACACTACGTACAAAAGAAACTACTTCAATCACTGCGCACAAAATGCTCAGTGCCAAAATAGTATGTCAGTTAATTTTGTTTCACTTGATATATTTATACTATGCGTAATTATTATAAAATAAAATGTTAATTTATTTTATTAATTATCCACCACCACGTTAACTAAAATATAACCAGAAATAATTACGTAGATGCATCGAGTGTCACATGATTTAGCATAGAATTAGATTGCAATCATTGTACTACTCATTGATATATACAGAGCAAAATCCCTCAATATAGAGCAAACTTTTTATGTTTACTATTATACCCCTTTTTATATTACTAATACATTCGTTTCCCTTTAATATCTTCCAATGATCAGCAGAATCTTTAAAACATAATTAAAACATTCCTCTTTCCAAATTAAAAAATGGAAAGATTATCTTCCTTTGATTAACAATAATTAATAACTCATGTAAATAAGTGACTTAGTAGAAACATAATTAAGTATTCACATGTATTTATGTAATAAAAATTTGTATATTAGTTTTAAGAACAAAAATAATTACTAATGTTTTTAATTCGTTAAATATACTATTTTCCACATTATTGGGCATACATACCGCTTGTACACCTATGTATCATTAATTCTCCAACTTTAATAATTTGCTTTGATAAATAATAAAAATAAAAGAAGAACATGTTGAATGTAATAAAAAATAAATATTCCAATTGGTAGTAGTAACCAGTGACCATGCAATTTGTAGTGCAACAACTAAGTTTCAAAAGAAAATTTCATAAGTGACCATCATCATCTATAGAATTACGTGAAAGGTGAAGCAAAAACAGATATCAAAAAGGTGATTAAACAAGAAGGTAATTTAGAATTGGTCATCAATTAATATAACATATAAATTAACATGTGCGTTTAATAAACAATTTCATCTACTTTTCGACAAACTCCACCGAAAATTTTTGCTGGAATTTCTTATTTTTCAGATTATATGGTCATGAGAGTCAAATAAAAATTAAAAGTTTGAAGTAATATTAAAAAATTAGAGTAATTAATTATATTTTCATCAAGTAACTTATTTACATAAGTTATTATTGTCAATCAAAGAAAGATAATCTTTCCATTTCATAATTTAGGAATTAATTTTGTTTTTAATGATTCTGCTAATCATTGGCAGATATTAAAGGGAAACAAATGTATTACTAATATAGTAAGGGGTATAATAGTAAACATCAACAATTTGCTCTGTATTGAGGGATTTTGCTCTGTATATATCATCTCCCTTAATTAATACATAATTAACCAGCTAAAGTCTAAGATTACAGTAAAATCATACCAAGCTTTCTCCTTTGTCTTTACTGTCAAATTTTCTATCTTAGACTAGAAACGGCAGGTACATATTATTGATTAATAATCCACCGTTAACTTCTTACGTTTATTAAAAAGTGCATACTTTTGATCAGAAAATTAAAGGCGAAGATATTTACTACAGATGATTTATTAATGCCCACTAGATAGATAGATGACATTAAAAAATAATTTACAGCCTTTTCAATGATCTACCTGAAATAATAGCTAGCGATTTAGTCAGGAATTCATCTCATTTTAGACTAAATAACACGACTTTAACTTCCGGCATAGGATTATATAGTAAAATTTATAATAAGCATATATATATATATATATATATATATATATATATATATATATATATATATATATATATATATATATATATATATATATGACCTTTTTTTTTTATTATTATACAATTAACCTGGTCTGTTATAAGTTTCAAATGGTTATTTATGCTACACCGGTACTTCTTTTCAATGAATAATTAATTATGAAAACAACTGTTCCCATGTGTAAATAATTTATAATATATAATCAGTTTGACACTGTAATTTTCGCCTTGAATTCTCAATCTGCCTAAGAAAAAAAGAGAAGGTTAAATTCTTGGAAAAGATTGAGTGAGAGATAAAGAAGAAAGATGAAAGAAACGGACATCTCAAGATCGACTCAAATCTTTTCTATAAAATGATGTGTTATCACTATTGAATATACGGCGCGACTATCTTACAGTATAAAAATTAGATCAAATAATAACTAATAAGTAAACAGAAAAATAAACAACTGGGTTGTAAGCTTGTACTCCGTAAAATGAGCCCCATATCTAAGATCAGGTCCCCACAAATTGAGTTGTACGTGCAGGGAAAAATATTTATGAATGAAAAATAGCATGAATTCGCGTCACCCGGGGAAGTGGTTGAGTCGCTTTGTCACCTAACTATAGTTCAATTGTGGCGAGTCGCTAAACAATATTGTCAAGTATTAATATAACCTTCTTGATTATTAATATATTATATAGTTTGAGAATAACACTTGGTAATACCTAATCAAGACACGTCATGAATATGTAGCCCAACTTATAGTTGAGTTGGCAAGATTTCTCTGCATGGCGACTACTGATTTGAAATTGACAAGTGGTGTTCGACGCTGACGACCATAATTGGCATCGATGGCTAAAAAATATAAACCATTGATGCTTCGTTGACGGTCCGGTGTCGAAGATCTTGAAGATTTAATCAAAATTTGTTATGGCATTTAGACACAATCAATAAGATAATTAAGGAACTAATGTATAAAAATACTCTCTGTTAGTCAGAACAAGGAACATTATTTTTACTAGTCTGAACTAAAAAAAAAAAAAAAAAGTTTGCATGTTCGACGACTGTCATGGTAATTAACAACGACGACTATGTAATACGTCAATGAATCCCGTCATAAATGATGGATTTCATTCGAGACATGTTGTGTTGTTTCCTTAAACCCTAAATGACTTAAACATCGAAAATGTAGCTTAGCTCAAATTAAATGTACTAGTGCATGTCAATTGAAATTAAAACTAATATATGTAGGACCTAAAAAGAGTTTGAACCAGTGTGAGTAAATAGTGTTCGTGAATCACAAGAGTTTCCCAAAATAAGAAATCCCCCGCATGTGCACCGTAGACACTAAACAGAAACATTATAATAAATTGTTATACTATATATCTTATTTATCAGAAAAATATAATATCATGTTTGACGTCATCAGGCCAATCTAGTTTTTGTCGGAATTTAACATTTGATATTTTCATTACTACCAAATCATAGAGTTATCGTCATAGTCTAGATCTGATAAAGACCCAAAATTTTGTGTCACAGAAAGCTACGCCACGTGTCCAAATTTGCAGACCCGCCGGAAAATAACAACCTTGAATCTTCACGGTGAAAAGGACAAAACAACTAACTCTCTGTATCCTTAACCCAATTCCGAATATCGTTGGGACCCGCTAATATTTGCCGGTAATTATTGGTAATTAAGTCCACCAACAATGATAGTGAGATACTGAGATGAGAAAGAAAAATTAGAATAAATCTTTTCTCCTTTTGATTATTAAAATAAAAGGAGATAATGTCAACTAAGGCAAGTTGATATTTGATAATACAGCCATCTCAGACCATTAGTTGAAGTAGATTTCAATAATGTTAGAAACTTAAATGGGCAACTGCAAGAACTGGGGTCAGTTACCCTTTCATCATTAGTTTAATAATATATATTTTTAGAATTTAATAATAGATCTTCTACAGCTTTAAAAACATTAAAGGACCATAATTGTGATATCTTTTGATCTTTTCATACTTCAAAAGTGACTCAATAGTTATAGAAATGATCTTATGGCAAATTGTCTGTACGTAACATATTTTTATAATTATTCAAATTATTGGAGAAGTTTCTATAATCATGTTACCAGTGTAATTATTGTAATTATCCGTAGAAGTGGTGGAACATGATCTTCAACGTTAAATCTTTTTTCTTTTTCTTTTGTGGTTTTTCCTGTGCATAATAACAACACAACAGTCGCAAAAACAGCTTGAAGATCAATAGACTGAACAACTCAGAATTAAGATTCCACGTGGCTCATAATTTAATAACGCGACATAACAACTAAAAAATATATAAGAGATTTAGTAGAAACTGACATGCAAAATAAGATGCTTCATCAGGTAGTTCTCATACACATATTAGAATGGCTTTTTAAGCGGCTCGCAAAATCTACAAAATCAGAGATTTTTAACAAGAAGGCACATAATATATATCCATCTACGAAAAGATGTTTCTACAAATGATACTTGTTATTTATTCGTATTGGAAATTATACACGTACATCTAATAAATTCAGTTAACACCCTTGGTTCTCCGCAAGTGAATTCTCTGATTGATCAAGATAGCGTAAGTTGGGCAAAGCACGTTTCTACAAATGATACTTGTTGTTTATTCGTATTAAAAATGATAAATGGTGACTGCATATTGATGAACCTTTGTCAAATCACATTTACGAAAACAAAGATCAGCAGAACAATAATGTAAAGTTCAAACTATAATATATCCAACCCAATGCAATAATATTTGGTAGCAAGAACATGTAAGCCTTGATTTATTTGCTTTTTTCTTTATAGTCATTTGACTAGAAAGTATTAAATTTGACTTTAAGTTTAAGAAGGGTTACATTAATGGATGTGGCTTGTAATCATTATGCTCTAAAGTAACTTAGTTCCATATGTAAGTATGTAATTTAATATTGAGTTTCCGACTTGATTCATTTGCTAAAAAAGAGTTTCTCATTTATTAATTAATTCCATGCATCGCATTGTCATCTCCGAACAGACAATGACCACTTGAAAGTGAAAGGTATATGTGAAATCACGTGTCTTGGAAATTTACCCCAAAAGTCGCACTTCAACGGCAAATTTGAGCTAAAAATTTCCCCGATTTATTGTGTAACAATCACTCTTGTAGTCTTACCAATTAATTTGGTTCACACGATCCTTTTTCAAAGTTCTTTCAGACACCACTAATAATTACTTATGATTAGGTAATAGTGATTAAGACATTAAAACACGCGTTCATATGGGTCAGGTAGCAATATATAAGATATATATGAGGATGAGACTTAAAAACGATTTCATTTTGCTTCCACACATACACACTAGTACTATTCTATATTCCTTTCATGTGTGACGTGTCTATGAATCATCACCGGCCTTTGAATTGACCATCCACTAATTTCCAGCTCACTCACTAATTAATAAAGAATAGTGTCATAATATATGTAATTTGTGTATTTATATTAACTTAATTTATAACTCTGGCTTTTTATCTCGGAGACTCCGAAGGATCTTATAAGGATTCGAAATCCACGTGATGCATTTTAAAATTGGCATGGCATCGTCATGTGATCAATTGTTTATGTTTTGTTGCCCTTTTTCTTAAGGTCCATGTGAATGTACGTGCATCCCTGTACTTAACCTGTACTCTAAAAAGTATACATTGGACCTTTTTTAAGTAGAAGTTCTGGAAAAAGAGTTACCATTAGTAGGATGCTTTCCATTTGTGCTAAAAATAATTGAGTTACATACTAGAAAGTGAACGAGCACTGAGTTCTGAATTAACTATTTTGCCCGAGTAAGGTCACCTTTTATTGATTCATTATATATATATAGTATGTAAGATAATATTCCTTAATGTATTGAAATTAACTCCACACAGAAGTTGATGGATATTTGTGGTGTAGTATGTAAGATTCACAAATATTTGAGATATATGTCAGCAACCGAATGTCACATCATATTATCCTTCCAAAAAAAAATCTCAAAATTTTAGCACTAGCATCAAAGAATTGACATCTCACATGATAAACTGCATTTGTTCAAGTAGTAGCAGTCGAAGTCTCTATACATATCAATTGTATCACATCTTAATCGGGACAGAAACGTAATCTCTACCACGCATTAATCACATTAATGAAAATCGGTAGAGAGTAAGCATATATACTAGCATTCTTTTTTAATTATAAAAAAGATCTATATATATACCAGCATATATTGTTTTATAATTAACAAATTAGTAATTCACGTTATTTATCTTCATACTATGCATTGCATGTTACACGATTAATGGTACAGAACAACATAAATCTAACCAAAAGTAACGTGTATCACTATACATTTGTACGTGGCCGACTCTACATTGATTAGACAGAAAGATGTACAATTAGGCAATGATGGCCAGCCGCTAATTTTAGTTCTTCATCTTACGTTTTAGATAAAATACAGTTGCCTCCCCTACCAGCCTACCATAGTAATGACACATATGGTGTATCTTATTATTCAATTGTATCACATCTTCATAATATAGAATTTGTTACGTAATGTCTTGGTAGTGCTAATCACAATTAATCACGAAAACACAGGTAAAAGAATAAAGAAAAACTAAATAAAAAAAAAACTAGCTATTCATGTATTTATCTCCATTGATCATATATACGTGTTTTCGCGTGCATTAAACAATGATATCATAGAACAACCTTTTGTTACAAGATACTTCTATTAGTACAATATATTCAATATGTCTTCGTTCGACACTATTACGTGCTAAAATGCGTTATTCATGGGCTATCATAAGATTTGCTTCTTTTGAAAACATAAATAAATTGGATGCAATTACGATTTCATGATCTAGTATGTACATAATTAAAATTTCATGCTCAGTTCTACCAGAATTCTTATGAATACCTGTCATTTGTTTCTTTTGGGACGGAAGTTTGATTTCCTAGAAAGTATTTTGATTTCTGACCTAATATTATTATGATATCTATTCAACCTATGATGAATTAAAAGATAAACCTTGATTACATTTCATCTCTTCAACAAATTAAGTAATGAGTGGCCCTCTTATATTGTTTTTATATGATTGAAATCTTTCATTTTATTATTTTACTATGTTCAACTCCATGTATTCCTCTATTTAGGTGGTATTTGTAAACTTTTCTCCAAAAGTACAACTCATACATATAATTAAGTTAAAGTTGTAAAAAAAAATAAAAAAAAAAATGGTGAAAGTTAAAGTTGTAAAATTAATTTGATACGGTGGTAGTGAAAAAACGCCCACAAAAATCTACACCAACCTCCTCTTCTTATTATTTTCGAGATTGGACGAAGGAGACGAAACAATGGGTTTACACTTTACATGTACGAGTTTCATCAGTTCCACCGGTTAAACTATTAATCAAACAGGTATCACGTCAATATTTTAGAAAGAACATGTATGTCCTAATTAATTTAAAATTGGTAACCAGACCAATTATTAGAAAACCACAATCGTACGCCGTTTCGTAAATATCAAGACTTACACAAAACAATCATATATTACACGTCACATTGTCGTTCGCATAATATTTGATATGAAGACAAACATCAAATTTAAAATAACACCACACGTACGCGTGAAAGCTGATTGGCTGCTGCACCAACACTGCCAAATCATAAATGAAAAAAAAAAAAAAAAACTCGCCTCCGCCGCGTCTAAATAAATTAATAAATAAATAATTGTACATTAGGATCTGACTGGCAAAAAAATCACATAATAAAATAAAAATAATTAATCTCTGCACTTTTAGAGTTGGCGTAAAACTTAATCTTAGTCCACTCACACGTAAATACTCCAGCTGTGTTAACTAAATTTCATTTACAATAATTAAAAAAATCTGAGCTGACGCCTACTGTAGTAAAACCATAAAACGCCGTTTATAAATTTGATTCGTCGTCCACTATCAAATTTCAATCAACCTTCTTCACTTCTTCTCTTTATATACACACACACACACCTAAGCAAAAAAAGAAAGAAGAACACACAAACACAAGCTCAAATTTCAATCTTCAAATTTGAAATTCGAGCTCAATTTTTTTGGGCTTGAATTTTGAAAATCAAGCTCAATTCTGCACAAAATAAAAAACCATGGTTGAATCCAACATTACGAAGCAGAAAGAAATGCAGGGGCTGTTATTAGGCCGTTACGAGATCGGTAAACTCCTCGGCCACGGAACCTTCGCGAAGGTCTACCAAGCCAGGAACGTGAAAACAGGCGAAGGAGTGGCGATCAAAGTGATCGACAAAGAAAAGATTCTCAAAGTCGGGTTGATCAAGCACATCAAGCGGGAGATCTCCATTTTGCGGAGAGTTCGCCATCCGAACATCGTGCAATTGTTCGAGGTTATGGCGACCAAGTCCAAAATCTTCTTCGTCATGGAGTACGTGAAAGGCGGAGAATTGTTCAACAAAGTCGCCAAAGGCAGGCTTAAGGAGGAACAAGCAAGAAAGTACTTTCAGCAGTTGATTTCCGCGGTGGCCTTTTGTCACGCTCGTGGCGTGTACCACCGTGACTTGAAACCGGAGAATATACTTGTCGATGAGGACGGTAACCTTAAAGTGTCGGATTTTGGATTGAGCGCTATGCCGGAGCAAATTAAGCATGATGGTCTTTTCCATACTTTTTGCGGGACGCCGGCTTATGTGGCGCCTGAGGTGTTGTCGCGAAAGGGCTATGATGCGGCGAAGGTGGATATCTGGAGCTGCGGTGTTATTCTGTTTGTGTTGATGGGAGGCTATTTGCCTTTCCATGATCCAAACATAATGGTTATGTATAAGAAGATTCAAGAAGGTGAATTCAGGTGTCCAAGGTGGTTTTCATCTGATTTGATTCACTTGTTGAGTCGTATGCTCGACACCAATCCTCAAACAAGGATCACGATTCCGGAGATCATGAGTAGTAGTTGGTTCAAAAAGGGGTTTAAGGATGTTAAGTTCTATGTTGATGATGATAAATTGTGTAGTGTTGATGATGAGGAGGAGAATGAGAATGATGATCTTGATTCTTTATCAGATCATTCGTCGTCGTCGTCTGAGTCTGATTCTGAGTGGGAGAATAGAAGGAAGGCTAAGGTTACTACCCTTCCTAGACCAGCTAGCTTGAATGCATTTGACATCATTTCGTTTTCGAGTGGTTTTGATTTGTCGGGATTGTTTGAGGACGGAACTGATGGCGGTGCGAGGTTTGTCTCGGAGGCTGCGGTGACGAACATTATATCGAAGTTGGAGGAGATTGCCAAAGTTGTGAGCTTTACGGTTAGAAAAAAGGATTGTAGAGTGAGCATAGAGGGATGCAAGAATGGTGTGAAGGGACCATTGACAATTGCAGCTGAGATATTCGAGTTAACTCCTTCATTGAGAGTGGTTGAGTTGAAGAAGAAAGGAGGTGATAGAATGGAATACGAGGACTTCTGTGATCGTGCCTTAAGGCCTGGATTACGAAGCCTTATGACGTGAAATGTTGCAGACTATTCGAATTGATCTTCAGAGATTGAATAGAGAGAAGATGAAGGGAAAAGAGTATGCCCCTTTTGCCTTCTTGCTTCAATACTTTTTGGCCTATGTATGATAGTTGTTCCATTGCTTAGTTAGATAAGTTGAGTTGTTTGTAGTTTTTGGTAATTTCTTCAGTTGGAGTAATCATGTAAAACCATTTAGAGAATGAATATATTATTGTAGTCTCTTCAGTGAACTTTGTCTATTGGGTTTGTAAAAGTTAGCAAACTGCTAAATTAAATAGCAAAGTGTTTGAATCTGTTACCAGATGAATCTAATATACTCAAGTTCCTCTGCTTTATAATCTGTAATCCACACAGCATTAAAGCAAATGTCTTTTTGGTTCTAGATTGTATATTAAGCAGAACTTTGATGGGAATTTGGTGCTTGGTTATCAAAATCTTTTCATTAGTATGCAGAAGAAATTCAAAGGGACTGCAATGCCAAGCAAATGACTCTTTTGTGTGGCAAGTTGTGTGTCTGGATTATTATGTGATAAATCTGAGATTGTTATCAGCTATTGCATTTGTTTCATTTTAAGGCAATGGATGCTGTGTTCATAGTCTGAGACATTAAAGATGTTCCTTAATTCTGTTTTAGAGTACAACAATGTTGGCACTTTTCTTCTGTTGTTTATGCAAGTTACAACAGTATGTCGCCGGTGGTTCGGTTCAATAATATTACAAGAACGCACATTAAGTTGTGGTTGCTTACATGTATTATTAGAATGAGATAAAGCAGAGTTTTGCTGTATAACATGAGGGTTCATTGCTGATGTTCTGAGTTATATAAACAATGTTATGCCATTTCTGCTTCTTTTTTTTAAATTTGCCTCTGAAAAATGAAATGTATTGCCTTCCCACAATTTATTTTCTGAAGGATGCAAAGAATCTTCAGCTATCACATGTTAGTTAAACAAAAGAAATTTTTTTACTGATCAAGAACCGTTGATTTGTGCAGCATTGCCTTGTAAATTATGAGCCACATGGATTCTTCTGATATTTTTTTCAGTCTATTCATCTTACAGCTGTTTTGTGGGGCTGTTACGCACAGACAAGAGATAGAACATAGTACGTACGTTCTGACTTGGTTGAAGATGATCATGTGCCTAACTTCTTATGATGTTATCTGACCCACGCTTCTTGCAGATTATTGGATATCTGCTCCTGCTGAGATGGGTGCATTATCAACTTGCCTTTGTTGACCCATCACCTCTTATTTGTACATAGTTATTACATCCTTCTGGGGTGAGGTCTACCTACAAAACCTTTTCAGAATCGGAAGTATCACTTTGCATATCACTTTATGTATCACGTACTCTGCAACGAAGACACTGTATGCACGATCTTAAAATACGTGTGTGGATAGTTAAGTAGTATACAAAGTGTTACAATATCGTTACGTCGATCCAGTACTTTAAACGTTTGAACAATTGTTGAGACACTAAAACAGTATGAAGAGAAAAAAAAAAAAAAAAAAAAAGAAGTCTATGTACTATTTTTCAAACTTAACTATAGACACAAAAACTTTATGAAAAGAAAAAGAAGAAGTCTGTGTATGTAGAATATTTCACGGAGAAACCTGTTGTGTTGTTTTAAATATTTGAATAAAATATGAGGTGTTTGACATGAGACAAAACTATAAGGGGCGTAAATAAAATATTCTCTTATTTTATTAATCAATAGACAGAAAAGGGCCTGTATTTTATGTTGCTTTATTACTGTTGGTGGATACCAACACCAATAATTGCAAGAGCTGCTGTACCAACAATTTTGGGGCCCATGATATTTGGAATGACACGACGGATTATAATTTTTTGTCCAAGGTGGTCTGCAAACTGGGAACGTGAAGTAGCTTTTATGGAATTTACAGAAAAAAGAAAAAGAAATCAAAAGAAATATATTTGATTACTACACTATAGTTATTTAGACAAAAAATATCAATGTTTACCACCACCAAATGCAATCGCGAAGACGACAGATTTAGACTGATAACGACAAAACATTGTATTAAATTATTTTTTTTCTGATGAATAAGACAATATAGTACTTTATTATAATGTTTGTTTTTTATTTTTATAAATATGAATTAATATTAGTACTTTTTCGATGTATAATATTATCATAATCAAAGTTTCAATAAATCAACAAGATATTATAATATGTTTGCACTGTTTTGAGATTTTTCGATATATTTAAGTCGTAATGAATATCGAAAATATTTTGATCGATTACTTTAAATTTATATGGAATTAAATATAAAAATGTTTAGTTACTTTTTGGAAAAATATTTGAAATTTTTATGACACTGCCGCGGTGGCTATGAGCTATACCTGCCAAGTTGAATATGGTTAAAATCAGTCATAATCGAACTACGTACAATTTATCAGATGACACATCAACTCAACCACTTGAAGCAGTGGATACATACAATTTCTTTCTCTGCTCTGGATGTGGTACCACTTTAGTTGTAGGGACCTTCGATCTTAAAGAGTCTCCATGTTGATGAGTTTTATGGATGACAAGTGACAACACATATTTTTTATCTTCTGATTACTATTATATTTTAATTTCTATCATTTATAATATGTCACGGTAAAATTTTGACAGTGATATAAACAAAAACACGTATAAAGATCAGTTTCTTTAAAAAAAAATCATGACTGTATCTATTGAAAAAGGTCGTAAATTCATTATTTAATGTCGGCTATCTATGTATCTATCTAGTCGGCACTAAATAATTTTTTTGTAGTAATTATCTTCGCCTTTCTGGTATTCAAAAGTACATATTTAAATAAACTTCAGAAGTCAAGGCTGGATTATAATTAACCCTATAAGATAGAAAATTAGGCAGAAAGACGAAGGAGCAAGCTCGGTTTGATTTTATGGTAACCATGGACTTTAGTTGGTAATTTGTGTATTAGTTAAAGGATACCTGCATCTTGGTAGTACAGTGATTAGGGGCGATTTATAAATTATAATATATATCTTTGGTATTGTCAATCAAATTGATCACTACTGTTTCCTTACATATACGTTTGCTGGACTACTTTATATTTTCTTATGTAAAAGTTATTTGTTTTGTATATGGGTTGACTAACCTATAAAATAATGTAATTAAAGTAGCAAAATATTACACGTACATAGTTTTAGTCTAATTATTTTCTTTTTACACATATTGGGGTTTTAGTATATTTTTTTTATAAATTTGATAACAAAAAAAAATTGATTTCATATTAAGCTTCAAAACAAGCTTTTTATTCTATTCTGAATTATATGTTAAATAAAATATAAAACAAAAAATTAAGAAAAAACCAATTTCTTCAACACATCCTTTCCCTTGTTCTCCTCCCCCAATCCATATGGTCTCAAGTTCTCAACTCGTTTCTTTCCTAGAATAATTTGGTTTACATATTTTTAGGTCTATGCATGTCACATAAAATTCATCGCTTGTGATATATCTAGCTTGTCACATAAAATTCATCGCTTGTGATATATCTAGCTGAATTTGTTTGAATGACAATGTCTAGTTCGACATTCTGATCAATGCTTACTTTAAAATGTGTACTTTACGAAGTAGTGCCGCGATATCTCTGCATAATAATAAGGGTCAATTGTGATCACCCCTTATTGTATGAGGTGTTTTGCGAAGTGCCCCTTAACGTTTTAAAAAGAGCACTTTACTCCATAATTTTTGTAATTTGTCCCTTGAGTTCTTGATCTACCATTCATTTTTCTTTGTGACTATCTTTTCATCCATTAGATTTGGCATAAGGGGCAAATCGCACATTTTTACAAACGTAAGGGAGCAAAGTGCTTTATTTGAAACGTTACGGGTACTTTGCAAAACATTTCAAACGTTATGGGGCAAAATTCTATTGACCCTAATAATAATAACAACAACAATTGCAACATGCCACTACCTACAATTACTAATTAATTAGGGGTCCCAATGGTACAAGTCGAGGACAGACGAAGTTAGTAATTTTTGTGCTTCTCGAGTGGGATCCAAGGTTATTATGTTCTAGTTCTGCAAATTGGGCGCGTGCAGTAGCTTTTTCTAGATTACGACACCTTAAGTTTTTGGGCATTCTATGGTGTGACTATGATGCAATGGTTCTATACGAAGTATCAAATGTTTGCGTAAACACTAGATTCGACTTAGGCGTCAAACATTATATTATAATTTCTTTTTGACAAATAAGACAGGGTAACACTTTACTATAATGTTACTTTTTCCTTTTACAACTAAATAAGGATTACAATAAAACTTGAGAGCCCACTAGTCACAATTGAACTACAGTAAGATGACTAAGCAAAAGCAACTCAACCACTTGAGGTCGAAGTGAATACATTTTCTTTTCTAATATATGATGTGACAGTGTAATCAATTTGATTGTGATAAATAACAATACATCTTTCATTACTCCGGGAAATAATTTCTAAGTGGACCTCCATTCATCGACAACCTATTTTTAAGATCCATTACAAGATTTCTTTCTTATAATCATTTTGGACAATCATTAATAGAAGGACAGCTTACACACACTTTCAACCTTAGCGGGTCCATAGGTCTTTTCAAAGGACGATCCTATTTATCCTTTATAAAATGTTTTTATTTTTTATTTTTTTGGTCCGAAAATGTATCTAGATGTTTCGTAAGTTTTATTATCATCTCTGGAATGAAACTGAGAAAAAGACAATATGGAAGTGAAAGAAATATATGCAATTATGTGCCTATAAATTCATCAATCAGTGCTAGGAAGTATGAGCTTTTTCAACGATTTAGAGATTATCTCTAAGAAATGCATAAAATCTACATGTGACTCCTTCGTAGTTTGGTAAATTGTTTAGAATCTCTTTGTGATTTTATTAATTTTGTACAAGATTCTCTAATTTAAGCACACTCTTCATGTGGTTTCATAAGAAACTTTGCACGAAACTTCCTTGTAGTTTTATGAAAAAGAATTTTGTGCATAATATGAAACCGCGATGGAAATTTAGACAATTAATAAGCCACAAAGGGTTCTCGAAACCACATCATTAGATTTTTTTTAGGTTGATTCCCCAATTATCTCATTTAATTTGCAGGGAAAATTTTGAATTTTCAGTAAATCGTGTATTAGGTGCAATTATTAACAAAAAAATATGCATTGAGCTGCATGTTTACTAATTATTGGTTTGGGGATGTTAGGAAAGTTTGAGGTTTCTTTATATAAACGAAACATTATTTAGCATTAAAAAATTTTGCTATTGCCAAACTTAGTTGTGTCACCGTCGAGAACATTAATTATTATCAAGAAATAAAGAAAAAAAAAAAAAAAAAAGCAACGGGCACATGGCGTCCTAGTCAGGCGTGACTCATGAGTAATTTAGCTATCATCTGCAATGTAATCTTTTGTCCAAATTTGCTACAAGATTGTGGTTAATATTTCAACCAAATGTACGCTCAAAGATTTTCAATTTGCAGATTTCAGCTTTTGCGGCTTCCTTGTCAATGTTGAGATGTAGCTACGACTTTTACAATTCTATTCCAGTGTGTAAGAAACAAATTGAAGCAAATTAATATGTGTGTGATATTATATTTTTGTTGACCCAATAAATATTTACGTCAGACTGAATTAAGTCTCTTTAAAGTTCGACTTCAACTTGAAACAAAACGGTCATTAAGTCGAAAGGTCTATTTGCCTATTTGAATCGAGCTTCACCTCCAGATGTATTGGTGTGTGATCAATTGGATAATCATTTTTCTTGTTATCATGATCCATTTAGATGTCGACAAGTGTTGTGGCTAACTATGTCACCACATCATTTTATAGTTTCATCCCTGCTCCACCATGCATACACTAAACAAAGAACTAACTTTTAAATTAAAAATTGACTAATTTTCCAACAAAAGTAGATGTATAAAAGAAGCATAAGTGAGCAACTTGAATGACATACAGTACAAAGACACTATCCTTTATCTCTGTACTACCCCACTAACAAAGATGCAGGTTTGCTTTAATTTATTCATAACTAACCAACTAAAGTCTATAATTACCGTAAAATCGTACCAAGCTTTCTTCATTTATGTTTTCTGCCTAATTTCTAACTTTGACTGGAAGCGGCAGATAATAATGATTAATAATCCAGTTAACTTCTTAAGTTAATTAAAATGTGTACTTTTGATCAGAAAAGCGATGATTTATTACAGATAAATTATTAAGGTCCACAAGATAGATAGATGTCATTAAACATTAAACATACGACCTTTTCGATGATCTACCTGCAATTATAGTGATTTTAGTCAGGAACTCCTCTTAACAGTGTAATTTTGGCCATGGATTCTCAATCTGCAACGGAGTTATTATTAATTTTTTTATTTTTTATTGTAAAGTACTTGGAGAAGACTAATGGAGTGAGACATAAAGAAAAACGATAAAAAAGAAAGGACATCTCAAATCTCAAGATCAATTCAAATCTTTTTGTAAAATGACGTGCATGTTATCATTTATAAATGTACGCCGCAACATATCATAGATTTGAAAACTTCAAATATATAATATTAAGTGTCCAGAAAATAAAACAAACAAATGAGTTGTAAACAGCCTCTACTCCATATATAGAATTAAAATGTATCAATGCGAAAACCCCATTAAAAAGTAATGTGGTCCCATAGTTTGAGTGGTAAGTGCAGGAAAAAATATTGATGAATTAAAAAAATTGCATGCATTCACTTCACTGGCTGAAGTGGTTGAGTTGCTTTGTCATCTTAACGTAGTTCAATTGCCACAAGTCGCTAAACGGTTACTGTCAAATATTAATACATAAAAAGGCGACATTATAATGAATTGTTATACTCTCTTTAATAATCGCAAAAAATATATAATATAATGTTTGTCGTCGTCAGTCCAAATGTCCAATCTAGTTTTTGTCGCCTTCGTGATTGCATGTGCGGTGTATTTAACAATTGCTATTTTGTCTGAAGAAAACATAGTCATATCCGAAAATGCCCAAAGATTTGGTGCCGTAATCAATAGAAAGCTATGTCACGTGTCCCCAATTTGGGAAATAACTAACTTTTGATTCCTACGGCGTAAAAGACAAAAGGAAAAATACTAACTCAAGGTCTCAATGTGTCATTGATCCAATTGGGAGTTGGGACCCCCTAGTTGTTGGCAACTATTGGGTTTGAATGTTCTGAATGACAATAAAAGTGTAATTTTACTGGTTCTTGTTCAAAATTAAACATATTTGTATACAAGATGAATTATTTTGAAATTAAATATATGGGGTCACGTCTTAAGATAATATTACCTAATAGAAATTATGTTGGTTTAGTAACTTTTTATTTTGTTATAGTAGGATCAATGACTAAAGTTTTAATATTTATTTTTGAATAGACATAAAAATATGTAAACTCTATATCGATATTGATAACGATAGTTAGTATTTACGAAGGTAAATACTAAATGGTAAAAAGTAATAGAATTACGAAAATAAGAACGTTACCGATAAATTTATAGGGTGCGGAATTAAGGCCAATCCCGACTCCATGAGGAATTTTAAGTGATTTATGGTTGGGCTTGGAAATGATTCAAGTCGCCTACGTATTCCAAGCGGGGAATCAGGCCACCGTAGTTCCTAATTTGGTGTTGTTTTATGAAAATGTGGCAAGTTCACTTATTAAAGGTTAAAATAACTACCTCTACTCCAAATATATCTTATAAATTTAAATTACTACGGAGATAGTCTAGCTGATCAAAAAAAAAAAAAAAAAACTACTGAGATCGTCTACAATTTTAAGGGAAAGGAGTAAATACTAATTTAGTTTCAAATTACAAATGTTTTCTAATATATCTCATGACAGTTTGTGTGTAATAACTTTTTAGTTTTTAGTTTTAAGAAGTATTTTCATAATTACTCAATTATTGGAGAAGTTTCTACAATCATGTTGGGAATCTCATATACGCGATGATCTCTAAAAGTTGTGAAACATGACCGATTCAACATTGAATGGTCTTTATCTTCTCTGTACGTGCATAATAATTAATAACAGCACAATAGTCGCAAAAACAGCTAGAAGATGAATAGAATGAAAAATTCAGAAGAATCCATGTGGCTCATAATTTAATAACGCGACATATTAACAACTTCAAAGTAATGGTTTATTTAACAGTGTGTATCTGACATCAAATAAAACATTAAGCTGAAAGACTTGAGCTTTAATGACCTAAGTAAATCAATTTATATCTCTGCATCTTGAGTAGAATAAGTTCAGAAAGTGACAGAAATTGACGTGCAAAATGACATGCTTCATGTAGTTCTCATGCAAATTTAATTTTAGAATGGCTTATATACTGGCTTGCAAGTTGCAACATCTACAAATATCAAAGATTTGTAACTAAGGCACTGATATAATTACAGTTAATGTGATAGGTATTACTAATATGCGTGCCTAAGTAGGTTGATATCATTATTTGTTTTCCAGATGGATCGTTTTTTTTTTTTTTTCTTCTTTTGGGTTGAAAAATAGATCATATAAGCTGACATAGTCCATTTTTTTGTTTGTCTTCTTGATAGCGAGAGCGGTAAAAACTTTTTCTATTTTGGATCTGAAGTAGACCTAACAATAAGTAGGGAAAACCCTACCTATACTTAAACCCTTTGAATATACCGTGATACCTAATTCACAATGTAAGAGCCTAGACTTGAATCAATCTAATGTAAAGAGGGTAATACCCTATAACCTATTCATTGTCCGAAAACAACAGTGTCACAATAAGACTAGAAAAATTCCAAAAGAATATGTGGTGTCGTTATCAGTAGAGAGCTACGTCACGTGCCCATGCACATCGGGAAATAATTAACAACCTCTAATCCCCACTGTGAAAAGGACAAGAGAAACTGGGTCCTTGAACCAATTCCAAATCATTGGTTGTAATTGTTGATATGACAAAAAAATAATTATAAAAGATAATTACACCAACAATGATAGGGAGTGGAGAAATAACAGATATATTAAATAAAGGAGATGAGAGGTCAACCAAGGCAAGTTGATAATGCATATGTGCATCCACCACATCAGAAAATATTGAATTTAGGGGTTAGTACTTAGTACATATTTATGTAAGTTTTTTTTTTTTTTTATCAGAAAAATGATTTATTGAAAAAGAAGGAAGAGAGTATAAGCAATACTCTCAAAGTTTACAAGTTCCAGGGACAAACATATTTATGTAAGTTTTAGTCATGTTACAAAAATAATTCTCAACTTATAATATCCTAGTGTCTGAATAATTACCGAATTATTTCTTTAATTTCGAAAAAGGACAAATAAGCTCCTTGAATTCTAAATGATTAGATATGCACAAGAAAATTTAAAAACGTATATAATATATATACGGAATACCGCAGTTTGTTTGTTTTTATAAACAAAAACTCGAGAGAAGTTTCTATAATCATACAAACTTAAAAAATATATCTATAATACACTACATATCGTGGGATGTAAATATAATCATCCCTAATTGCTGCACTGGTCATAAAATGTTTATTTTCCTTGTCTTTGCATTACAGCACAACCCTCCAAGAGAAACAGCTGGAAAATGAATAAACTGAAAATTTCAAAGAATCCATGTGGTGCATAATTAATAAGTTACATGACATAACAACTCATAAATCATGGATTTTTGAACAGCGTGCATGCATGCATGATCCATGACCCAATAAATTAATGAACATATATCTATAGACTGTTGCATTTTGAGTACAAGATATTTACGAAGTAACAGAAATTGACATGCAAAATTACATGCTTCAGGTAGTTCTCATACACATAATTACATAATTACCAAAAAAATAAAATTTACATAAATATCGGAACCCTAATATATATATATATATATATATATATATATATATATATATATATTTATTTCTTTATTTTTGAGGATGTGCCTTACTTTAGTTAGCCATTATATACCTGACAAGAGCCGAGTTGCATAGCTAATCAATAGTCTCTATTATGTCAAATTGTTTGTAAGTTAGTGTGTTTGGCTCGGGTTTTACCCCGTGCGTGTTCTTAGGATAGGTAATGGTGTTAGACTCGGAGCTTACTCTGTGTACGTGCTTGAGATAGTGATTGCAGATTCTCACCAATTTTTTCTTTTAAATTGTTTTCATTTAACTAAGATGTGAATTGGAGTTCATATTGTAATTGTTAAAGGAAGAGATATTTCGTCAGTTAAATTATCATTGAGATTCACTGTGACAACTGTAATGTTCACCCAAAATCTTTGAATAGATACTGAAATTTGGAGTCCCCTCCCTAGTCCTACACATGTTTCAGTTAAAATATGCATGGAAAGATTTTTCTAATATGTATATCCTTAATATTTTGATTTAGCTATAAGATAATGATAATTAATTGACTTGTTTATCCATTTTTGGTCGCTTAAACGCTGAAGTTTTACTACCAGAAAACTGAGACCTTCCAACAAAAAATTAGGCTTCACTAATGAAAAGAATGAATATGCATCGCGAAGTCTTAATCTTCTTCGGAATCACCATTATTGTTGCTAATTTTTTTATAGTAATCTTTTTAGATTAATCAATCAGTACTCTATCGTATAATTGAAAATTTATTTCGGATTAATTATGAGATTCTTAAGATCCTTTTTGTTTTGCCAAACTAATTATGCATGACTCACGAGTGACTGGTTAATACGTGCGTAACCGAAGAGAACTTTGAAGCATATCCGTCGGGTATATGCATGACTCATGAGTGACTGGTTCACTTATCTACAATTTAATTTCTTATCGGACAGCTATAGAAATTAAATATACGATATATAGCGTAATATTTCAACCAAATCTACTCTATCTGATTTCAATTTGCGGACTTCAGATTTTGCCGGTTTTATTGACCAAGTTGAGATCTAGCTGTATCTTCTGCAAATTTACGACAGTTTAATTTGCAAGAAACAAAACCAATTGGCTAGTAAATGTGTTATTGAAGAAATAAAATTCTGGAAACTTATAGTCAAAGACTACACATATAAAATTTGATTGATCAACTTTCAAAAAAAAAAAAAAAAAAAAATGATTGATCAATTCTGTGCATGAAATCTTCAAAGACTGTCGTTTTGAATGTAATTATCAATATGTGGACCAACATTTGAAAACTGGTTTTGATCTAGTTCAGAACAATATCATATATAATTATTATTCAAAAAAAATAAATACAAATTGTTGGTGAAACTAGATAATCTTTGTAGAGTGAGAATTGGTTAATACGTGCAAATCATGTTTTGTACAATTACAACAGTTAAATTATTTATATAAAAAAAAGGGGATGGAACAATGGTTTAAAGGTTTAGAGTCGATAAAATGTAAAAGGATGGCAAGTGTAGCAATTTGTTGAGCCGGAGGATTTCTTGTCATTTGTAGAAAGAGAGTTTTTCGATGGATAACTCAATTTGCGGAGATGATTAGTTTTTGTTACACAATTTTGAGGTTCATCTAACACTAAAGGTAACTCGTGCATCTTGGGGTTTAATGCTGCTTGATCTTTACATGAGCAGAGAGGAGTCTGCAGCACAAAGATGTTTTCCAC
Source organism: Misopates orontium (assembly GCA_946800315.1). Taxonomy (NCBI): domain Eukaryota; kingdom Viridiplantae; phylum Streptophyta; class Magnoliopsida; order Lamiales; family Plantaginaceae; genus Misopates; species Misopates orontium. Next base: position 2,575,539 of record OX326946.1, on the reverse strand, counting down.
GGTGCAAAAGCGAGGTTTATTTACGAGTATGTAGGGTGATTGCTTTTTTTGATGATTGAGTTAATGCAGAAGTTTTTGTCTTTGTTATCTTATGTAGACGGATTTTGTACTTCACTCCTTTTGGAGTGACTCTTGTACAGTTGTACTCTTCTTTTTTCAATAAATTTATTTTTCGATAAAAAAACATTTTAATTATTTAAATAATGAAATGGCAGTATAAATAATAATAGTGTTGTGTAGTAATTTAAGTTTTAAAGTAAAATCAAGTGTTTGTGTGTGTTTTTCTAAATTACATCAGTCCCATCCATATACTAAACAACCAATTAACATTAAACTTTGTAGTTAATAGTCCAACAAAAGCAGAGGAAAAGTGAGCATAAGTATGACAAGTATGTATGACAAGTTGACGACACAAAATACATTATCCTTGATTACTGTACTACCCAGGTGCTAGTAGGCTAAAGTTATATAACTAATCAACAAAAGTGCATGATTACCATATAACTATACTAATTAAGCTTTCTCCTTTGTCTTTCTGCCTAATTTTCTATCTTTGACTAGAAGCGGCAGATATTGATGATTATATAATCCAAACGTTAACTTCTCAGCTAATAAGATGTGTACTTTCCGGCTGGAGCATTTGCTACAAATAGTTATTTAATGCCCACTAGACAGATAGATGAAGTTAAATAATAATTTTTTCGACCTTTTCAATGATCAAGCTGTAATTATAGGAATTTTTTGCAACAAAACTAAAGAATGAAGTTAAACTTGTGGCACGGGATTAAATAATAAAGTGTGTCAGCGATGTGCATGTAAACTTATTAGTTTTTGAATTTTGTCAAGTTGTCTTTTCTACAAGGTGATTTTGGCTGTTTCATGAAATATGTGGTTTGTTAAAAATTGGTATGTTAAAAAACTCTGCAATATAAGTGGTATGTTAAAAATTGAGTCATTTTCAAGAGTACGATTGCACATGCAAAAGTAGTTAATTCATTTATTTGCAAGTATATGAGGTCGCCAAATATTTAATTATGCAAACCATTTTATCAGAACCAAACAATCATGGATAAGTCATGGGAAATGGCAACTTGGAATAAAACTCGAGAAAATAGTATGAAATGTTGGTAGTATAGCACGAAGTATTGTACATAGTCATTTCAGTATAATTAATCTAAACTCTTTTTCAACAAAAAAAAAAATCTAAACTCTTTCACCGAAAATATAGTAGAAAGTTTTTGTTTGGCGAGACCCTTAAACGCAGTCTTTCAAAGTATAACAATTTTTTGTGCCTCTTATTGTTTCTTGTTTACGATTTTTATTACTGTATTGTAACGTAAGACAAGGATGAAGGAAGGTTATATGCCGGAATATATTATAGTTTAATGAATAGACCCTAAAATGTGAATCTCTCAAATATTGTATTTGAAGATTTAAGATTTTATTTTCTTTACCATATATTTCGTTTAATGTGTTATATTTTGAAATGTATACTTGAAAACTAATATCTTGAGTATTGTATTTGAAGATTTCAGATTTTATTTTCTTTATCAGATATATCGTTTAATGTGTTATGTTCTGAAATGTACACTTAAAAACTACATGCTCTACGACATGTTGAACCCCTATGTCTCCTCCCCTCGAAATCCATGAACAACGAAAATCTCACATGGGCTAACTTTCAAGACGACCAGACTTACAACGTCAAAAACTAGTACAACATCACAGTTTTAAAATGTCATGAGCTTACGACACCACATGCTTATAACATTGCATGGTCACAATTTTACAAGGTCACAAGGCTGTTGGCTCTAGTGTACAATGTTGCCTGTTCAGGTTAAGCCAAATCTAGCCAACAGATTTTCTAATAATATCCTCTCCCGAAATGCTTAATATTACATTATTCTCGCTTTTGTTTCCTCTCTATAGACTTTTACTGTCTACATTTCACTAACTTAAGCATTAGAGATCTTAGCCGAAAATCAATCAGCTTAGATGACTTGTTTAAGTGTAAGTCATTTAAAACGGACTCAATGATTCATTTGAGCAGTAGTCGACTGATTGTCGCTCTGACGTGGAGTATCAAGTAGTTGATGATGACAGCCTATGCCCCGGTTTTAAAAGATTAATGTTCATGTTGTTTTATTATCAATACTTTCTTTTGAATAATAATTATGACAAAAAATCTTCAGGTATGCAAGATAATTGATTGAATAATAACATTACTACCATAATGTTGCGCTATAAAATTATTAAAAAGTAAAGAAACTAATCGAAGATATTTTGAGAATAATGGGGAATTATTGACAACTAGAGGAGAATAAGAAGGAGAAGAAACCCGAAAAACGACATGAAAGATTGAATGATCGATCATTACGTATCTTTTGTGCACAATGATGTATTGTTATTTAAACTGCTATTAAATTTATGCTACGATATATGATATATATTAGGAATAATTACAGTTACAACTCATGAGGTACGGTGTAATTACATCATATTCCCTCAAGAGTTTTCAACTATTAGAGCTTCTTGTAAAGTTTGTTTGAGTTTCGGGAGTTGTCACTGTAATTTCTCAAACTAATTTAGGAGAGGTTTCTGTAATTACACCAGACCTCAGGGGTCTAACTATAATTATCCCTATATATAATACAAATTTAAAATCTAAAACATAAAAATGGCAAGTAATCACGAGATAAAACCCAAAAAGAAAAAGTAAATATATTGTAACTTGTAGACTTTGCAATCCACAAACATACCAACATGGAAACTCCATTAAATGTCACAATTAGAGTGGTACCACATCTACTGAAGGGAAAAATATGCATTCACTTCTCAGCCCGAAGTGGTTGAGTTGCTTTGTCATCAAACTGTAGTTCAACTGTGACAAGTCGGCTAATGCTCCTGTCAATGATTTGTAATCTAGTGTTTGTCGTTTTTATTGCAGGGGTGGTGGTGGACATTTGATACTTTTCTCTGATAAATCATAGATAGTGTGTCATAGTCACACCAGAAAATGCCCAAAAAGTTTAGAAAGCTACTCTACGGCCCAATTTTCAGACCGGAAAATAACAACCTTGGATCCCACTTTGAGGACAAAAAATCCAATATCAATCTAACTTGACTTGTACCAAATATCATTTGGGACCCCTATTAGTGGGTGATTTAGTTTAGTGGTATTGCAATCAACCAACAATACAGACAGGAAAAGGATAAAAAATAAATAATATATATTTCTTTATTTATTTGATTAGTAAAATGAAAGGAGGTGAGGTCAACTAAGACAGGTTGATAGACAACAATGCACCCATGATGCAACTCAGCAAGTTCAGCATTGAAGAATGTTAAATGAGCAACTGCTGGTCAGTTCACATATTAAGAGTTAGGACAACTACATCTAAACTTCCAATTGCTGATCTAATTAACCCCTCTAAAGTCTGAATAATTGCCGAGATACCTATAAAACTTGAAAACTATGAAAAATAAGTAATATTTGTAAAGTTCAAGTTGTCTATGTAATTATCCCAACCAGATAATAATAGTTTATCTGTTGTAAAATTTTTATTACTACTGTGTCAATAATTATTCAAAATAATATCCCAGGTTTCTGTAATTTCACCAAACATATAATTGTTTTAAAAGTCATGGCACATGACCTTAAATATAAATTGTTCGCTTGTCTGTGCATAATCGCACAGCAGTCCCCTAAAACAGCCGGAAGATGAATAGACTGAATATCCAAAAGAATCCATGTGGTTCATAATTTAATAGATATCATTAGAAATCATAAATCGTGGATATAAATAACAGCATGACTTCGACATCAGCTAAACGTTAGCTGAAAGATCGACATCCCGGTCTTAATAACCTATAAAAATCAATTTTATATCTCTAAACAACTGAAATTTGAGTTCAAAAAAAAAGTACCATGACATGCATAACATGCGATATCATATTGCAACATGCTTCAGGTTTCTCATACTCACTAAAACTCAGAGATATTAAACTATACTACCTTTTTTTTCTCAGTTTTCTTTAAGTGACTAGTGCAGTAGTGCCTAGTAGTTACAGAACATGTGATATCATATTAGCATACAATAGAGAAAGAAAGGCTAAGTTACAAAAAATGGGAGGAGGAGCGGATGCAATTCGTCGGGAATTTTGCAATAGTAGTCCTCTAAGTCGACACTTTTTCAATTTTAGTCCTTTATATTTTTTATCTGTAATTTTAGTCCTACAAGTTACAATATGTTTTAAAATTGGTCCGCTAACCAATTTTTTGCCCATTTTGGCCGGAAAATCCAGCAATTTCACGAAATCTGATCATTTTTCCGGTTCTTTTTTTGCCCCCTACAAAATGTGACTTTGTGCTTGTGTTGTATCAATAAAACTAAATGAAAAAAAACTGAAATTTTTTGCCAAAATTGCTGAAAATTTGGTCAGAGGACCAATTTTGAAACATGTTGTAACTTATAGGACTAAAATTGTAGATAAAAAACATAGATGACTAAAATTGAAAAAGCGCCAACTTAGAGGACCATTATTGCAAAATTCCCCAATTCGTCCATGTTAGATATTAGAAAATTACACTAACTTAGTGCCTATCAAATTGATTTTTACTAGGTGAAAATTGCTTTTATCTAACTAACATGCATGTGATAGTTGGAGTTGCACAATTGCTTTTAGGTAGACAAAATCTACAGAATGTATAGTTATGGTTGTACATACCATATAATCAAAAGATTGTATATTTTTTAATAAATAATTATGGTTATAAACTTTATATAAAATAATTATAATCACGAGTTTTAACATAAATCTGATCTACCTAAGTATTTTCACACTTAATTCTAGTGCTTGTTGAAGAGAAGAGATAAGCCACTTACATTCACATCGCCAGCTGTAACATTGTCTCCCACAATCTTGGAATACTACTGAAATATGGGGTCCCTACATATAATGACAATAAAGTATGTGAAGATTCTTTCCATTCCTTAGGAATTTAAGAAGTTTTAGGAAGGTGGTATAAAAGTTAGATTAATCTTATATCTCATACACAATTTAAATATACTTCATCATCAATAACAACCTAATAATATATCTAACTCTCTAACTAGCTATTATAACCATTAACAAAGGCACCATTTTTTGCCCTTGTATGGAGTCATAGAGATTAATTTCGAGGATTATTTCAGTCAATTATACAACTTGCGGGTCTGAGATCTTGCTACATCTTTTAAAATCTATTGCGGTGTACAAGAAACAAAACCAATTGGCTGATAAATGTGCTATCAAAGAAATAAAATGGTTCAAATAAAAATCAAGTCCACTTGTCAAATTTAATCAAGCAAAATGAACCAAAGAAGTTATTTCTCTCAACACGAGTCTCTTCATATTTCTCAATTATTTCAATTTTATTTTTTGTTGGTTTTAAGAGGATTGAAGTTTTACATGTCTTGGAAAAGTGTTTGTACTCTTTTGTTGATTGATTGAAATATGCAACGTACTGTTTATAGCTTGCTTAGACGGATCCATGTTTGATCCGGAGTATTTCTTCATCGCTTCTCATTATTAAAATTGTTTGCTGATCAACAAAAAAATTGAAAGTAAATTTCATGTTTCCCTATATATGTCTAGAAAGTGTAGGAGTCAATGGAGTTATTTTACTATCTTGTCTTATAGTCGATGTAATCTTTCCTTTAAATAATCTAGACCTTGTAATGTTTGGCAAATTAAAAATAATATTAAAAACTTAGTTTTAATTAAAGTCTAAAACGTTTCTCAACTCTTAATCCTTATAGTTGATTCAGTTACGTAACGAGCATGGATCAAAGTATTGAAACGTTTTCTTTTTGAACTCTATGGAAACGATATATACAAATATTTTCTATGCCATTGCAACAGCAATTTTTACGAGTTTTTGAAAACATATCAACAAGATCTTGGAATATTACAAAAATTTTATAATATTTAGCGCACCGGTACATCAATAAAAACGAAACTTTGATCCATGGTGACGAGTGGCTCAAATCTCTTTATAGTTGATTTCATTTTACAGAGAGAAAATTATTTTTTGAGTGTTTTCTTGTGTTCCGTTTCCTCTTCACTTGTCCAACTTCCTTGAATCAGAAAAATTGGGTAAGAGTACTGAAAATAAAATTTGATTCATCAATATGTGCAGAATTTTTTCAAAGACATGACCAAGCTAGGCATGACTAATTGCATGAAGAATCAAGGGTCGTTTTGAAAGTATTTTTCAATATGAGGCCGAAAGTTTGCTTCCCTTATTATATACATCGATTGTTTATTTAGCTTCCATGTGAAATATTTGAATAACAGATTTGTTCGAGTGTAGAAATAAATATATATACTAGTTAATTTGCAAAGAGATATAAACTTATGAACTTAGAAAATCTTGTGGAATGATAATTAATTGGTTTAATTAATACGTGAAATTCGAATAACTTGAAAAATGATAATATCAATGATATTATTTTAACTTATACTAATTTGAGTTGGAAGTAACGTCAAGTGTTTGTGTTTGTGTGTAATACTACGTTGTTTTATATACATCATTTTATTAGATTGATTTCTTTTTTAATATTAATATTATCTTAAAAGAATGAGTGTTTTAGTTTGTTTTCTCTACTGACTAGAAACTCCAAATTTAGCTTTAAATTTAGAGTTACACACACCCTGAGGTATGGATTATTTACAAGATTACCGCCATATATTTGAGAAATTGCACAAACACACCCTATAATTTGTATCTCATTATACAAACGCTATTCTATAATATTTAAAATTTTTCTTCATTCTATACTAAGATTTTTTTTGATGGAGTACTGATCATTAATTATTTCAACTTAATAATAATTTTTATTTTATAAAGAGAGAATTACACAACACTCCCGAGGTATCGATTATTTACATGATCACCTCGTATCTTTGAAAATTGCACAAACACACCATGCAGTTTGTATCTCATTACCCAAACACTATTTTATACTATTTTGAAATTTTAATTTTTCCTTCATGACCAAGTCTTTATTATTTTTGAGAGAGTACTGTTAATTATATTTTAACTTAACAATAATTTTCATCTAAATTTCTTGACGGAATAATGTTTACGATGTAAATCTTACCATTTGTTGATATATGTAAAAATGAATTATCGACCACATCAATTATCAATATTCATGATAAAACAATAATGTTGATATTTTTTATTTAAACAAAGAAAACTTCGTTAACTAACTTAATTTATCGTATTCATATAGTTTACATTCGGAAACTAGTAATGTCAATGAATTACGAACAAAAGCAAACATGTGAAAAATAAATCACTGTACTTCATTTTCTGATTTCGTCAACCCATGAATATAGCAAAATAACTTTTAATTTTAAAATATAAAATATTCCATCAAAAGTAGACGCAAAAGAAACAAAAGTGAGCAACAATTGATTGACATAAAAAAAAAATGATAATCACTGTACTACCTAGATGCAGGTATGCTTAAATTATTACACAACTAACCAACTAAAGTCTACGATTATAAAATCATACCATTTAAGCTTTCTGCCTGATTTTTATAGCTTTGACAAGAAGCGGCAGTATGTTAATGGCTAATAATCCAGCGTTAACTTCTTAAGTTCATTAAAATGTGTACTTTTCAGCAGAAAGGCGATTGAAGATATTATATTTACTACACCTATTATTTAATTCCCACTTGATAGATAGGTGACATTAAATACTGAATTTACGACTTTTTCAATCTTGCTGCAATGACAGTGACTTTAGTTTGGATCCCCTCTTTATACGACATTAATTAAATATTGAACTTTAACTTCGGGTGCAGGATTATAAAATTAAAGTACGGCTGTAATAAGCGTTTAACTTTGATATTGTGAGAATCCAGAACCATTATTATTGATGCAGTGTTTAACCTAATTAAGTTTAGAGTTTTGTGAAGTGATATTTCTTACATGGCGATTTCGGTGGTTTAATTAAAATTTAAAACTCTCTAGAGATATAATTGAAATGCTAAAAAGTGAACCATTTTCGTAGTACAAATTCACATGCAAACGTAATTATTGCCCTATTTTCGTAGTGCAAATCAATCAATGAATGATGAATCATTTGTGAACATATGAAAACGGAGGAAGCATGTGGAGAACACATAATGCCATGATGGTTAATGAATCGACCTGGCGGAGTTACCTAACAATGCCAAAAATGTTTTTGAATGATGAAAATTAATTTAACCATTACTCTTCATATATGCAATTTTTTTATAAAATATAAACAGTTTACTAGCGTAAATTTGGGATTTGATAGTTGAATTCTCAATATATCCTTTGCCACTGAGCTTATATAACAAAATTACCATATAAACTTTTTGTCAAAAAATAAGTGTCAAGAAGTTCGTGAAATAATTGGAAAAAGTTCTGACAATGACAGATGAAAAAAAATATACTAACACACACAAAAAATTATAGAATAATATTGAAAGATCGATTGAAGCTTTGTTTTGAATAATGCGATGTTATTTATATCACTACTAATTTATGCAGTTGACATGTCATATATTGCTAAAAATAATATTAATCGGAAGATAAAAACAAGTGGGTTACAATCAGTGTTTTTAAAACCGGACCGGCCCGGCCGGTCGAACCGGTCGGACCGGGACCCGGTCCCCTGTCCGTCCACTGGTTTTGACCGGTTGAACCGGTTCAGACACCGGTTGAACCGGTTTAACCGGTAAAACCAATGAACCGGTGCCTTGCCGGTTCAAAGCACCGGTTCGGTTTTAAAAACACTGGTTACAATCCATAAAACTTATCAACTAGGGAACTCATTAAAATCCTCCAGTCCCTACAACTGAGTGGTACCACATCCAGAGAAGGGAGAGAAATTGTTGAGTTGATGTGTCATCTTATATACTATAGTTCGACTATGACTAGTTTTAGTAATATTCAACTTGACAACTAGCTTAATGTTGCAGCCAATTTGTGCTTTTCTTTTTTTAAATGTTGTGGGAGTTCGCAACCGCTATACATTTAGTGTACACGGACTATATATATCTTGAACTAAACATAATAACCTACAAAAAATGTCAGTCGGACAAATTATGATGTTATAATCAATTAAGGACATATGTAATTGTTAAAAAATCGAATAATTTATATAAAATCAAGCTTGAGATCAACGCAAAGAATCTACCATATATAACCAAGTAAGTTACCATTAAACGACTTGCCAAGTATTACACTATTCCTGTATAATTAGTATAATCATTTTTTTATATTAGAAAGAAAGAAAACATGAAAATGAAGTACTACTTTGTCTTATATTCATCTCAATACATTATTCATAATGATTTGTCCTTGTTAGTCTAATCTAGTATTTGTCGTTTTGGTTTTACATTTGATATTTCTTTTTGTGTTTCTATATTCTATAAAAAACTACTTCACGTCCCCAGTTTGCAGACCAGAAAATAACAACGTTGGACCAAAAAGCTGATTCGTTGTGCCCTTCAATTATTCCAAGTATCATGGGACCCATGACATTATTGATATTGAAAACCACCAACAGGCAACAGTACCCAAGGCAGGGAGATGTTAAAGAAACTTAAAAAGCACTCTTTCTTTTCATTGATTAAAAAGATAAAGGCAGATTTTCATTACGAACTTTAAAAGTTCATCTCATGCCAAAACCTTATTTTTTACTTTAAATAATTATAAAAACACCGATTTAATTTAAGACAACATTTAAATAATTATAAAGCAGCTCTTAGTTTGATAAGTATTACAGCTAGACATCATAATTTTAATATTTCGGTATCTCTACAGTTTAAAGATAGATTTCTTACATTATTTTATATTTTAAAGTTTAGTGCCTCTACAATTGTTCAAAGATAGACTTCTTATATATTTCCCATATTTTGAAGTTCTCTATAACTGTTCATACCTTTGAAGTATGTTCTTTGTATCGTTTTAATTATTCAATCAAAGTATATTATAATATCAAAGACACGTGTCATCATCGCAAACTCGTGATACATAAAGTGGCATACAACTCGACGATGATCTGTTCAGCTTTCGAAGAGTTTTTGTAGGTAGACCATGGCTAGAAGGGGTAATACCTATTCTGGAATAAAAAGAGGTGATTGGATCAATTGATACAAGTTGACAATGCATCCAACTCAGCGGAAGAGGATATCCAATAGTCTGCAAGAAATGTGGGTCAGATAAACATCATAAGAAGAAGTAAAAGCACATGATCATCTTCAACCAACGTTAGAACGTACTATGTTCTTGGCTTGTCTGTGGATAATAGCATAATTAGAAGAAGTAAAAGGCACATCCAGAAGAATGCATGTGGTTCATAATTTCATAAGGAGACATAGTGACCAATAAATCATGAATTATCTGACCTAAATAAGTTAACTTATAACTTCGAACAGGTTGCATTTTGCGTACAAGAAATTTACTTGCAAAATTTACATGCTTCTGGTGGTTTTTGTTCTTCATCTACTGCCACTACCCGTGAGATGCGCATTGAGTACATCTCGTGCTAAACGCAGAATCTACTGACACAACCATATAAAAAACTACACTAAACAAATCTAGTGTGACAGACACCGACAGAGACTTAGAAGACATAGAATATAATTGCTCCATGCGGGAATCAATTTGATGTAAACGGGAAAAATTTCTAGCTCTTTAACCAAATAGGGCTACTTGTTCATGAAATTATCATACACCTTCGCGCATTAGAGGGAGAGAAGCTACTGTTATTCTGTAGATATCAAACTAGTACCTTGCAGCCTCCTGTGAAGAATCTGCAGTTCCCCATATCAAAACAAGGCATTGCTGCAGAAATCAGTTGTTTTTAACTTGTTATTAAGTAAAAAAATTGATTTAATTAACCACCTTGTAAGAGTTGCAGTTGTGATAATTGTTAAAGAGAGAGATAATACACCTCTTTTAATTTCATTGAGATTCACCATTACAGCTTGCAATATCCCACCATAATCTTGCAATAAATACTGAGATCTGGAGTCCCTACCAACACATGATTCCATTAAAATATGTGAAGATGCTTTCCCTTGTTTAAGGGAAGAGTTGTGGGTAGGCAATACTTTTCAGATGTAAATGCAAAAAGAAGTACAAAAGGCAAAGTTTGTTAATACAACTCAGAGCATCAACAGTAAACCATCATGTTATCCAGCAAAATTTCTGCCTTATCTCAAGCCAATGATACAAATGGCTGTAAGCAATTGCTACTTAGACAGCACAAGAAGTGCATTGTTAGAATATCAGTGAATCGAACCACCGGGCGACTTACTGTTCTAACATGCATTCAAACAACATAGAACATGGCCAAGATCTTTTTGTACTCTTAAGATTGAATCTTACAACATCTTCAATGTCTCAAACAATGAAATGGTTGATAAGTGATAACAATCTCAGATTAATCACACTACAATTTCGGACACCAAACTTGCGAGATACCAAAGTGCAATGCTGTTTTAATTTGGTGAAAGCACTCCTGAGATTGTAGTCCCTTTGGATTTGCTCTGTTTACTAATTGAAAGATTGATATCCAAGCACCGAATTCCTATCGACATCTGGTTCATTACAAAATCTAGTATTACACTAGGGATATCTCAAAATTGTACAGGCCCTTGTGTACCAAAAAGACATTAGCTTTGAAGCTGTGAGAACTACAAAATTATAAAACACAGAAAGTTGAGTAGTAAACAACAGAACGCCATGTTCCTCTGGTAATAGATACACAAACTTTATATTGAATTAGCTATTGGCAAACTTTTACAAATCAAAATGGAGAAAATTCACTGAAGATCTAATAATAATATATTAGTATATTCACTCTCTAAATGGTTTTACAGCATACCTCAAACACAAGAAATTACCAAAAGCTACCAACAATTCAACTTTCTAACACACTTGGGCCAAAATGTATTGAAGCAAGAAGGAAAACAAAAAAGCCATACTCTTTTCCCTTCATCTTCTCTCTATTCAATCTCTGGAGATAAACTAGAAGAGTCTGCAGCATTTCACGTCATAGACTCATAAGGCTTCGCAATCCAGGCCTCAATGCTCGGTCGCAAAACTCCTCGTATTCCATTCTATCCCCTCCTTTCTTCTTCAACTCAACCACTCTCAATGAAGGAGTCAATTCGAATATCTCGGCCGCAATCGTCAATGGTCCTTTCACGCCATTCTTGCATCCCTCTATGCTCACCTTACAATCCTTCTTCCTCACCGTAAAGCTCACAACTTTTGCAATCTCCTCCAACTTTGATATAATATTACACACCGCAGCCTCCGAGACAAACCTCGCACCGCCATCTGTTCCGTCCTCAAACAATCCCGACAAATCAAATCCGCGAGAAAACGAAATGATATCAAAAGCATTCAAGCTAGCTGGTCTAGGAAGGGTAGTAACCTTGGCCTTCCTTCTATTCTCCCACTCCGAATCAGATTCGGACGAAGATGAAGAGTGGTCCGATAAAGAATCAAGATCATCATTCTCATTCTCATTCTCATCATCATCAACACTACACAATTTATCATCCTCAACATAGAACTTAACATTCTTGAACCCCTTTTTGAACCAACTACAACTCATGATCTCCGGGATTGTGATCCGTGTTTGAGGATTGGTGTCGAGCATACGACTCAACAAGTAAATCAATTCAGGGGAAAACCACCTGGGACATCTGAATTCACCTTCTTGAATCTTCTTATACATGACCATTATATTTGGATCATGGAAAGGCAAATAGCCTCCCATCAACACAAACAGAATAACACCGCAGCTCCAGATATCCACCTTCGCCGCATCATAGCCTTTTCGCGACAACACCTCAGGCGCCACATAAGCCGGTGTTCCGCAAAAGGTATGGAATAGGCCATCATGCTTAATTTGCTCCGGCATAGCGCTCAATCCAAAATCCGACACCTTAAGGTTACCGTCCTCATCGACAAGTATATTCTCCGGTTTCAAATCACGATGATAAACGCCACGAGCGTGACAAAAGGCCACCGCGGAAATCAGCTGCTGAAAGTACTTTCTCGCTTGTTCCTCCTTAAGCCTGCCTTTGGCGACTTTATTGAACAATTCTCCGCCTTTTACGTACTCCATGACGAAGAAGATTTTGGACTTGGTCGCCATAACCTCGAACAATTGCACGATGTTCGGGTGGCGAACTCTCCGCAAAATGGAGATTTCCCGCTTGATGTGCTTGATCAACCCGACTTTGAGAATCTTTTCTTTGTCGATCACTTTGATCGCCACTCCTTCGCCTGTTTTGAGGTTCCGGGCGTGGTACACCTTCGCGAAAGTTCCATGGCCGAGGAGTTTACCGATCTCGTAACGGCCTAATAAGAGTCCCTGGATTTCTTTTTGCTTAGTAATGTTAGTTGGGGCCTCAAATTCAGCCATTGTTTTTATTCAAATTTGAGATTGATTTAAAGACTCAAGCTCTTAAATTTGAGCTTGGTTAAAAGATCAAAGCTCTCAAAAATTGATGACTCAAACACTTGAGCTGGTGTTTTAGGTGGTACTTCTTGGTTTGAGTTGTGAGGTGTATATATAACAGAGGGAATTGAAGTAGAGATGAAAATAATGACTAATGAGATCTTTTGAATATTTTTTGTTGATAAATTGATCTTTTGAATATTATTATAATGAGAAAGTAAAATTAGTTTTGAACAGCTGGCGTGGACGTGAATGGTAATGAGAGTAATGGGGACACTTAACTGCTGACGGTTAATGTAATTCCGCCCATACCCTTCATGTACGATTGGTTTTCATATAATTGTGGATTTGTCAGAGCTACTTAAGCCTATCATATGTCAACACTTGTGATTTTGTATTAGATTTGTGGCTGGTCTTCAATTCGGTTTTTGGCCCAACTGTCCATCTCTTCTTTTCTGACAAATGGACATAGATGTGGGGAGCGTAGTCATTACTATAAGCTTCTTCTATGTTCTAAAAAAGAAAAAAGAAAACTCTTCTCGAGATTGAGTGTGAGGGTGAGTTATTTACATAAATAGAATAGTTGTTGTTTTTTTCTTTACCTATTTTTAATGATTATAATAAGTATTATACAGGTGTTACGCTTGTAAGCGGAAGATATGATCATGTAATACAATTCAATAGATATATATATGTATCTTGCAAAGTGAGTGTTACTTATTAGAGATAATGCAAGTTCATCTAACGATTACATAGGAGAAACGTTACATGTGATATGTTATGTAAATGCTTATGTGTATATATGATAGAAAATCAACTAAGTGTTAATTTTTTTGAGGAATTTATACATTTATAGAAAAAATGAGTTTTTCTCCAAATTTTACATCTTTATTATTTGGAATTATTTTTATCTCTATGCATGGGTCGCTAGATTTCAACTAAGAAAAATTTTGATAAGTCTATTTATCCTATTCATACTGATGAACTGTAATAAAGAAAAAATTTGATGATCACGAGCAATACGTACAATCTTTGAGTTGATTGCTCGTTTTACTCCCATCATTGTGATGTATAAGAAATTCATAATTATGATATATGTGTGAGCTATATCATAAATTCATATATCATACGTGCCATCAGTGGGTTTCATAGCAAATTAGAAAATAAGTGTAAGCTCGCGACTTTAGAGGAGGCTTACAAGTGGTGAACATCTGTATTAAGGGAAGCTCAATTGTCTTTTGTCCAAAGAAAGAGTTGTTGTTACAAAATTTCGTAAGACACAAATGAGAAAGTGGTAAATTTTCAATTATGCAAGGAAAGTTTGGTGATCTTTTATTCAATTTGAGGATTGTTGGAGCAAAAAATAGTACCAAATCGATAAAATGAAAGAGTGAAATGATGGTATTAAATTTGTGCAAAGTCGTCTAGGATAAAGTTCAAAAGCAAATTCATGAGAAGTTACACAAAAGTGAACAATATAGTGTATGCCATTGTCAAAATATACTTCTAACACTACACAATCTATATTTAATCAAGTTACAAATCGGTCATTGGTTGCATAATATCCTTTCACCTGGATATTGTATACATGATATTTCTAGAATTCATAAAAGGGGAGCACTTCATTGTTTTAACAAAACAGTGCATGTGCAAGTCTTAAAATAATTCGTACCATGATAATGATTGAACATCCTATGTGTAACTTTATCCGTGGCTAAAAAGTCAGATCTATTAATTACTCAGTAACTTTATGGAGTACAATTTAGTTAAAGACACCCACGTTCACACTTCACATCGAGCTTAAGAAGAACAAAGAAACGAAATGAAATATATAATCTTGTGTTACTGCCATTTAAGATAATAATATGCACTACGTGGATCCGAAATCCTTGTTATCAAAAACCTTCTCTCTATTTTGAAGTCTAACGATGTTCAAACTAAAAATACTAGACATTTTCCTATTGTAATTATTACTGAATATTCTCTTTTAAGTAATATGATATATTCCCTATATTATGAATTTATAATTAGTTGTTCTAAAGTAGGAACTCCGATTTAATAATATGCAAGTGTGTATGAATATTCACAAGAAGATACAAATATATACCAAAAACTATCTTAATCTACTCATATAAACAAGATAAGAGAATATATACAAAATCTTCTCATAGCTATTAAAACCGGGTCTCCAAAATTAGGAAAATAGATAAGTAAATATTCGCTAATATCCCTCTCAAGTTGGAGCATGGAGATTCGAAATGCCCAACTGACAAGTAAAGCGAAAAGCTGATGATGAACGAGAGGCTTTGTAAGGATGTCGGCGAGTTGTTCCTACAATGAGACATATATAATAAAGAAAAATATGACCACGTCGAACCTCATCACGAACCAAATGACAATCTACCTCGATATGTTTGGTGCATTCGTGCAACACATGTGCCACAAATCTCAGTGGGAACCACAGGTACACCTCTTCATCGAGGTCACCATGGAGGAAAACATTGTGGATATCCATCTCATGCAACTCCCACTGCTTTACCTCTGCCACAGTAAAAAACGTAAGCACAATGACCATCTTTGTAGTAGCGGCGAAAGTTGTGATGCATGGAACGAACACAAGACGATACTGACATGACGACACAAATTTTTAAAATTACCAAACACGACATGACCGAGACACGATTGCATTTTTAAATTAAAATGTATAAAATATAATCAAAACCTGCAGAAATAACATTCATAAGTTCAGATAAAGAATCAAACTTAACACATTTAAACTCAAAACCAAATAACCAACTACTAAAAGTTCAAATCAAAACTCATTAAAATTTAAGTCATAAATTTCAAGTATTAAATACAAAGTCACATAAACAAATGACAAACCAAAATGTTAATAATACTAAAATAAAATCTTTAAATCAAATTTTAGTGTCACAACTTGAAGAAAACACGAACTTTTTATGCTAGTCCTTGTTGTTTGTGCATGATCGAAATCAACACAAATGTAGTGGGCTTCTTCGTAAAATTTAATTGGGAGAAAAAAAAATATTTTATGCTTTTTTGCTACTTAGTTATTCAACTTTTAAAGTTTAATGGTTGACTCTTAAAATATATTTATCTATATCTTTTAGGAATTTAATTTTAACCACAAATAAAAGTTAAAAACTATAAAATCAACCCACAACGTGTCCAAGCGTGTCGGACACGTCCCTTTTTTTTTTCTTTTCTATTCTTTTTTATTAAGACACTCAGGTGGCATGTTTGGCACATGTCGGACACTGTGTTAAGAGATTTTTCGGTGTGTAGGTGAATCATAGGGGGAATGTCTTTGTGTAATCAAGGTCTTCCACTTGATGATTGTCAAAAACCACCAAGCGAGCCTTGTGTTGTTTAAGAGATCCATATGTCTTATACTTTATTTTATGCACCTATTTACTCGTGAGTGCTTTCTTCCCATGATGTTATCGGTATATAATGACAAGATGCACAATAGGGTTATATCAATCTAATTTTTTTTTTGTAGTTTTGGAAATATGCATGAAATTCTTAAGTGATCTGTTAATTATTGTATAAAATTCTCTTGTACTTTTATATACTCTGCACAATTTTTTTTAATCCCACAAGGGAGTAGAGTTTATAAAAACATATAGGGAATTATGTGTCGAGATTATGAAAACAAAAGAGTTCTAAATAATTATCAAACTATAAGAAAGTTATGTGGTCGGATTAGGGTTTTGAGGTGGTTATTGCAAAAAATATTATTATATTGATCATCGTGTACACCACAATCTGTCATATCAGGGTTGCATGAAATAACTTTGAGTTAATTGCAGTAATCCCCCTAACTTATGGGGTCGGTTGAATTTTGCCCCCTAACGTATGAAAATATGCAATATGCTTATTGATTTTGTTGCGATCTATCCATTGATGTCAAAAATTTAACAAACGATCCGATACGTGTCAAAAATGAACGGTTGATCAATGACTAAGGGGGCGAATCGCCCAAAATGCATACCACACATTTTTATAGTTTTGAGGTAAAGTACAATAGACCTCGTAGGTTGGGGATTTGTTGTAAATGTAATTAACCCAATAATTTTTCTTAAAAACATAACCCTTTCAAATCGATTCCCTTTTTCATTGCTAGGTCGGCTATGTGAACGCGTGTTTTACTTGCCACCTAATCACGCCGTAATTATTAGTAATGTCTGAAACACTTTGAGAACAAAAATTAAAAATTGTATGATAACACGAGGGAATTAATTATTGATTTCTTTCACAAAATAACGTAGTATGAATCACGACTGTCGGTACAAAGCGGAAAAATGATGTGAGTGAAAGACGAAACTACCAGAAGTTATTGCTAAAATTATAGCCAGAGACGACTTTTTTTTCGGGTGATGAATTTAGAGGCACTCAAGGGATGCATATCTGTCGCTTTTCAAGTAGTAAGAATAAGAGGTGACAATGAAACTTATCCAAAATATGAATTTATCAGCAAATATGAATTGTCCATTGGGAACACTTTCAGACCAATAAACGTTTTGTAGTCGTAGTGCATATCAGCATATGCTAATGGATCTTAGATTGGATAGTTAAGACGTGACTGTTTAGTGAAATTCAAGCATTATTTGGTAATACATTCGGTTAATTTATTCATGACAGGAGCCCATATAAATTACCGATGAGATATTCATATAATATATAATCGAGTGCTTATAACATGAAAATTATTCCAATTGCATGACATATAGCGCAGTCTAACTAGCTTTTCATAATTTCATCCCAATTATGCATATACACCACTAATTAAATCAATTGCACCACGTTACGTTGCATGAATTTTTTTATCTTATACTTAAGATATACGAGTAAATGGTATGTGTGGAATTGATAAAAGACAAGTTCTTTTGCTAAAAGCGTTAAACTCCATGTAATTTATTCCATGTTGCATTTTGCTCCTTATTCTTTTTTCTTTGTAGTTTGTCCACTGTGATATGGATAAATAAGCGCTTTGCTCTTAAGTCGTTGATCCACACTTGGATTTGAACACGTGTCTGCTATTTTTGCCGTTGAATTTTGCTTCAAGAGGCAAAATTCTTATTTTTCAAAGATGTAGGGAGGCATATTGACGAAAAAAGAATTAGAATAAAGGACAAAATGCAATCGAGAGTTTAACGCTTTTATCCGATTCTTTTAATTAGAACACTAAATTTGAAACTCGGTATTCACTTAATTCTTAGCATTATAATGATTGGACATCCTACGTGTAACTTCTTTTTTTAAGCTAAAAGGTCAAATCCACTACTTATTAGTTATTACCTTTCCATATACAGTACAACTTAATTAAAGTCACCCCACGTTCACATGGTGCTTAAGTAGAAACCCTAATCCCGAATCCTTGTGATTTTCCAAAATCCTTCTATTTATTTTATATGTGTATCCGTGGTCAAACTTAAAATAATATACGATTTTCTACTAAAGTTATTCTTTGTTGAATATTTTCTGGTAAGAAATACTATGTTTCGTAGATTATAATTAGCCGTGAGCTGGAAAACCAGTTGATGTATGGTCAAACTGAGAGGACGGTGATGATTCACAAAAGCAATAGATAAATAGTAATGGCAAGTGTATGGATGTGTGAACATGGTGCTGAAACTGAAAGTGTGTGTGGAAGCAATTAAATTGAACGTGAACGCATGTTCTACTATCTTAATTATTACTACCTAATCATGCCGTAATTATTAATAGTGTCTGTAATACGTTGAAAAAAGGGTTTTGTAATAACTGAAAATATGAAGAGGATATTAATTTCTTACGCAGCAATATATTATTTATGGGTATTACGATTAGCTAGCTAAACAATACAATGCGGAAAAACGTTGTGATAGAGAAAGGAATTAAATTACCAAAACTTGAAGCCAAATTTCGTGCCGAAGTACGACTTTTTTTAGGTGATTCTAGAGTCTCGTGAATGGATGCATACCTTTCACTTTCAAGTTGTCGTTTTCTGTTTGGAAATGAAAATCAAACTTACCATAAATAAATAAACTTGTCAACAGACTAATTAGGATTGTGCGTTTCAAACACTTTGGGACCAGTAAATGTTGAAACTGTTTTGTTAATAATGGATCTTGGAAGTTAATTAAAATTGGGATCTCTCAGCTGTAACAGTTTCGTGCAAATCCTGAGTAATTATTTCATTATGCATTCAGTTCAATTATTTATAAATGCGGGCTGTAGTTTTTAGTGATTTTATAATACACGATCATTATGCAGCATTTTATGTCAATTAACTCAATGTTATATTGTAAAAGGATCATGATATCTTCCATTTTTTATGTCACTGATTCAAAGAATAATCCAGCTATATAGAGTGGAATAAATATGAAAAAATAATTCGGACCTTACATGAGAGCTATATCTTTATATGAAGTACATTTTTTTTTTTTTTTATCGTCAAAACAAAGAACTCGTTGAGAAAAAGGAGGGGAAATGCGAGACGTACTCAGCCCCGGAAATAGTTACAGTCTGCCATCTAAGCAGTGCAATGGAAAATTACACCATTCTAAAAATAAAGTTAGAAAAAATCATACTTGCGACTTTTTAGCGCAACTCCAATACTTAGCTTTATAATTTGGTCTAAAATCTTTATATGAAGTATATATTTGATCGGGATCTTATTCTCTAGCTTTTAAATAGATAGGAAAGATCTCTAGACACATGATTTCATTTTAATAATACCTGAAACAAAACATTATTGTAGCGTTAAATCTGGCGCAGGAAACTTTTAATATCACAAAAAATATCTTGATTGAGGTTCTAGATGATGATGAGTGACTTGCTTATATAGTTGTGGTTGGACGTGTCAGGAGGGTCGCTCTTAGGGTTGAGATTTTGTCGGATGAACTAATTAATTGGCAATCACAACTACTGAAGCATTTTTTAGCATTAACAGATTCTTCAAGATTTTAGTTTTGCCAAAACCAATTTGCGTAACCGAAGAAAACGATGCAGCACCCGTCATGCACAAGTTTTTCTGCAACTTAATTACGTGCCATAATCTGCTACAATAGCGTAATATTTGAATCAAATATATTCTACCAGATTTCCATTTGCGGATGTCATATTCTGCGGTTATTATTGACCATCTTGAGGTCTAGCTACATCTTTCCAAATCTATAACAGTGTGCAAGAAAATTAGCCATCGCCCAATAAATGTGCATTGAAGAAAATTCTGGTAACTTATTATTATTAAGAGTTAAGACAAACAAATCAAGTTTGAGAAAGAACGTTAATCTTTTAAAGACGGAGCCACTAATGCGACGTATCTTTGTCGTATGCGTCCAATCGGAAATTGTTCAACTGGTACTTGAACGGGTTTTTTTCAACTTGGTCCCTTAATGAGTACTGACTCCATCTTTGGTCCTCTATTGATTTATTTTGCAACTTTGGTCCTCTAATTTGTTTAGAGTCTCACAATTCATACTTGATCCCTTTTTTCCACCGAAATCGTCCTTTTTGGCCAAAAAAAATCACTTGTTGTGCACGTGGTCACATGAGAATTGTTTTCATGTGGGGAAGAAGTCGCGATTCTGAAATCGCACCCCTCTTTTGTTGTTTTAAGGCAACACTTTTTCTATTAGGGGACTAAAGTTACAAAAAAATTCAATAGGGGACCAAAGATGGAATCAATACTCATTAAAGGACCAAAGTTGAAAAAAACCCTACTTGAACATATAAATTCAAACTTGGTTCAAAATAATTTACACTCAAACTACAAATAAGCTTGTCATTTGGTTTTGAGCTAAGATCCTCTCATGGTTAAGTTAACAAGATGTAGATAGTAAAATTTAGAGAAAATTAGAATCACAATAATATACCATTTAACATTCTAAGAGGGGATGTATATTTACAACGGCCCCATGTAAGGTGAGCCACATTAAGACTAGGCACGAGAGGCGTCAGTGTCGTTATGACTCCACAATTGCGGTGTATGTGTCCTTGAGAAGCTTTTCACTCAAACTCCTCAGGCAAGTACGAAACTCATAGTTAGCATCTCCTAGCTCTTAAAGGCGCATGGTGAGAATGAGGTTGTAAAACTATGGGGTCTAGGCATTTGTTCTAAGGGTTTAGGAGTTCACTTCTCAAATTAGGAGTGACGGACCTTTGAGGGCGATATGTGAGTTCGATGTGGCGGTTTGAGAAATTGACAAGTGTCTTACAAAAAAGATGGTATACCAAATTGTATCTAAAACTAATTAGGTTCTTCTTTAATATATTTTGAGAAGGTGGAATGTTTCCTATTTGATTAGGTACGTTGATATGTTTCTTTCTTGTTTTTTTGGGAGACATTTAAAAACTAAGTTTGTTCGGGTGTTAGAATAAAAAATAAAAAGTACATAGAATAATCTTCAATCTGCTATACGTTGATGTGAACTTGGAGAGCGTTGTAGACTGCAGATTGGTCAGGACTTGTTAAATATTTTTCCATATAAATTAATAAGTTGTTTAAAGAATGAAATGATAAATTTTATACTATTAATTAAGTTGCGAAGTAAAATCAAATGTTGCGCCGATCAAAAAAAAAAAAAAAAATCAAATGTTGCGCGAGAGATATATTATTTTGCTAATTAACTACGTCAATTTATGGTTTCCTGCACCCACCCACCCACGCATGCATGCATATATTATTGTAACAGACAGATAACTTGCTAATTTGAAATGCCAAAACTGTCCAGCACTAGATATCAATGACAATACAAAAGACATTATCCTTTATCACTGTACTACCCAGATGCAGGTATCCATTAATTAATGCACAGCTAACCAATTCTAAAGTCTATGATTACCATAAAATTATATATACTAAGCTTTCTCCTTTGTCTTTCTGCCTAATTAGTCTTTCTATCTTTTGGTAAAAGCGGCAAGATATTAATGATTTACAATAAGCCAATTTTACTTTTTATTGTTATTAAAATATGCAGTTCTGGAAAAGGCAAAGATATTTACTACAAGTAGTTTAACGCCCACGAGGTAGATAGAGATGACAGTAAACATTGAACTTGAGACCTTTCTCAATGATCTACGTGTAATAAGAGTGATTGTAATCAGGAATTCTTAATCAAAACTAATCTTTAATGATTGTTATAATATTCATGGACTAGACTTTATGTGCGTGATTTTGCTCGCAAAATATTAGGAACTCTTTCGAATTATGTGAGATTTTTTCAGTATGTCTCCGAGAAGTCATGAATATAATTGTAGTAATGAACTTGAAAGTACTTTAATTTTCGGGACTGTGTGTCCTGATTGGCTTCTTCCGTTTGTATTGTCTGACGCTGATTGTATATATTATCGCAAGCCCCGCTTCCCCACTCCTTGCTACCTATGTACATAATGGTTTGAATAGAACTCCCGTTTCAAAAAAAAAAAAAAGACTTTAATTTTTCACTTTTTACAAAATCAAAACAAAAACGTTTCAATATCTCGAGAAAATATCTCAGAAATTTTAATCCTTGGTTATAGTATTGGTGAGTCTCCTACTATAAACCAAATATAGTCGAATTTATGGTTATTCTGGAGTTGTTCAAATACCAAAAACCAAGTTAGACTTAGAAATATAATTATGAGCGTTTGAGGGCTTAGAATTGATTACAAGATGCAGTCATGCTTAAGTGTGTGGGCAATAAGCATTTAACCTAATAGTTTTTGAGGTTTGGCAAGTCATCATTACAATATGGTGAATTTTGTGGTTCGATGAAATAATATAACAGATCTCCAAATACAATGGTTACGCTCAAAAGTTAGTCCTATATTCCAGGAGTACAATTTCACATGCAAACGTAATCAATGCATTTTTTATTTTATTTTTGTATATGAGGGCTCCAAATAATTAGATGTGCAAACCATTTTATCACTATCAAATATATGCCACGACATCAAATCCTGAAAGAGTATCTTCTTTGTAAAATGATGTGTTGTTATTTATCACTATCAAGTTTATGCCAAGGCATATCATATATGATATATCATCATAAAAATAAAAAAAATAAAAATAAAAACCTAAAATTGTCAGCAATGACAAGATAAAACAAGTGAATGAGTTGTAAAATTGTAATCCATAAAACGTACCAGCATGGAATATCCATTCAAAAGTCAGGTCCCCATCAATTAGAGTGGTAGAGAAAAATATGCATTCATTCACTGCCCCAAGTGGTTGAGTTGCTTTGTCATTTTACTGTAGTTCAATTGTGACAAGTCCTCCAATGCTACTCTCAATTATTAATACAATGCCTCAATTATAAAAGAGAAAAGTAACCTTATAATAAACTGTTGCCTATCTTATAAATTTGTTAAAAGAGATGATAATATAATGTTTGTCGCCCAAGTCTAATCTAGTGTTAGACTAGGTTAGACTAAGGCGACATCACATTATACTATATAAACCCTCACTTATACAAACAAAAAAGTAATATTATAATAAAGTGTTACACTGTCTTATGTATCAAAAGAAACTATAGTAAAATGTTTGTCGTCTTCGTGATTGCAGGGGTGGTGCGTAAACCATTTGATACTTTGTCCGAAGAACCATATAGTGTCTTAGTCACACTCACGCCAGAAAATGCCCGAAAAATTAGATGTCGTTATCCATAGAAAGCTATATCACGCGCCCTTGCAGACCGGAAAATAACAACCTTGGATCCCACCTGAGAGGACAAAAAATCCTAACACGCTCTATCCTTGACTTATTACCAATTATATATCTTTGGGACCCCTAATTAGTAATCATAGGTAGTTGCGCGATGCAATTATTGGTTTCGTTATATCGTGAGAACTCGCGACCACTATCTACATGACGTGCATCTTGAGGTGAGCTAAATATTCTTGGTTGAGCTCACTAGTTCGCATACAACGCAAACTAAAAAAATCCATAAACAAACATGGTGTGACAAA
Organism: Misopates orontium; assembly: GCA_946800315.1. NCBI lineage: Eukaryota > Viridiplantae > Streptophyta > Magnoliopsida > Lamiales > Plantaginaceae > Misopates > Misopates orontium. The sequence goes on along the minus strand of OX326946.1, from coordinate 2,551,073 downwards.
CATAGATCTATAAAGTATACCATCAGACGCCCTCCGTCAAACTTGAGATTAAGTGAAACTATCCCACCTCTTTAAACAACTTGATCGGGAATTTCGCAAGTTTAGTCCTTCAATGTGTATGCTCTCTAACTTTAGCCCTTTAATCTGTACTTTCTCTAATTTGGTCCTCTAATGTGCAACAATTCCTAAAGTAGTCTTTTTTTTACTTAATCCCAGAATAATCACAGGAGAATTACACAAAATACCACTGAACTATAGATAAATTACATAAATCACCCTCTCATGCTTGGAAATTGCATAAACTACCCATTTAGTTAACTTTTCGTTAAAAAAAAACCTAATGGAATGGGTGAAATTCCATCTATAGTTTTCTTTTCAAAGTTTCACATATTTGTTTCTAAATTAAATCATTGAAAGTAAACCAAATTAAATTTGAAACTACAAATGTTAATTTAAAATTTTGTTTGAGTTCTTACCTAGATTTATCAATAAGTTAAAATCTAAAAATAAAAATCATTTATTGTACTGTATATAATTAATTAACAAGTTAAAGTAGTAAAAAATTTCCTTTTTTTGATTGAAATCTCTTTTTTCTTTTGATTTGTAAAATAAGAGGAGGTGGGTCAACTAAGGCAAGTTGATAATGCATCCGTCTAAGCAGAAGCAGATATCCAATAATCTGAAAGAAATGTGGGTCAGATAACATCATAAGGAATGGAAGGCACATTATCATCTTCAACAAATTAAGAACGTACTATGTTCTTTCTCTTGTCTGTGCATAACAGCACAGCAGTCCCATAAAATAGCTGGAAGAAGAATAGACTGAAAAGTTCAGTAGAGTCTATGTGGCTCATAAAATAGATATAACAACTAATCATGGGTTTTTATAACAGCATAGTTTGGTATATCAATTAAAAAGATCGTCATCCCAGCCTTAATGACCTAAACCGCTGAATTTAGATATCTTAACAGCTGCATTTTTAGTACAAGGAATTTGAGAAGTAACAGAAATTGACATGCAAATAACGAGTTTCAGAACACGAAGTATCATATTAGCATCCAATAAGTTACCTAAGTTATGGGACATGGGATGTATCAAATTTTGGTTTGATATGTTTTAGTCTGCTAAAACTTCTCTTAATGTTTCGAGATATTTTCAGCATGTTCTAAAAAATTCGTAAAACCATTATCGCAATAAACATAAAAGATGCTTTAATGTTTCATTTCCACAAAATTGCATATGAAAATATTTCGGTACTCTTTGAGAAAATGTTTAGAAACTCTGATAGGATGAAGGAGATGCAATTCTTACCCACTAGATATCAAGGAATATGTTATCTTATAGCCTCTAACGAAAAGTTCGTAGTTCTACATAAACTAATAACATGAATTGTTGTCATTTAACTACCATATTTTTGAGGTATTGTATCAATGTTTATCGGAGTGTTTGATGATGTATTGATCAACACTCTTAAGGGTTGAAGCACCCCTAGCGCTTCTTTTATCCAATTTTATTTGATTGATTGATAAAAGATAAAAAAAAATAAAAAATAAAATAAAATAAAAAAAAACTAATATGTGATTTTAGGGGTCATGGTAAGGAAGAGAAAATCCACTTGCATTGCCCTTGAGATTCACCATGGCAGAGCTCTAATGTCCCACCAAAATCCTGGAATAAATACTGAAATCTGGAGTCCCTATCACATGATTCAATTTATTTATTTTTTGACTGAAATGGAGGCCGAGAAAATGCCCCGGGCCTCATAAATTAAAAATAAAAAGTTAATAACAGAATAGGAAAAAGCAAATCAACGGAATCTGAAGGATTCCCTGTTACAGAAATCATGAAAAACAATATTGCTAATGAAAGGTGGATGCGTCGGCCACCACGAATACCCCGGCTGTTGCTGTCCATAGTTAGCTAAAGCGTCCGCTGCCTTGTTTCCTTCTCGGAATTTATGAGAGACCTGGAAATTAATTGATTTGAAGAACTTTAGAGTGTTTATCCATCTGGCCCGAATCTTCCACGGCACCCTATCGGAATTAGACTCAATGAGATTAACAACATAATTAAGTAGAATCACACTGTAACCAGATATAGTTCCATTCTCGTTCCCTCGCCTTGTCCATCGCGAATATCACAGCCCAGAGTTCCGCTTCAAAAGCAAAAACAGAGTCCAAGTGAATTGCAAATGCCCCCAATGAAAATCCTCGTGCATTTCTGAAAATACCCCCTGCACCTCCTATTCCCGGCGTGCCGATCGAACTTCCATCAGTGTTGCACTTGATCCAATTCTCAATTGGAGGGTACCAAACAACGGAAATAATCTTAGGCGCCTTTCTCGGCAGCAGCGTCATGTTGAAAATGCTAAGGATGCGAAGATCTTCGATAGAGTGAGCACAACCAACCTTAAAAAATTCGGCTTCCTTGATATATTTCCAGATTTTGCGCAAGAATAAATGAATGTCCGGGATGTAGTCCTCAAAAATACATGCATTTCTAGTATTCCGGAGAAGCCAAATGCATGAAGCAATCGTTGTCGTCCAAAGAGCCGAAATCTGAGAGCTAAACTTAGCCTTTGCTGCATCAGTTATTAATTGCTTTACCGAATTATGTATTGTGATCTTCTGACGAAAAATATCAGAGATAGCTTTCCAAGCCGTCCTTGCAAATGGACATTGAACCAGCAAGTGGTCAATTGATTCGGTGGAAGAACAACATAAGCGACAAAATGAGGCACAATAAAATCCTTTTCGCATTAGCACATCCTCAATCGGTAAATATCCTAGCACCGCGCGCCAGCAAACCATCGAGCGGGCTGGTGGAAGATATTCTTTCAGTATGTGAAGATGGAAGCAATATTATCGGAGGCAAAATTTATATAAGAAGCAGAAGAAAGCACTTCAACCATTTTGCCTTATCTCATTACAATGATGCTCTTAAAATATTAAATTGTAATTTTTCTATTTTTGGTAAGTTTAGTTAGTTAATTCTGTTTAGTAGTTAATTACTTTCCCCTTAAGGAAAGTTTAGTTAGTTTTCTGTTAATTAAGTTACCGTTGGAGCACGCTCCACTTCAGCTTGTATATATAGGTGTTTGTTAGATTAGTTTTTCACGTTTTGATCTTCTTCTTCAACAGAACACTCTCTGTAATCATCAATCATTCATCATTGTGTGAATCGTTCAATAAATCGTCGATTTTTCGTTTAAGAGATGCAAATGTCTGTAACTGAACCACTGTCAACATACCGTCTTAACATGCTTAAAAACAACAGAACATGACCAAGAATCCATTGTCTTAAAATGAAACAAGTAAATTGGCTTTAAACAAAATAACATTTAAAATATAACAAGGCAGACACAAAAACTTGCCACACAAAGGTGCAAGTCTGTTTGAATCTGGTGGAATCATTCTTGAGACTATAGTCCCTTTGAATTTGCCCTGTTTACTAATGAAAAATTTGATATCCGAGTACCGAAGTCCCAACAATGTTTTGCTTAATACACTATGGATCTCCTCTAATTCTTATAGGCTCTATTGAATCATTAGTACCAAAAAGACATTGGCTTTTATGCTGTGTGAAGTGTGAACTATCGAATTGTAAGTCACAGGAAATTGAGTATTAGACAACACATCGCTTGCATGCTGATCATCTGGTGATAGATTCACAGACTTTCTATCTCACTGAGCTGTTTGCTAAATCTTACAACTCAAATAGACAAGATTCAGGGAAGAGCTAACTATAATACTTTAGTATATCCATTCTGTATATGATTTTACTGGACAACTCCCACAGACAAGTTAACAAAAATTACATACATTTGAACTTATCTAACCAATGAGGAAAAAAAGGGCATACTCTCTCTGTTCAATCTTAAAATGTCAACAGTTCATGTCATGAGGCTTCGTAATCCAGGCCTCAATGCACGATCACAAAAGTCCTCATATTCCATTCTATCACCTCCTTTCTTCTTCAGCTCAACCACTCTCAATGAAGGAGTCAATTCGAATATCTCAGCCGTGATTGTCAATGGTCCCTTCACACCATTCTTTGATCCCTCTATGCTCACTCTACAATCCTTTTTCCTCAATGTAAAGCTCACAACTTTGGCAATTTCCTCCATCTTCGATATAATGCTCGACACTGCAGACTCTGAAACAAACCTCGCACTGCCATCTGTTCCGTCCTCAAACAATCCCGACAAATCGCAACCACTCGAAAACGAAATGATATCAAATGCATTCAAGCTAGCTGGCCTAGAAAGGGTAGTAACCTTAGGCTTTCTTCTATTCTCCCACTCAAAATCGGATTCAGACGATGACGAAGAGTGATCTGATAGAGAATCAAGGTCATCACTCTCCTCCTCATCATCAACACTACACAATTTATCATCCTCAACGTAGAATTTAACATTCTTGAATCCATTTTTAAACCAACTACTATCCATGATCTCCGGAATGGTGATCCTCGTCTGAGGATTGATGTCGAGCATACGACTTAGTAAGTGAATCAAATCAGATGAAAACCATCTGGGACACCTGAATTCACCTTCCTGAATCTTCTTATACATCACAATAATATTTGGATCATGGAACGGCAAATAGCCCCCCATTAGCACAAATAGTATCACACCGCAGCTCCAAATATCCACCTTCGCCGCATCATAACCTTTTCGCGACAAAACCTCGGGCGCCACATAAGCTGGTGTTCCGCAAAAAGTATGGAAAAGACCATCATGCTTAATTTGCTCTGGCATTGCACTCAATCCAAAATCCGACACTTTTAAGTTGCCATCTTCATCGACAAGTATGTTTTCCGGCTTCAAATCACGGTGGTAAACGCCACGAGCATGACAAAACGCCAAAGCGGAAATTAACTGTTGAAAGTACTTTCTAGCGAGCTCTTCGTTAAGTCTGCCCGTTGCAACCTTGTCGAATAGCTCCCCACCTTTTACGTATTCCATGACGAAGAAGATTTTGGACTTGGTCGCCATTACCTCGTACAATTGCACAATGTTGGGGTGTCGAACTCTTCGCAAAATCGAGATTTCGCGTTTGATGTGGTTCATTAAGCCGGCTTTCTTAATCTGCGCTCTGTCGATCACTTTAATGGCAACTCCTTCCTCCGTTTTAACGTTCCTGGCGTGGTACACCTTCGCGAATGTTCCGCGGCCGAGGAGTTTGCCAATCTCGTAACGGCCTAATAAGAGTCCCTGGATTTCTTTCTGCTTAGTAATGTTAGATTCAGCCATGACGCTTGATTTCAAAATTTGAAGATTTAAATGGAGAGCGAGTATTTGGTATTTTTTTCTTGCTTTAGTTCTTTGGTGTATATATATAAAGAGAAGAAGTGAAGAAGATTGTTTGAAATTTGATAAACGGCTCATCAGTTCTATTTATAGTGAGTGACAAAATGAAAATAATTTGCACAGGTGGAGTGCTGGACTACGCGTATGTGTCTGTGTGTGAACACTTTTTGGTAGTATATTTTATGTATTCTTTTTGCAGTCAAAGCCTAAGTGACGACTGGTGAACGCGGACGAGTATTTCAGTATATTTGTTTGTGTTGGCGCGTGTGGTTTTATTTAAATTTGCGGTTTCGTCCTCATGTCCAAATGAGCATCTCATATTTTTTGAAATCTTTTAAACATGTGGCACATATATGACATTATGCGCGTAAATGTAAGATTTACTATTATTTTATAATTGTAAAATACACATGATAACATATATATATATATATATACTGTACGAAATTTTGAAGTTTTGAGCGTGGGCAAGGGTAAATATATACTTGTAAATTGTCTTCCACATAACTAATTAATTTGAAGTACTAAGTTTGTTATGCATGTGTGATCACACTACTATCTTTTTAATGGGTCATTGAACTGGCAGAATGTTTGAAAAATTAAACCAAGTAATGGAGAAAAAAGAAGTTCAATGAACCGATATGATTTTTTGCTCGTGTTATCATTTCCAGCTGAATAGATCTAGTTTCTGCATTTAAATTTTTCGTTCAAATTTTTTTCTTTGCTTTTTGAATTAAGTTTTTTCTTAAAAAGGGAGTAAATGAAATGATGAGTATGAACGAATCAATAGGAATAGGAGGAAAATTCTTTAAAAAAAAAAGTTAATTGGACCATTGTATTACCAAAAATTGTTCAAACGTTTAGAATGGAAAATATAACATTTCCAAGTAATAAATAGGAAACAAGTATTTTCTGTTAAGTTTTTCGAGATTTCATGATTGTTGATCTGCATTAAAAAGGAATAAAAAGTTGGACACTTAATGTGCAAATGGTAGAGAATAATAAAATTTTGCGCTATCTATATTATTTGCCATTAATTATACGAGGATTAAAAACCATTTATATTTAAGTTTCGTAGTTTATTGAGATAATTTGGAAATTAATGCTCGGTATTAATTCAAAAGGACGGCGCAATACGTCAAATATGATAGTAACAGAAATATAATATGGAGAAGGAGTGGTACCATTGCAAATTTGAATTAATTACAAGACGAGTAAATGTGTAAACTTGGTTCTGAAAGTGTGTGCTACCTAATCATGTGTGTTTACCTTGTATCAATTAATAAAGTATTTTATGATCAAAAAAAAAATTAATAAAGTATTTTAAACTAGAGTTTGGGTGTGGAGGCAAAATAGAAGTGTGGCAAAATATCATTCTCTCATTTTTCAGTTTTTTTATACTTTACCATCCCCTCATTCATTGTTAGGCGACCTAGCGAACGCATGTTTTAGTATCTTAATGCCTTAAACTAATCATGCTACGGAAATTAATAGAAATCTCCCCATTTACACTTTTTTATTTTATAATAAAATATTTTGATATTGTTTGAATAGTTACAAAAAATTATTAATTATTCATTTCAAATTTAAATAACATTACAGATAGGTTTGAAAATCATTAAGACACCTGATGTTTGAAAAATATTACGAAATACACTTTATCAGAATTACTTAAGCAATGTCGCTATAATGCTCAAACTTTTAAAATTTGGTAAGTCTATAATCAGATTTCATGCAGACTATGTAATTATTTATTATCCATTATGATCAATAATTAATGCCTGAAAGACTTTGCGTGAAGATCACAAAAGAGATTTTGCACAATAAATGTCTTGCCAAATATCATTCTCTTGTTCATTGCTAGGTCACCTACGTGACCTCGTATTTTGGTGTCTTAATGATTATTACCTAATCATGCATTAATTATTGAAAATGTCTGAACAGTTTGAAAAAGAAGTGTGTGAACCTAATTGGTAAGAAAACGTGAAGGATTACTGCACAATAGAAGATGTCCGCAAATTAGTGAGAAACAAAAATAGAGAAGTATTAGTTCAAATTCTGGTGGAAATACGACGTTTTGGGTAAATTTTAGAGACATGTGAAGTATGTTTTGAAAATCAGATCGGACCAGCCGGTTGAACAATCAATTGGACACAAGGCTGGTTCAAAAAGAGATAAAACCGGCATTTTTGTCAAGCGAGCGGAACCAACGTTTTTACCGGTTCAATTAGGTTAAATTGGTGAACCGGACCACAGGGTGAACCGATCCGTTTTTTAATAAAAAATAAAATAAACTTTTACTGCTTTGCCCTTCAATTCTGTGTCCTAAACTCAAAAAATCTGATAAGTCACTGCCGCTGCAAACAGGGAAGGAAGGAAGAAAAAAAATAAGAATAAGAAGAAAAGGAGCAGCCGCCCGTCCGCTGCCTCTGTCCGGCTGTATACTGCCGCCGTCTGCTGCTGCTCAGGTAACGATAAGTTTTTTTTTTTTAAGTTGTATTTTGATAATTATGAAAAACATGAGTTTCTATGTAGAATTTTTAGTCGAATTGATGTATAGATGTTAGTGATCTTTCGATTTACATGACCTTAGTGAAATATAAATTGTTGAAACAAATACTTGATTGTGATAGTGAAAAAGTATAATAGATTTTGAAGAATTGTGTGGAAACTATAAAAAATTCGTATACATGGTTAACACCTAAAACCGGTTCGTTGAGCGATTAAACCGGTTGAATCTGTAACCAGTAAAATCGTCGGTTCAGTGTCAATTATGATTTTCAAAATACTGCATGTGAGTGCATTGTTATATTTCACTTTCAAGTTGTCCTTTGCAGTTGAGATAGTTTTAGCTAAATAATGAAAGTAGTAACTCAATACTTGTTTACTTACTTATATATATAGCTTAGTTACTTTTTAGCATAATGGTAACTGATAAGGTACCATAATTGTAAGCCTTCGTAAGCTAAAAATCAAATTTTAGTACTTACTAACTTGTTAGAGTTCCACTTAATTAACGGAACAATTACCAAACCACAAAAAATTTAGGGTAAATTGCAGCAAATCTTCCAATCTATGGGGTTTAGCACTTTGACCTCTAATCTATGAAAATCTACGAATCCTTCAACTTATTGATTTTTGTGTGATTCGGGAGTTTGTTCAGGTTAGCCCCAAAACTTACAAAGGCATCCAAGTTTTTGCTATAGAACACGAGAGATTGCTACATCGGAAAATGTATCACGATTCAAGAGAGAGAGGAAACTACATTGCTATTTTCCACTCGCGTCTTAATCGTCCTTTTCTTTTCGATGATGCCGCTTATCAACCAGATGCATTTTCTCGAATAGATTGAAAAGGGTCCCATAAAATAGATATATTTTCTCCAAAAATTAATTTTATATCTTGAAAAGATTTCTGGACCCCGTTAAGGTCGGGAGTGTGTGTTTAAACTTCAAAGTCCTTCGGTTAATGTTAATGATTAATGAATCTTAGAATTAGGTTGTTGAGGGATTGCCCACGTGAAAACTAATTAATTCCCGGAATTCCAGGTAGATAATATAACTAAAAACACAATAATTAATGTAATTTTGTGGATAATTCAGTATACTATTGTAGGTACTACGTGAATTTGTATACAACAAGCATAGTGAATAGGATTGTAATAAACAAATCATAGAGATAATAAAGTGATACACAAACACGTATAATCTTCAATCCAGCGTTTATATAAAATGTCATCTCACATTTTGGCTTGACTGTATGAGAAAATACAAGCAGGTTATATTAGGAAAACAATATCAACAATGGTAGTTGATACCAAAATTCTTAATTTTTGCATAAAGCACACCTCCATATTTCTATACAAGAAGAAGGGCATAAACTTTCTCCATAATATCGAAAGGCAAGGAAGAATAATATGCAACACTAGTTCATGTCATAAGGCTTTGTAATCCAGGCCTCAATGCACGATCACAGAAGTCCTTATATTCCATTCTATCACCTCCTTTTTTCTTCAACTCAACCACTCTCAATGAAGGAGTTAATTCAAATATCTCTGCTGTAATTGTCAATGGTCCCTTCACTCCATTCTTTGATCCCTCTATGCTCACTCTACAATCCTTTTTTCTAACCGTAAAGCTCACAGCTTTGGCAATCTCCTCCAACTTTGATAAAATGTTCGACACCGCAGCCTCCGAAACAAACCTCGCACCACCATTTGCTCCGTCCTCAAACAATCCCGACAAATCGAGACCATGAGAAAACGAAATGATATCAAATGCATTCAAGCTCGCCGGCCTAGGAAGGGTAGTAACCTTAGTCATTCTTCTATTCTCCCACTCAGAATCGGATTCAGAAGACGACGAAGAATAATCGGATAATGAATCAAGATCATTATTCTCTGCATCATCATCAACACTACACAATTTATCATCCTCGACATAGAATTTAACATCCTTAAATCCTTTCTTGAACCAAATACTATCCATGATTTCGGGAATGGTGATCCGCGTTTGAGGATTGGTGTCGAGCATCCGACTCAATAAGTGAATCAAATCAGATGAAAACCATCTAGGACACCTTAATTCACCCTCCTGAATCTTCTTATACATTACAATGATGTTTGGATCATGGAACGGCAAATAGCCCCCCATTAGCACAAACAATATCACACCGCAACTCCAAATATCCACCTTCGCTGCATCATAACCTTTTCGCGACAACACCTCTGGCGCCACATATGCTGGAGTTCCGCAAAAAGTATGGAAAAGACCGTCGTGCTTAATTTGCTCCGGCATAGCACTCAACCCAAAATCGGAGACTTTTAAGTTACTGTTCTCATCAACAAGTATATTTTCCAGCTTTAAATCACGGTGGTAAACGCCACGAGCATGACAAAACGCAACCGCGGAAATTAACTGTTGAAAGTATTTTCTAGCGAGCTCTTCGTTCAGCCTGCCCGTTGCAACCTTGTCGAATAGCTCCCCACCTTTTATGTATTCCATGACGAAGAAGATTTTGGACTTGGTCGCCATTACCTCGTGCAATTGCACAATGTTGGGGTGGCGAACTCTCCGCAAAATCGAGATCTCGCGTTTGATGTGTTTGATCAATCCGACTTTTAGAATCTTCTCTTTGTCAATTACTTTAATCGCGACTCCTTCGCCTGTTTTAACATTCCTGGCGTGGTAGACCTTGGCGAAAGCTCCACGGCCAAGGAATTTACCAATCTCGTATCGGCCTAATAATAGTCCTTGCATTTCTTTTTGCTTTGTAATATTAGAGTCCGCCATTGATTCAGTTTTGAGGTGTATATATAAAGAGAACTGATCAATGAGATTGTTTGAAAACTGATATTGGAATGAAAGTACGGAACCGTTAGCTCAGTTTATTTATAGTGAGAAATATGAACTTTATTTACATTACCTCGTGTGTGTGTGTGTGAACGGTTTAATTATTTTATGTTTCATTTTTCAGTCAAAGCCTAATGGACGAGTGTTTTATTCAACGCGGGAGCGAGTTGTTCATATGATTTGGCAGTGTTGGTGAAGCAGATCGCTTTTCAGTTTTCACGAGTGTTCTATTATTTAAAGATGTTTTTTGTCGTCATGTCCAAATGAGCATCTCAAATTTTCATTTTCTTTTTTTAAGAGTTGGCAAATATGTGACATTATTTTGGATAAATCCTACTAAACCCCCAACCTATACCTTTTTTAAAAGTTGTCACCTAATCTATCATTTTTTTACAATTAACCACCCAAACTATTGAAAAATGTGCGAATTGCCCTCTGAACCCAAATCCAACCGTTGAATCTGGCCACGTTTCTACATTTTTCCATTAAATTTGGCTTCAGGGGGCAGTTCGCACATTTTTCAATAGGTTGGGGGTTAGTTGTAAACAAGTAAAAGTTAGGTAGCAACTTGTAAAAATGGGTATAGGTTTGGGGGTTTGATGCATTTTACCCCATTATTTTTGTTATTGGACGAGACACTATAAATTGATATTTTCATACAAGAAAATTGGTAATAATATATGTCAATTTTCTTGTATTGGATTAATCCGACAAACTCGGTACAACACAGGTAAATACGGTGAGGCGCACCAACTCGGATTGAATCATGAAACATGAATTATTTACCTATGTTATACCGAGTTGGTCGGATTAATTCAATCCGGACGATAATATCACCTCCCAAACATGGTCAGGCACATCAATTGTAACTAGTTTTTAAGCTAAAAAGTAAATTAATACTTGTTAACTTGTAGAATTAGAGAACGTATAACTTAAATAAAGGCATCAACGTTCACGAGGCGTTTTACGTATATAAGAATTGAACCGTAGAAAACTAAACACATGTTCCTGCCATTCCCAATTTAAAAATGCTTTTATGTGATATTGGAATCCTTCTATGATCTTCCTGAGATCCGAAAAATAGAAAGTCAAGGGATGTTAAAATACTACTTTAGAGGATTTGCTTCTAATGTTCTTATAATTAGTTGTTACTTGTTTATACGAGAAATACAAATCATATATATTTGTGTTTCGTAGTTTATGAGTTATGATCTGGAAATTAATGGACGGTAGATTGAAAAGGACGGTGCCGATTCATTGAGTCGTCAAACATTATGGCAATAATAAAACAGAAATGGGCCAAGTGTGAAATAAGAAGACGAGTAAATGTGTGAACGTGGTTGTGACAGTGTGTTTGCGTGGAGGCAAAATGAAAGTGTTGCAAAATATCAGCCTCTCATTTCATTGCTAGGCCATCCAGTGATCACATGTTTTTGTATCTTAAATTCTTTAATTATCATTGTTACCTAATCAAATCATGTCGTAATTATTATTGAAATAATTCACATACACTTCTTGAACATAGTTTCACTGTAAAAACATTTCGTGTTGTATGAGTAGTTATTAGGGATAATGACGCAAAAAGTCCCTATATATATGATATGGGGTACCCACATTGATATGTTTAAAAATTACACAAACACCCATGTAGTTAAGTAATATTGGAGATTTATTTCACTTTGAGAAATTTTACCCCTTATTTATTGATGTAGAACAAGAGGCTTTGAATTTCGAAGAAAAGCTGGACAAAATCAGGCCCACACGAAAACGGGCATAACTTTTGACTCGGTTATCGGTTTCGGGCCCACAGCATATCAAAACGTACGTCTTTGAGTCGTTACACTTCGTACCGGGGGGGAACCCCCGTACCAGCTAATCTCGGGCCCAAATTCGTTCGTTTAAGGCAGCTGCGCAGCCTTCCAAGTTTATGTCGCTTTATTTTTGGAAATTTTTATGTTTTCCTTATTTGAGTTGAACTCTATTTCCTATTTTCCTTATTTCGTTGTAGGGTTTTGAGAGACATATAAATACTCTATTTTTCATTATTGTTTGGCAGACTTTTATATTTTATTCAATAAAATTCGGATTTTATCCCAATTTTGCTGGTGGATTCCAGTTTATTGTCAATTACACGTTGGTGTGTCGATTGCACGTTTCCGTTCTGCGTCATTTATTCTATGTAGAATTAAGGCGAAATAAATTGAAATTTATCAAGATAAATCGTTGTTCGTGCAAATGGCTCAATACTAAAGGAAATCAGAAAATTACGAACAGTTAAAGCATTCACCCAATCTAGAAAAGAGTAGTAAAAATCTAATTACCTCCTAGACACACCTTCAGCTTAATAGAGTCAATAACGCCATCAATGATAATTTGTTCTCCTCTATAACACACTAGATCTGGTCATGGAAAGCGGTGCCTTCTTGCTTAGAAGAGGTGGCAGCGTTGTTTTTCATTTTTTGTCTTGCTTGTTTTGTTTTTCTGATTTTTTTTTCTTTCTTTCCGATATCAGATTTCATAATTTTTTTTTAAAATAACCTTAAACTCTTTTTCTTTTAATTATAAATTAAAACAAGTAAAATATATAAATATATTGATATTTTTTTTGTTTTTTACATGAAATTTACTAATTTCTAAATTTATATTATACTTCTTTTGGAATTTAAGTTAAATTAACTAATACATATATATGATATTTATTAATAAATACTAAATTGATTGGTTAGTAAAACTTCTAAAACTATTTTATTATTGGTTTTCTTTAAAGAATTTAATTTCACTAATGTTCATTCTATATTTATGTCGTCTGGCATCACCCGCTGGAGTCCTGGATTAAATGTAATACGGATGGTTGCGCACTCGATGTTCCTGGTAGGGGCGGCGATGGTGGAATTTTTCGTAACACGCGGGGTTTCCCACACGGCGCTTTTGCTTTTCGCTTAGAGGGAGGTTTTGCTTTTTGGCTGAGATTGAAGCTGCGGCATTTGCTATCCTCAAAGCACGAGAACTCCATTGGAATCGTCTTTTGTTAGAAAATGACTCTACTCATGTTGTCAAACTCCTTTCGACAAGATCCGATAAAGTGCCATGGCATATGCGGGGGGAAATGGCTGGCACGTTTGGTATTTATTGATTCAATTCAGTTTCGGGATTCACATATCTATTGGGAATGTAATAGGGTTGCAGATGCATTGTCCAAATATGGCGCAGAACATGAGGGAGCACATTGGTGGCCATCTTCTCCCCCATTCGCCTCAGATTTAACTAACGATAATTATTGTGGTAAAGAATATTGTCGATTTTTTTGACCTTCGGGTCTTGCTTTTGATGTAACCTTCATTCTATTTTATTTATTTATGATATCCGAGTTGGGGTGGTTGTTTGTATTTCGGGAGTGCCAACTTAGTTGGAATTCACGGCAGCTCACAATTTCCTCATATCCGTCTTTTACGTAAAAAAATTCACTAATGTTCAGGAAGGCCTAAATACATAGATGTAAAGGTTTAAGAATTAATTGATTTTGTTTATAAATGTGATTGAGCCAAGTGTACTCATGTGTGGGGTCAAAAAAATCCCCAAATTTAAAGATCATGTAAGGTGAGTCACGTGCACCATTCCAACCAAAATTAAAATTTTTGGGCCATTACTTCAATTTAAGGTATAAGACTAGATTAGTTTCAAATTAAAGTATGAATAATGATTTTTAGCGAATTATATTTTTCACGAAACTGCTCGTCTCACTTTTTGACGGACTATATTAGAAAACGCGAACCTCGGGTTATATTAGTCAAACATCACTAAAAAAGGTAGATGGAATATATACCAAAATTGTACTTGCCAATAGTACCTCATCTCTATTAGCTGAAAAACAACAAAGGGATACATCACCAATATGTCAATATAGTGATTCACCGTCCTCTCATTATGGTGGGAAAAAAAATGGTTGCTTTCTTTCTACAAATTGTGACTATGTATCAAACTATCAACTACAAAAAAAATTGACTTTTGCTTCTTTTTTTTACACTTTTTCCATATCTCTGTACAGCAAGAAGGGCATACTATTCAGCAGTAATTCATGTCATAAGGCTTTGTAATCCAGGCCTCAATGCACGATCACAAAAGTCCTCATATTCCACTCTATCCCCTCCTTTCTTCTTCAGCTCAACTACTCGCAATGAAGGAGTCAATTCGAATATCTCAGCCGTGATTGTCAATGGTCCCTTCACACCATTCTTGCTTCCCTCTAAGCTCACTCTACAATCCTTTTTTCTAACTGTAAAGCTCACAACTTTGGCTATCTCCTCCAACTTTGATATAATGTTCGACACTTCAGCCCGCGAAACAAACCTCGCACCGCCATCTGTTCCTTCTTCAAACAATCCCGACAAATTGCAACCACTAGAAAACGAAATGATATCAAATGCATTCAAGCTCGCCGGCCTAGGAAGAGTACTAATCTTCTTTCTATTCTCCCACTCAGAGTCGGATTCGGAAGACGAGGATGAATGATCTGATAAAGAATCAAGATCATCATCAGCACTACACAATTTATCATCCTCCATGTAGAATTTAACATCCTTAAATCCCTTTTTGAACCAACTACAGCTCATGATCTCCGGAATTGTGATCCGTGTATGAGGATTGGTGTCGAGCATACGACTTAATAAGTGAATCAAATCAGATGAAAACCACCTGGGACATCTGAATTCACCCTCCTGAATCTTCTTATACATCACAATGATATTTGGATCATGGAACGGCAAATAGCCCCCCATTAGCACAAATAGTATCACACCGCAGCTCCAAATATCCACCTTCGCCGCATCATAACCTTTTCGCGACAACACCTCGGGCGCCACATAAGCTGGCGTTCCGCAAAAGGTATGGAAAAGACCATCATGCTTAATTTGCTCTGGCATTGCACTCAATCCAAAATCCGACACTTTTAAGTTGCCATCTTCATCAACAAGTATATTCTCCGGTTTTAAATCACGGTGGTAAACGCCACGAGCGTGACAAAACGCCAGAGCGGAAATTAACTGTTGAAAGTACTTTCTAGCGAGTTCTTCCTTAAGCCTGCCCGTCGCAACCTTGTCGAATAGCTCCCCGCCTTTTACGTATTCCATGACGAAAAAGATTTTGGACTTGGTCGCCATTACCTCGTACAATTGCACAATGTTGGGGTGGCGAACTCTTCGCAAAATCGAGATTTCACGTTTGATGTTCTTCATTAGTCCGGCCTTTTGAATCTGCGCTTTGTCGATCACTTTAATCGCGACTCCTTCCCCTGTTTTGAGGTTCCTGGCGTGGTACACCTTCGCGAAAGCTCCGTGGCCGAGGAGTTTACCGATCTCGTGTCGGCCTAATAACAGCCCCTGGATTTCTTTCTGCTTCGTAAAGTTAGAGTCCGCCATGATTTTCGCAAACTTTGATGATTGAAATTGAGTTGTTGTTGGTGTTTAATGTTATTGAGGATCGAAGTGTATATATATAAAGAGAAGTGAAGAAGATAGTTTGAACTTTGATGTTGGAATCAAAGTTGTCAACGGCGAGTTTATGATTACGGAAGGTGTTAGCTCAGTGCTTTATATAGTGACAAAAATGAAATTATTTTACACAGCTGGACTACGTGTGAATGCTGTAATATGTAACTACTTCTTCATTTTGTGCATCAGTTAATTGTTTTATGTATGTATTCTTTTTTTGGCAGTCAGCGGCTAATGTACGACCGGTGGTTCAACGCGGGGGCGAGTATTTCATATTATTTGTCATTGTTGGTGCAGCCAATAATCTTTCACGCGTACGTGTGGTGTGATGATTTAAATTTGTTGTTCATCATGTGCATCTTAAGTATTTTTTTAAAAAAAAATAACGTACGGAGAACTGTTATCATTTAAATATATACATCGGAAATAGTATAAATGTCGAGCACAATAACTTTACATTTTCGACGAATTACATGAACTACCCTAATGTATGAATAAATTACACAAACTATGCCTCGTATTGAGAAATTTTACAAACTACTCATATAGTTAGCGTTGTCAAAAACCTATAACGAAATGGTCGAAATTATCATCCATGCCCTCTGTTATTAAATAATAAAAAATATTATTTTTCCAACTACATAAAAATAAAAATAAAAAGAAATGTGGAACCAAGCCCCGCCGCCCACCACCACCCCTGCCCATACTTCTATCAATGATGCTTTGTGTCATTGCGACCTGGTTGGTGCGAGCTCTGGTTGTTGCGCAATCTGATCAGTTCACCGGTCGTGGCTGGAGTTGTATCACCATCTATATATGGTCGCGCGACAATTTTTGTTTTTATTTGGTTACACAATTTTTATAAATAATTGTAATCGGCACTACTCGTACATTACGTTACAACTCTTACAATGCCATGGAGATGGGATTCAATTGAACAATTACGAGTGTCATATTACTCATTACCAGATCAGGAGGCTGATCATTGGGCGGGCAAATGGCAGTTTAATTATATACATGTGAGTGTCAATACTTATATATGATAAAGAACTATTAATGAGTACTAAATAGTTTAGAAATTGACAAATGTTTGTTGTGATAAGAGAAAGTAACGAGACATTCGATTGCTGACAGATATATTAATTTATGAGTCCTTAACAGTTCAGCACAAACATGAAAAATCTATCTAACTAGCGATTAGAATTAATTTGACAACTGCGTGTATATATATATATATATATATATGCATATATATTCTCATTTTTCTGAGAGCAACGATAGGCGATGTTATGAGTTGTATAAGTTATTTAGTAACTCGAATACGGATGAAATGTCTTGCTAGTAGCCTGCGCTCATCATGGGGGCATATATGTAACCCTTTTTTCTTTGTTATAGGCACACACCAAAAAGGAAAAATCCCAATGGAAATTAAAATTGTTAAAGACTGCTAGTTTTAGACTTGAATAAAATCTAGCTACAACAACATATTAAGTCACTCAAAATTTTATTCTTCTCAAACCTGGATTTTGAGTATTTTCTTGAATGGTCTTGTATTTGAGATTTGATTTGTTTATTAAAAACAGTTAATTAGTTTAACCCGGCGTATACTATGTAAGTCCTGGACCTGATAAACGCTCATCAACATCGTCATTATCCTTATAATTTTAATACTATAATTATTACTGTTATTATATAGTATACATGCTGTAATTTTGAACTAATAAAAGGCAAGCTTTTAATTGGCAAAAGAGTGAATTCAGAATTGAATAGTTGTTCACTTTCTAATAAGCAACTAAATTACTTTTTCGCACAATTATATAGCCCCGTACTTGTAACTCTTTTCTTGGAAAAAATAAGTCAAATCTAAACTTTTTAGGGTACAACGTAAGTAAAGGCCCCCACGTTCACATGGATCTAAAGAAAAAGGAAACAAAACATAAACAATTGATCACATGTTTATGCCATACCTAATTTTAAAATGCATAGCGTAGATTTCGAATCCTTATGACTTATGAGATCCGTCGTAGTCTCCGAGGAAAAAGTCAAAGAGCTGCTAAAATAATATGTTGTAGGATTCGCAACTAAAGTTGTTATAATTACATATATTATTGAGAAGAAATAGTATTTATATGTGAACTTTTGGCAAATTTAACTTACCTCTATCTTAAACTCCACTTCTCTCTGAAAAATAATAAATATGTAAATTATTCTCTTGTATTTTTGAAAATTAGCTCATTACCACATACATGGAGGTGATGTTCACTCACTAAAATCTTATAAAAGTGTTTATTTTTGCGAGAAAAAAAATTTATATTTGTACCTTCTCAAAGAATAATTATACTTGTGTTTTATGATTTAAAAAACAAAAAAAAAAATAACTAACATATATGATTTACTTGCACTTTTAACTATAATTCTTCTTAGAGAATACTACAATTACAATCTGAAATCATAATAAAAAATATTAGAAATAACGTAAGTATTTTAAGCATTAAATTTGACAGGCACATAAATGAAAAAGAAAGAAAGAAAAACATATAGAGAGGCAGTATGCTACATTCTAAAATTATAAAGGGGTCTCTTAATTGCCTTCTTTTTTCTTTTACATAGAGAAGTAGGTTGCCAGTATATGACAATATATACATGATGTAATTTTCCAAAAAACATTTATATGTTTCGTAGTTTATCTGGGTTTTTAAAAAAAAAAAAGTTCTTATAAGCAAAATTAGTGTAACCACAGCGTAATTTGTCAAATCTTGTTTTTTGGTCAATTCGAAGGACGGTGCCATACGTGAAAGCGATAGAATAGTACCGGTAACTGGTAAGTGTGATAACACGACGTCGTGTGTGTCCGAAGTGTGAACGTACTAGTGATGGTGTTTGTGTGGAAGCAAAATCAAATGCGTTTACAAATCTCATCCTCATATTCTTAATTCTTATTTATTGTTAGCTACTTGACCTAGGTGAACCTTTAGTGTCTTAATCATTATTACCTAATCATGCCGTAATTATTAGTGGTGCCTGAAATAAAATGAGATCCCGTGAACCAAATTGGTAATAATAGATAAGATTACTGATTGATTATAACACAATAGGAAATGGACGCAAGTGAGTGAGGTTGATACTGTAAAAGTTTTGGCTATGAGACAATGATATTGATATATATGAATACAAAACACAAACATGATATGATATGATCAATATACTTAACACGTTTCTTTTTTAAGTTTTAGGATGCAATACGACAAAGTCACACGTATACATTCATATCACATTCTTTTATAAGCTGTAAAAAGTTTAAATTTAAATATACCATATAATTGGAATACAAAACGTAAAGATTTTAACAATGTAATTGGTAAATTAATAAAATAAATCTTATAAATCATGTCTAATTAATATAAAAGAACACTCAACAAGAAAAGTGCAACAATAAGTTCTGTTAAAAGTGAGAAAGCTTGTGTTAATTTATATTGAGATAATTATATTAAGTGTAAAGAGATTGTAAAAGAAAAATATGAATGCAGACATTTTAATTAATTAGTCTGTTAATTATTATTAAATTTAAAAATATAATAAAAGTTATGACGCGTCGAATATAATTATATAATTTTTACAAGTGTCATACACAATTTTAGTTATCGAATAAGTCACTTGACACATCCAACAAAACCTAAGGGTCCTGGGTCCGATAGATTTGGTATCCGATGCATGTCCGAGGCTACATAGTATACTTTCTAAAAGTGTGTCGAGCAATATCAAGAGTAACATAGGTTTGAGCTCAAATTCTGAACGGACGAAGTGCGACATTTTGGGTAAATTTTAAAGACACACATGATTTCATGTATATCTTTCACTTTCAAGTTGTCATTTGTCCTATAAAAGAAAATTAGAAAAAAAAGGTTGTCATTTCAGTTCGGAGATGACAATGTGATAGTCATATTAATGAATGACAAGCTCTTTCTTAGCAAAAGAAACAAGCCGGAACTGAATATTAAATATGTTACTCATATATATACCTAATTAATTGCTTTTAAGCATAATGGTAAGGCACGGCGATAGTGACCTTTTATTAAGCTTAAAGGCAAATTCAAAACTAACTAATTTGTAGTACAACTTAATTGAAATCATGTATTTTTGAAAGAAAAAAAAATACATGAGGGATTATTACACCGCAGAATATGTATAATGAAAATCCATCTAGAATGAAAAAACCTTCGGCTGCATCCTGTTATTTTTGACTCAATCACTTCGAAATTAGGTAAAATAAATTGTTTGTGTTAGCAAATGTGAAAAGAAGTCATATGATTATGTAAACCCAACGAAAATGAAATACTTAATTAAAATTAGAGGAGAATAAGATCACGTGTTCAACTCAGCACTTTTGGTTCATATATAATCACATCAGTCAATTAAACATAAAAGATTGCAAGAAATAGTAGTAAAACCAAAATTAAATCTATCTTATTTTCCAAAATTAGGTATGAATTTTAGTAAAATATAACACACGCTTATAGTGTGTGTGTATATATATATATGTATATATATATATATATATGTATATATATATATGTATATATATATAGTTGGATAAGTAAGTAGAATTCCCTTATTTCTTTTAGTATCAAGTTCGACGTGGCAAGGGAAGTAATTTGACTTTATAATTTCTAGGTTTAATTTTGTCTATTATAGCAAAATTGTTTTGTGTTATTTGTTAATCTATCGCTTTCGAAGGCTAATGCGTCTAGTTTGGAGATTTACCTAGAGCATACCTAAAGTAGTGGTTTCGACTTCTGACATAAAAAAAAAAAAAAAACAATAATGAGATTAATATATATCTTATTAAAATTCAATATTCATGAGCCTACTAACAACCGAACAACCAATCGATTAAATGCAATCTACTAAGAATTCGAGCTTGATTAAACTATTATTTTTCGCAAATAAAACTGAGATGATATTCAAGACATTCAAATCAACCGCAAAAGTTGTAGCTCCCCTCAAATTCTGGCGGAACCACGTACGACTTTCTGGATGAACTTATAGACATGTGATTGCATGCATTTCTTTCGCATTCAACTTGTCGATTTCTGTTCAAATATGATAATAAAACTTACAGAAAAGATACATTTTTCAACAAATTAGGCTTTTACACTGAAAAGACCTCTGGGACATGTAAAGGTTGAAATTGTGTTCAAAGTTCTTATAGTGAATTATTTTAACTATTTAAAAAAGAAAAAAAAAAAGTCCTACTTCTAATGGTACGTAGCCGATGCATGGCCGCTCATAGTACCGTGTAATGCCAAATAGATGGTTACTTTAAGTCCACAGAAGTGGGACGAAACCCAAATCGATAAAAGAGTAGCACTTTACTCCCTTATAAATTTCTTCACAAATATAATTAGAGGTATTTTTTTTCATAAATTTCTTAAAGAGCAGAGTGCTCATTTACTAAAGTTCTGTGAAGGAAATAAGTATTCCTTTAATTATTTTATAGTGAAATGTCTTTATTATTTATATTTTACAGTGTTCAAATTTAAGGTTATCATTAGGTATGTCATGAAAATAAAATGAGCAATTAATAAGTTCTTATGGAGAGACAAAAACAAGAAACCTTAAAGATGATTTAATATTTGATTTAATAAAAAATACGTCACTTTTTGTTGTGATGTTTGAAAATATGATTCTTTACATAATAAAAAATTTGTTTACACTTTAAAATATTGATTCATCATATTATAAGTTGTATGGCTACTATAAAAGAGTAATTTGACTTGGGTAATACGTCAAATTAATCATTTATAATGTACTTCACTTAAAATGATATTTTTTAAGTATCTTTTGTTAATTTGCAATGAATTAAATAATGTAATTAGCTTTGTCCTTTGAAAAATTGAACTTTGAATTGAAAAGATCAACGAAGTAGACACAAGCAATTATAAAAAGTTATGTAATCATTTAATCATCTCACTATAGCACAATAACAATACAATACTAAAAAATTATTTTTTTCTAGCTTTGACACCTCTAAAATAAAATAGTCTCATTTGTTTCACCAAACATATTAAATCAAGCGAATCTCAACATATCTTCTCTTGCTCAATATTCATCAACCTACTAACTAGTAACTACCAACCCTAGATCTATTATATAATCTACTAAAAAAATAAAAACTGGTTCATTCTTTTCCGGCTTACGAAACTTGATACAATATTATGAGCCGCAAAAGTTGTAGCCCAAATTCTGGCCGAATCACGACCTTTGTGGATCAATAATTCAATATACAAACACGTGATTGCATGCAATTCTTTCACTTTCAAATTGTACTATTCTGTTCAGAGATGATAATGAAATTTACCAAACAAATGCATTAATTTCTCAGCAAATTAGGCTTATTCATTGAAAAAATTATGGACCTGTAAAAGGTTGAAAGTGTGTGTTCAAAGTCCCCCTGTAAATGGATCTTGCTTTTGGGCCTCAGAGAAACAAAAAGGCAAAATACAAATATCGAAGTACTGAAATGAGATTTATCAAGCTCAAAACAGTAAGGCCTGACTTTTAAATGTAATTAGAAGTATTTGAGCTAGCCTGACTGCAACGGGTCGGACAGCCCGGCCCAATTTATATAATTGTGATAACGGCCCATAAATCCTAATAATATTTTGGGTACGAATTCGGGCTGACAATGGGATAAAAGTATAGAACTTATAAAACCTTCATAAAACTTCACTATGAATTGTGTCTCTCTGGATCCAAATTAATTCAAGTTGGATTATGGTCTCATGTGAATCCATAACCCATGAATCTGGTTTCTTAAATAAAACTAAACCGGGATCCATAAAGATCGGATATGAGAAATTTGAAACAAAGACGAATATAAATCTACAAGATTGTGCTTGTAGTTATGCAATTTGCAAATTTTTACAAGAAACTATAATTATTAGTAGATGATCGTGTATTATGGTTAGGAAACTTGCTTTATTTATTTATGATTATCTCCATTTAAAGGCGGATAAATTTTCTTATTCCATTTTGTTAATGTTTAACATGAATCACAATTCACACCTATGTTGTTGAGTATAGAAATTATGTTGGATATTATATATAAATCAATAAATATTGCTTTGCTCTACAAGCTTGAGATTTTAGAGAGATGACAATTAGTAAGTTGCAGTCTTTCTACTTTTCACACTATTACATGTTTCTGAAGCATTCTCCAATAAAGATAACTATCGAATCTCATCTTCTTGTAGAATTTTGTTTTCTAAAAATTGAAGCCTTATTCATTTTTTACCTTAACTTCATTTTCTTGTGACACATTTGTAATGCGTACGCCTTTTATATGAGGTGCAACATCCGAGTCTTTTGTGCCTTGAACGTATGCTTTCACATCTCATGGCCATAATGCCTTTTATGCGATTCGAGACGTTTTAGAAGAGTTTTACTTTAATGCGAATCTTAACTCTTGAGACAGCCTCAAAAGTACCTTATAAACCACTGATTGTGGACAAAGGTAACATTACTACCATGTATATCTGCACTATGCATGTCTACGTATACATATTTGCACGAGATAAGTGATACTTGTAAGATTTTTAGTCAATGTATATGCAAATAAAAGTCTTTCAGCATAAAGAAAATAATAGTGATTCGGGGATTTTATTGGTACCTTCTATACCTTTGAGGCACTTTTGGCTCTAATATAGAATGTTTTTTAGTTTGTTGCCACATGTTGACCACTTTTGTTAGGCATAAAGTGTATCATTATAAAACAAAATAAATATGTGACGAACACAAAAACTAGATTCATTCCATGGAAACCAATATTCAAATTAGGTGAGAGAGTGGGCTATCAAACCCTTGCTGTCATTCTTTGTTGGAATTTTCTTGGTTTGAAATCGAATCAATGGGATTAGGTAAAACTATATAACTCCTCCATTCAAAAAAAAAAAAAGTTTTATATATACCATTAGTTTAACAATTAATCCGGTAATCACGTACAAAGTGGGCGTGATGACCTAATCCAGATGCGTGTCATGGAGCAAGCCGCCTGCTAACTTCCAGATCCACTTTTAACTTTCGAGTACTAAATCACCTGATATTAATGCCACATGACATTCTTCATTCCCATTAATTAAAGAATTAATCTCTTGTGTTGAATGAAATTTGTCGATAAAAAGAATTTTGAACATTCTGGAAGACTTTATCAATCAAAATACTAAATATGTATGTATATGAGTTTGCAGGAAGGGATCGAAAAGGTTGTAATAAGTATACAAAATATCAATATATTACGACTATAGAAACATTCTCCTATTAACTAACTCCTAATACTAAATCGTAAATGTGGGACTTGAATATTTAACTACACGAAATCTAACCTTATACCAAAAGCGTTAATCAATTAAAAACTTTATTTAGTTTACCGATCGCGCTGACACTCCATAATAAATTTAACTAGATTGTTCTTTTGTTTAATTCAATATTTTGCCGTAACTGAATATTATTCTTCTAATAAGCTAGACAAGGTTCACATTATGTAGAGTACAATTAAAAACAATTTAAAATCAATCTTCTCATTTTATGAGTCTCTATCACCTAGGTTTGGTTGTTGTCTCTAGCATATAAGTATCTTAGTTCAGAAGATTAAATATAAGCGACGCCCGTCATTACCAAGATATTCTTCACTACTGCACGGATTGTGTACAATCTGTGTTATAAGGAATATATTAATGTAACATGACTCCTAGTATGAAATAAGTATAGCTAAACATTCAGATGCCATTTTTAAAGTATTAGTTTGCACGAAAATTCATAAAACATTAATGCCACATTTACAAATTAGCATAACACTTTATATGTAAAAATTAGCATGCACGTAAAACGTAACTTATTTAGGACTAAAGTCCGTAAAAGTATTTTAGTTAGTTAAAAAAGTAAAGTTTTTTCTTGTGATTTTATGATTTCAAGTTAGTCCCGCACGACGACCAACTTAATTTGATGCATTTTTATTCATCGCCAATCACATCCGTTTGTCTCATGTGATTTGTTCAAGTAATGTTTTAGCTCGAAAGTTTAGCATATTCACGCTCTAAGATTAGTGTGGTGGTTCCTTGGACATAAAAGAAAACGTAAGATCAAATTTGACCATAACCTATTAAGATCTATTAAATTATTATTAAAACATATAAACCGTGACATAACAAAATTCGCCCGACAATGATAGTGGAATTTCAGTAGAAAAATATTGAATTCCGATGAAATAAATCAATTTTATATGAATTGTCGAGTCCAAGTCGGCGCACCAAAGCCCACTACATATTGTTCATTTCAAATGGTTCTGTTATATTCCATATCCCCATACACAGGATTGCTATATGACACGCGCCTGTACTAACTACCACCAAAGCAAAGACCTAAATATACTTGCAAGGCGAAGATATACCTACACCCCTAAAGTTGGGTTTAATTATAAACAACTCTCTTACAAGTAAAGTATTTACAAAAACACACAAAAAAATACATGTAAAAGTGAGAAATTTTCTATAATGCTTCTATCCTGACATCTTTGTAATTATCCAAAACTTTGAAGGCTTATCTATGTCTACAAAAAATTTAAAAAAAAAATAAAATTAAGTAGTAATAATGTAATTATTAAAATTTCGGTAGTTAAACATAGTATTGGGAGTATAAATGTAAACAAACACGACCTATATATTCACACTGATATATATATCATAATAATGAGTAGTACACTCATTGAGGTTTGATCTAATTATAGAAACTAACTTGACTATTTGAATTATTGTAAACATACTCCGAAACTTCAAATTCGTATTAAAACAACGACTATCTGCAATACTTTCAAACTTTAGTAAAAACGCTTGTAGTGTTAAACTTATCTGACGTATAATGTGAAGTGTGCTCACTACACATCGTGAAAAATAAATAGATAATTTACTTCACGTGTTATGTTAAGTTGACGATTATCCTATATAAAAAATAAATAAAGAGATTATCCTCCTAATTTTAGAAACTTGCATACCACTCCCTGACATTTTAAACTAGCTTGTTTACATTAGTGCATAAACTAAAAATATAGATAAATAGTCGTATTCAATTTCATCCGTGCAACATAGTCTACATGCAGTATTTAACATCGTAAAATATCTATACAATTACTCACACTCCAAAATAAACCTACGTACAACACAATTTCTCAAATCACAAGGGTCACCTCCCTAATTACGAAAACAATAGTCACAACCAATGCAATTACACCAAACCTTAGGGGGGTGTAGATGCAATTAAACCTATATATAATTGCGCCCTTTTATCACCATTCCATCTCATAACACAACACTCCACCCTCTTTTCCCCTTGTTTCTCCCTCCATGGCAACTCACACACTTTGAACACCAAAACACACACACCATGAAAATCTTCAAACTCATCATCATCATCTTCATCACACTTCTCTCTCTAACAAAATCCTCATCATCATCATCAACATGCAACAACAAAAACACAGACCACTCACTCCTCACAAAAGCCTTCGCCTCTGTCTCAAACTTCAACATCACTCTCTTCTTCAACTGCTCAAGCTCACAAAAAATCCAACAACTCAAACTGCCCTCCAAAAATCTAACGGGAACAATCTCATGGAAGTTTATTACAAACATGACGAGTCTTCGGACAATAGATCTCTCCAACAATTCTCTTACAGGCTCCGTCTCGCCGCTAATTTGGTCCCTACCGAATCTTGAAGAAATCAACTTGTCACAAAACCGGCTCGGCGGTTCAATCGGGTCGAACAAACCGGTTAAGTATTATAATTATTATTATTCTTCTAAGTTTAAAAAGATTAATCTTTCTTTTAATCGGTTTAGGGGTTTTAATTCTTTTTCTAATTTTTCTCCTAATGTTAGTTCTTTGAACTTGTCACACAATGATTTTCAAAGGTCTGTTTTGCCTGTTTGGTTCACCAACTTGACCAATCTTGAAAATCTAGATATTTCTAGTTGTAATATTACGGGGGACTTAAGGTCTTTTTCGAGTTTTTATTACCTTAAGTATCTTGATATTTCGAAAAATGGGTTTAGCGGCAATTTGTCTAGTGATTTTCCTTTGTTTAAGAATCTTAAGTTCTTGAATGTTTCTTTTAATAAACTTTACGGTGCGTTAGATTCTGAAAAAGTCGATAGATTTGGTAAATCGGCTTTTATTCAAGCTGGGAATGTCACAAATAATTATAATAATAGCAAAATTGGTCATGTAAACAATCATCAATCGGGCACCACACCTCCTCATCCAATTACTCACAAAAACCCACCACCACACAAAATCACACAACAAAATCCCAAACCAATCAAAAATCAAAAACCCAGATCAAAATCGAAAAAAAATCTAATCTTGGCCATATCCCTATCTTCAACGTTCATTCTCTTGGTCATTTGTGTTTTAACATATTTTATGTGTAAGAAAAGAAAATCGGCCAGAAAAAACAAATGGGCCATTTCAAAACCGGTTCAAGTCCCGTTTAAATTCGAAAGATCCGGCCCGTTTTCGTTCGAAACCGAATCGGGATCGTCATGGGTCGCGGACATAAAGGAGCCCACGTCAGCTCATGTAATAATGTTCGAGAAGCCGTTGATGAATCTCACTTTCAAGGACTTGATTGCTGCCACGTCACACTTTGGGAAAGAATCTTTAATCTCAGAAGGGAGGTGTGGGCCCCTCTATCGAGCTGTATTGCCTGGTGACCTCCACGTGGCAATTAAGGTTTTGGAAAATGCTAGGAGGTTGAGCAGTGACGAGGCTGTGGCCATGTTTGATGATCTTTCGAGTTTGAAGCATCCGAATTTGTTGCCTATTTGTGGATATTGCATTGCAGGTATAATATTAATTTTAATTATTTTATGTTTTTTTTAAATGAAATACTTTCTGTGTTTTTTGAATTTGGTGTATTTAATTGTGTCACGTGAAGTGTTGCAGTGGAGATATGATTGCTATTGCTAGTAATAGGGTTCAATTTTTTTTGGTTTGGAGAGTTGTGTTGAGATTCAATTTTGAACTTCTGCAAAAAATGTTTTGTTCTGATGAGTTTTGATATTCGTGTCATTGAGAAAGTCAAAATGGTGAGATTCAGACAAAATATATATTGGGATTGGGAGTGAGTAAATAGTACAGTAGTAGCATGGAGTATATATTTCTCGTTTTGTTTCTTATTCACACAAAAAAAAGTTTAAAATAAATACTCAATTCACTATGTTTTTCTCGCAAAATGGTTGTACCAACTTTTGTCAATTTGCGACACATAAATACATGTGTAACGTGATTTTAATGTAGGCAAAATTTGTTAGATTTACCATGTGTATGTATATGCAATGTGATGTTAATGTAGGCAAATAGCGGATGGATAGAAACTTTAATTTTATTTTTTTTACCTCACAATGATCAAATGTATCATAAATTTAGAGTGACATTGAAGATTGACACGAATTTGGCACAAAGTACTTAATATGTTTTTTTTTTTTTGGTTCATTGTTCTTTACTAGCCGCATTATCAACTTATAACCTGGTCTATTAATGGAATAAATGTTTTGTCGAGGAAATAAACTTTAATATCCCAATCAAAATTTGGGTGTGTGACGTTACTTCAACTAGATTTCTATTTCCTGCCACTAGTTGAATTTATGACTGTCACAGGCAATTTCTGCATTTTGATAGAAGTATACCTGCCGCATTTATGAGTTACTGATTACGTAGATTTTTGTGACGAATAACCTCAGACAGGGACCATACATACAATGTCTGAAACGTGAAAGATTTAATGCGACAATTAATTCAGTTGATTGTACCCTTTTTAACAGGTAAAGAAAAGTTGGTGTTATACGAATTTATGGCCAACGGCGACCTCCACCGGTGGCTCCACGAGCTCCCCGCCGGAGCGCCGAATGTGGAAGACTGGAGCACCGACACGTGGGAGCTTCAGAATGGTCCCCACACGACGTCGCCTGAGAAAATGGAATGGCACACGCGCCACCGCATTGCGGTTGGGGTGGCACGTGGGTTGGCCTATCTACACCACGCTCGGTCCAAGCCGGTGGTCCACGGGCATTTAATACCATCAAATATCTTATTGGCGGACGACTTCGAGCCACGGATAGTTGACTTTTCACTAAGTCGAGAACAAGTGGGGTCCGCGGAAGACGATATTTACAATTTTGGAGTGGTATTAGTTGAATTGTTGACCGGTCAACAATGTTCGTTTGAGGTTATAGAGAGAGTGAGGAAGTTAGTGAAGGATGGAGAAGGGGCGAGCGTGCTCGACTCGCGGCTGAGATGCGGTGGCGAAGCGGTGGGTCAGATGGTGGCTTGCCTCCGAGTTGGATATTTGTGTACGGCAGAGGCGCCGGGAAAGAGGCCCACAATGCAACAAGTTTTAGGTTTGCTAAAAGATGTACATCCTTAATTAGAGTTGGTTTGAGTTGCTTACATTTTAGATTTTTATTTTTGTGTTAACTTGTTTTGATATTTTGAGTTAGACTATTGTGAATGAAATTCGTAATATTTTTATTTAAATTTAATAGAAGTTTCATGTTTTTTGTTGCCAATACTGGTGTAGTCAAAGCACCTTCAGAATTTGTTGTGTTCTCATTTGGCCTCTAAAATGAATTGAATATAGTCAGTGAATAGGTCCCATGTGTCACGTGCGAATCACGTTCTCATATAAGAGGAGTGGTTGAGGTTCACATATTTTCACCAAATCACGTTCTCGTACTAGATGAAAGAATTCACATAATTCCACCAAAAATTAGAGGCTGTAATTTGATATGGAATATGCCATTTAGTTTTTATATTATTAAGGGATAAAAGTGTCAAACCCCCTATACTATAGAGGTGTAGCGATTTGCCCCCTGAACTTTTTTTTTGGCAACAAGCTCCATGTACTATGGATAAATAAGCACTTTGCCCCCTGAGTCGCTTTTTCACCATTGGATTTGAATACGTGTCAACACTTTTTGCCGTTGGATTTGGACTCAGGGGGCAAAGTGCTCATTTATCCATAGTACATGGGCTTGTCACCAAAAAACAAAATTCAGGGGGCAAAGTGCAACAAGGGGTATAGTATGGAGGGTTTGACGCTTTTATCCCTATTATTATATAGGACAATGGCATTATTCTATCAATAAATGATGATGCCCAGAATTTCGGATCTTATAAATATTTTTGAATCTTCTATTCTTCACGCATTTATCAACAATTCGCACTTTGATTTTCTTCTCTTTTTTACTTAAAAATAACAATTTCTTTCACAAATAATTTATTTTGTGTAACAATTTTCACTTTGGTTTGGATAAAGCTTAAATTAGTGTTTAATTACATGGTCAATAATCATAGTGTTGGTGACATTGATCAAAATTTCTGAACATCTTCTCAAATTAATGATTTTTTTGTTTTGTTTCACTTTGTGATAACGAAATATTAAAATACTTTAAAATTTATTGCAACAACTTTGCTTATTAAGATTGCCACACTTGTGAAAAGCTCTTGAGAAATTACAAATCTGTTTAGTATTTATATAATTGAAAATACACCAAAACCGAAACTATGGTCTATGAATAGCGGTAACTAATATTATCAACGTTCATCTATCATTAATGGTAATTAATATATAATAGTAGATGAAATATAAATATATCAATATATAGGGACAATGTGACATGATGGAGTGGGTACGGGCAAGATCCCGGACAAGGGAGAAAACCCCACTAGTAACTTGTCTCTTGTATGAGCTTAGTTTAACGTTATCTACTCCTTTATTATCTCTTTTCTTTCTTTATCATCTCTTTCGTTCTTTATCAATTTATTTTCCTTGTTTGTTTGCTCTTTTTAGTTGTAATTGGAGCTTTACTCCTTTAAATTTATAATATTCTCCATTTCAAAGCAGGATAAAGGTGATATTCCATTGCATTAAAGTGCATAAGAACAAACCTCTTTAGCAAATAGATTGGATTATTATTGAATATATTCAAATATTAGATCATCTTTTTTCTCAATTGTTTTATCTATTTAAGGGAAGGGACCATCGATCATGTGCTCTTTTTAATTGTTGGATGCCACCAAAAAGCCACGGCCATTAATTATATTTTGTTTTCTTAAAATTTCATGCATTTATACATGTGGCCTGAGGTAACAGCCAAATTTGTAGGCGCAGGCAAACATATTTTGGTGATGGTAAAAAGATTATGTAGTATTTTAGGAGCGATTACATTTATATTCTTTGAAGTCTGGTGTAACTATAATTTCTTAACATTTTGAAATGATATAGCTAGAGACAATTGTGTGCTGAAGATTACAAACTTTGTAGGAAGCTTCGAGAATTAGACCTTATTGAATTCATATCACAATCCCTTTGTAACATGCATACACGGTATGTACTATTCTAATTAACACGTTGAGTTTTGGAAACTTTGAAGACTGAAGTCAAAGTCATACAAAAATTTCTATATACCTAGTCTAATTTAGCAAGTTTCTTCATTTATTACAATTAGAACTTTTTAAAAGTTGCTACCAATTGTTATGTTAATAATGATGTCACGTTGCAATAATACTTCACGATTATCATAACCGGAAAATGGTAAAATTTGTCGATTCAAGTTGTTTACTCAAACCTAATCAAACAATAGATCGTCTAAGTCACTTTTTTTTTTCTTTATATGCTACCTAGTCATTCACTTTCGACATATTAAGATCTCTGACTTATGTCACCACTCATCATCACAAACTTAATGACATACAAAGTTGAGAAGTTGAGTGGTAAAATTGTTGGTAAGATTAGGAGGTCTAGTCTCATAAATATTTCATATTTAGGAGCTAGGGTTAAGTTGTAAAATAATTTCATAAAGTGATAAAGTTGTTAATTACCTCTTAGTAGTTTGAACTTGTAAACGGCTGGAGGGAGAATCTGATAATCCGATTAACCATATAGCACACGAGGAACATACAAATCTATACAGTTGTATTTTACGTCTATCGACAAGGATTCTTTGGGACCTTAATGAATTTTCTTTAGGATTATATTGTTAAGAAACATAGAATGATTGATTTGTAGCTATCCCAGCTTTCTTTTCAGTGTTTAGCTTTTAGGGTTTGGCTGCTTTCGCTTTGTTTACTCGATTTGTTCTTTCTTTCTTTCTCGATTAATTATTCCTCTGCATTAAAAAATGTGAGAAATTTAAAGGCACAAAGCAACTTGGGGGGGGGGGGGGGGGGGGGGGGGAAATGCTTTTTGAAAATGATGGGGTGTTTGATTTGCAGTGGAATATTTGGTATACAAGATTATGTTTGAATATTAATTATATAGTGTTCTTCGACGTTTTAAGGCATAATTGGTGCCTAATGTTATATATTATGCATTTTCCAACATTCTTTTAAAGAGATATGGTAGTCAATCGTGTTTGAGTTAACTTGCATGTATTGAATTGTCACCTGGTTATAGAATTTGAACATTTATTGGTTTGTCGATTCCCCAAGTAACACACACTATTCTTATGTGCAAGCTGTAATCTTTTTGTTAGTTTTAAGAATTATTTTTTATTTTATTTTTGAGCAAATAAATTTGGGGTGCAATTCGAACCATAGACCTACTTCTAACATAATTACGAGACCACATCAAATTATCCTCTCATCTAAAAACTCAAGCTTATATGCATTTATGGGTTCAAATATATTTTCTCACGCAAAACGTAACTTAACTTAAGAAGCCTGGTTCCACAAACAAATTAAGGGGCCATCAAATATTGATATTTACCTGCTTTTATGTTCTAAATTCCTATTTTTATTATACATATTAATTGTGTCATTATTTGTTATTTAATTTCTCAATCCATAAATATTACTTGCAAGTCTTTTGCGCGTGCATGGAGAAAATTCTACAATAGCTTCCAATTCTAACAGATCGTGATATGAAGATTAAGTTTGGAGTTATTCACTTGTCCGTCAAACTTAGACTGGAAAAGTAACAAAAAATGAACATGGAGTTTCTGCAAGCAGTTCGTGGAAATATATGAAAAAGGAGACAATGATATATGTGGAAGAAAAACCTAGACGAAGAATTAAGTCATCGTGCCGTGCGGGAGTGATTCATAATTATTTGAGTTCGTGATAGTTGTAGTTTGTCTTTTGTATATTGTCTATGGCATTTAGAACTTAGCACAAATGTGAAAACAGTCGAATAAAACATCACATCTTACATTATTAATTAATAAATGAATTACTAAGTATATATAAAAACCCTAGCTCGTTTTCCAATTTAACTTCAAATATTTCGTGAAATCTCGAACATTATGCGGCATTCACAAATGTTTCTAAAGGAGGATCTTAATGATTTTTGGATTTACATAGAGACTTTTTAAGTGTTCGCAACTTCGCATCACTAAATTTTAATTTTACTTATTTAAAAGATCGAAAAAGTAAAAAACACAAGCTCAATAGCTAGGGTTGTTATAAGTTTTGAAGTTGCTTTTTAAAAATAAAATATTTACTAGAAGAATATTGCAAAGAAAAGCTATTCTCATTTATATTGCAACCAGTAATATTGTTTTATATAGTTTTAAAAAACGGTGTTTTACAATATTTGAAACAGATATAATGAATTTCTTTTTATGAAAATGAGCCCTTGTCAATTCTCAAGCTTGCTTTTGAAGATATGATAATTTTAAGAAAATATTGAAAGGAATGATCTTCATTTATATTGCAAACACTTGGCTATTCTTTTAAATACTTTTCTTAGAAAAGGTTTTACAACCCAACTTTGAAACAAATAATACATAACAAAGAAGTTATTTTAAAACTGAGCTAGCTCTTGTACTCCATTATAAGTTATAACTTAAAAGTTCAAAAGATTGAAACACATTGATAATATATAAAAGGCCCAAGCCCCTTAAACCAGGGGCCCATCCTTAACAACCGCATAAAACTTAAATTAAAAGCCCAAGGGGACATTAGTACTATTCTGTTGTTAAATTGATAGGATTACTAGAGCAAGAACACACACGTCCTTATTCAAAATTGAAACACGTTGATTGGTTATTGTATTAGGAAGTGTCTTTTTGAATTTCACAAGTTTAAATAGGGGAGGCTAAAGCTCAAGATCACTGGAATATGCAATGCAAGAAACGACTTAGAAGATCCTCCTTGCTTCCTCACGTCCATGGTTCGTCACGAAATCAGGATGAATCAAACTTAACATTGATGCAACATTTCAGTAGAATTTAACTACAACAAGAGGTGTTCTCCGCAACTATAGAGGATCCATCATCTTTACCTTTGCTCATGGATGTTGAAGCTTTAACTCGTCGACGGCTAAAGTCTTTCATAATCAGCAATCTTGTTTTTGGACGAACATTTTCAAGATTAAGAAAGTGTACTTCGGAAGTGTCTATCTCAATGTAATTTGCTCCATCACCAAGACTACTGCAAGCTTCGAGTGGACCATTCACCCTCTTATTATGGAAATCCGCAGATTCTAGAATAAGTGGCCGAAATAGAAATTCAAGTTCATTCACAGGAACTCTAGTTCATCAGCCCAAAATCTTGCTTCATGGTCGTTGCTTACCCCTCCATCTCCTTAATGTTTTTGTTTTTTGTGATGGGGGTTCCAAGTGTGTGAACTTGGCTTCCCTTTTGTTTAATATATGTTCTTTGTTTCCTATAAAAAAAATTACAAGTTTGTGATGTACTTCTAACTAACTAGTCCAAAGAAGTCTCTTTGAATCAGCCGAACAGTCTCAATTTTGGCACTTAACGAAAAGTTAGACTTTCTTTTAGAATAACAGGTCTCAAAATTATCTAGATGTGTGTTAGAAAGATTGTTTAGACTTCTTCCTTGAACAATTGACTATGGTCCGAATTAAGAGAAATTATTAGGTGCAACAACTACGCCATGAGGTGGTGCAGTCAATCCGATCATTAGTATAAATGCATTGTTGTGATAAAATGTACTGAAATTGCTGCCTTATAATTTAAAAACACATTTAATCTCAATCATTTTTTTAGGAGCATTAGTTCTTACTCAAAATAGAACTTCCAATTTGACCTTCTTAAGAGTATCTCATATTGTCCTGATTTACAAACTTAGAAAAACAGTGGTATATAGCATATAATTATTCTAGATACTTTCGAAAGCGGATCGAATGTTCAAACCATAGCAACTAATTTTGGTTTAATTAGTTTAACAGGTTCAATCAAAGGTCAAACGAAGAACAATAATTAAAATACTTTACTCAAAAAATAATGAAAGTATTAAACAAATTTTAACACACAATTATAATTGAAGAAAAAAAAAAACCGATTTCCGAAAGTTAAATACCAAAATTTCCCTTTCTTTTTAAATATTCACATTTTCGAAATTAAGGATTGAAATAGATCTTCTTGCTCTTTAACAGAGAATTGAAATTAGGGTTCTAAATTTGGGATTCAAATCACTCACACTCCACTTCAAATTCTTCTCCCAAACTCTCCAAATTCAGTAGCTCGGACGCTTTTTGAACAGAGCTTTTGAACCAGGTAACGAATTTTCAATTCTTTTTCCCCAATTTTACAAACCCTAGCACAAAACCTTCGCTTTTTTTTTTCAATAACAAATCGAATTGTTGAAATCATCATAACTTTATTCAGCAATACTCAATTCTTCAGGGACAATGTCTTCGGGTAAAAAAGCTTCTGAGGGCATAGCGCTGCTCTCAATGTACGGTGACGAGGATGATGAGATGGAAGATCTCGACGAAGAAGAAGAGGAACAAGAACAATTTACAGAGGAGGAGATTCCTCCTTCTGATGCCAGAGATATGGACGTCGTTAACGATTACGGCAAAGAAATTACGCCGCCGGAAGAACAACGAGGTGGTGCTTCTTCTTCGGCGAATGGGACGCCGCAGCCGTCTGTTTTCTCGCCACAACTGCAGCAGCAGCAAATGGCGGTTCATTCGGAATTGATTTATGTCCAGAGTCGAAAGACTCGGCTGACGATCGTGGATTACGGGCACGAGGAGGGAGCGATGTCGCCGGAAGCTGAGGTAGTTGAGTTTATTTTTATACGAAAGTTGGTGTTTTTATTTATTTATTTATTAGTAGTTGTGATTCGTTGTTTGGTGGTTGCAGGATGGGGAAATGCAGGCTACTGGTCGA
Source organism: Misopates orontium (assembly GCA_946800315.1). Lineage (NCBI taxonomy): Eukaryota > Viridiplantae > Streptophyta > Magnoliopsida > Lamiales > Plantaginaceae > Misopates > Misopates orontium. The sequence continues at coordinate 2,514,731 of OX326946.1, read as the reverse complement.
GTTACGTATGCGGAGCAGCTTCAATCTAGTGATGGTATGTTTTACTTCTTCAGTAGTGGTGGCTGTAATTTACCGTTTCCGTGTTTGTCCTAAAATTGAAATACTCGTGTTTTATGGGATTCTAGAGATGAAAATATGTATGCCTTAAGTATAGATTGTCGAAAGTTTGTGGACAAGGAGAACAATGGTTTGGATAGAAGGTCACTTGATAATGTGTTACTTGAGTTTATGTGAATATACCATGAGATCGGGTAAAACTATTGATTCATAGTATCTTTAGGATAGTTCCTTAGGGGTGCTCTATTGATTCATAGTATCTTTAGTCCCAACCTACTACGTGGAAGTGTTCTAGTGATCAAAATCGGCAGAGTTTGGGAGAATGAAGTCTAGTGATTGCAGTCGAAGCAGAAAACCAAGTTTGTATTTGATATTGGTTATGAAAGTGAAAATGTCTAGTTTGAACTTATTTTTAGGAGCTTTGGATAAAGTCCTCTGTGAAGGTTGTAAATGACCTTTAATGTCTTTTTATTAGTTATTTCACTGTGCTTTTATTTTAGGTGAGATTGGAGAAAAGAAATCGCCGGGAATACCTAGAGTCCCTACACCTAGCACTCATCTGACGCCTCCTCAATCTTTGGAGCCTTTTGATCAGCCTGAATCAGAAACCTTGAATGATTCTCGGAATGAATCAGAACCTACCGAGAATGAGGATGCTACCATGATTCCTGTTGAAGAACAAAAAGATATTGACCTATTGGACAAGTTTCTTTCCCCACCACCCAAGGCCAAATGCTCGGAAGAACTGCAAGTAAGACTCTCATCCACGCTAGAAAAAGTATTCTGTATTATTGCCTTTTCAGCTGAAGAGGACCTAGTTTATTACCTAGTTTGTTGAGTTCAATGTTAAGAATTTGTAGGTTTACCACCATACTGACATGTAGTTCTCTATAACTTGGTGCCCTATCAAAATACAGCATTTCTAGTTCAGATATATGGTTCTGTGCTGTACTCTCCTTGAAATAATTAAATAAACTTGTTAGGTGGGAGGCTCTAAGGGTGTTAATATAGTTTAACGAGTGGGGTGTAAGTCATTTGAACATGATCTCAACTTCAATTTCTGAAATTTTGGACCCAGTTAGATTTTGTTAGACCTCGGGTCTTGAAATTGAGGTATTTCAAGTCATGAGGTTTTATGCAGTAGTATTTCAAGCCGTTAACTTTACTATAAGTCTTTAGCATAGCTCGCGTTCTACGCACGCATGAAGTAGTTGACTATGAGTTTGATTTAGGCTTATGAAATCTTAGTCGGTTTGTTTCCTTCTACTGGACTTGTGTTAATTCTTTTACTCATACCATACTTTATTATCCTTTTACTTTACCATGATTAAGAATGCCCGTCGTTTTGCTTACTCTGTCATCCAGATTTGCATTTGTTGCTCAATCTTATATCAGATTGTTATCCCTTTGAGCTCATGATATGTTTGGCTTCAAAATTTCTAGTCTGAATGGTGACCATTTTGACCTAGTCAGTAAAGCAATGCTTCGAATTACTTTTCTTTGTGTGTACAGCTATTTGGTTGAATAACCTGATCAGTTCGAGTTTCATGAATTTCTATGGTCTTACTTAGTGCCTGCTCATAGCTTCCTCTATTTGCCCCTGTATAATAGCTAATCCCGATAACCTTTTTTGAGCCATTTCCTCTTTTCCTTTCTTTTACTTTGATGAAGTCAATCATTCTCTCTGTCTAAATTTGAGTATACCAGTAAGTTACTCTCCTACATATGAGAAGCTTTATACCAAGTAAAGAAATGGCTATTAGATGGTTTCGTAAGCTTTTAAGATACAAATGCCTTTTATGTCGTTACCATGATGTTCGCATATATTGATTCATGAATAGCATTGTGAATAGGCATGTCCCACTTTAGTTTGCTGATTTTGTAAATCTTATTATTTTCAAACCTGAGGTAACTGAAGGCGGATTTGATCTAGAAAATTAACTAGTTCCATTCAACCTTCTCCCTGCACTACGAAGTCATTCTTGTTTAGTTTTCGACCTGTCAGTTTACTTTTTGTTTTTATGCTCTGTTGTGGTAGGAGAAGATTATCAAGTTTCTTGCATTGAAGAAAACTTCAGGAAGAAGCTTCAACTCAGAGGTGCGCAACAGAAAGGAGTATCGAAATCCTGACTTCTTGCTGCATGCTGTGACTTACCAAGACATCGATCAGATTGGGTCTTGTTTTAGTAAAGAGGTGTTTGACCCACATGGCTATGACAAAAGCGACTTCTATGATGAAATAGGTGAGGACCTGATGGCATTGTCTTTCGGCGCTTGTATAATATTCAAAATATGTGAAACCCTGGCTGGCTACTCCCTCTTTTGTTTTTGTTTTTTTCAATAATCATCTAAGCTGACTTTCATCACATGTCAACAAGTCTTTTGAACTTTGGAAACTACTTAATCAATTATTGTTGGTTAACTTGTCTTGTGTAGATAATTGTTGCTAAATATATGATATGTTCCCACCCTCTTTGGTTTGTGCAAATAGAAGCAGATTTGAGGCGGGAAATGGAAAGGAGGGAGCAAGAAAGAAAGAAAAGTCAGAAGTTAGATTTTGTTTCTGGAGGAATGCAGCCATCAAATGTTGTTCCTACGCCAAAAATTAGCATTCCCACTCCAGGTACTTAAGATACTTGTCAGTCATGTCATTTTTCGTTAAAACTTCTCTTTTGAATACTTTGCCATTTCAAATTTGCAAGGGTATTCTTTTCCCATTGTTTATTATACATTCTTCGGGATTGACTGCTGTTGCAGGTGGTGTGTCTAGTGCAACAGCCGGTACTTTAGATGTTACAGCTCGGGAAAGTAGACAAAATAAAAAGTCGAAGTGGGATAAGGTTAATTTACTTTGCCTAAAAAAGTTTTCGGATGTGGAATGGAAGTGTGAGGTTGTCGGACTAAATTCTCAATGCTTTTGGTTTTAGGTGGACACAGGCCAGGAAAATCTGTCTGCTGCTGGTGCTCATGCAGCAATTTTAACGGCTGCCAAAGCTGGTAGTGGGTATTCTGCTTTCGCGTAAGTCTATTCACTAGTTTCTCACCCCTCCGATATATTAAATAGTTTTCTGATTCTTTTAGTCACATTGTGAACTTTTTAAGGGAAAAAAAAAACGAGCCTGCTAAATGAACCAATCTATTGGTTGATATGTTAGCATTACGATTCTGGGCAATGCAACATCTTTTTAAACATTCGGGAAGGGATGCAATGATATACTTTTTTTGCTAAAATACCATGTAGTCAATTTCTACAGTATGTGTTTATAGGCAATTAATGTGGAAGGGGGATGGGCTTTATCGATTTTGTTGTGTATCTTGTTGCTAAAACTACACGGAGAATGCCGGTGAACCCCAATACCATTACTCTGAACTGTTGTCTCCTCCCATGAACAACAACAACAACCAAGCCTATAATCCCAATTAGAACCAAACAAGAATCACATATAGTCAGCCACATGAATTCTCCTCCAATCGTTCTTGTTGAGTAAAACGTCTTCACTAAAGCTTCTAAGCTTCATCCCATCTCTGAAACAAAATTTGGCGATGAATTATTAAATAAGTCCAATTTGTATGATGACAGGCAACAGAGAAGAAAGGAAGCTGAAGATAGGCGGTCTAGTGATAGAAAGCTTGATAGAAGATCATAGAACAATAAATCTTCACATCCATATTAGCCTAGCCACAAAGAAATGAAGAGACAGAACGAGTGACCCTGCCAGAGATTTTTAGCTCGTATCTTGCGTTCGGGGTCTAAATTTTGTAAATGATAGTATCTACTTGTATGATACTTTACCATTCGATTATGTTAGCTGCAAAATTTCTTTTTTGATGAGCTTGACTTTGAAATATAGAATAGCTTTGACCAATGGATAATGAAATGCTTCGTCGAACAATTGGAATATATTACTGTTGATGCTTCGACACACATTATTACGATCTAAGAAATTTCCTTCACGTATTCACATGTGTTTTCTTAACTTGTGACATTATTTTTGTTTTGGTGCTGTAGTTCTTTTTAATTTATCATTCTAGTGCCTACCTTATCTTAATCTTTCTCTTATTATTCTCATCATAAAAGACCTCTTTCTGCCTAATTCCCAGTCAGCATCAAAATATGTAATCATTCTTGTCCCAACTTTCATCTTTAATCAACACAAAACTACTGTACTACCACGACCACTTTGATTATCAAAACTTCAATATCTTCTTTTTATGATTATGAATAAGTGTTTCAAAAGCGGTTGAATTTAAGGTGGGATATTTCACGGTTTTGAAGCGAGTTGTATATACTATGGCCTTAGATATTATCAATTGAAATATCTTATTCAAAGAAATTATCCGCGACAATGGAAAATTACAAAAAAGCACGCAATTATCATTCACCTATTTTGCTTTATACATAAAATTTAAGTTGCATAAAGATATTCCCTTGAAAATGATGATAAGATTGATTTATACATTACTGAAAATAAAAAATATGATTTCGAATTTAACAAAACTCTATTTATAGTAAGACATCAAATATCTTAGGAAATACTTGTTAGTAGTGCCAAGAATGTTTTTGTAGACGTAAAGTAGATGAAAAAACTACGGGCAAACAAAGCAAAAATTGTCTCATTTTCTTTTTCTTCGTTGAGTCCAATAGTTCTCGGTGCAAAGGGCTTGTCTTTTGCGTCTTGGATTTTCTTTTTCGGGACATAAATCTGACAGCTTTCGTGTAAACGATATTCATTTACATTATGACTGTATGTCTCGAATCATAAGTTATACCCATCGTGAAAGTTAAGCCCCGAGAAATCGTCTAAAAGTACCTTTTCCCCTTTTATATCATTCATTAAGTTTCCAAAAAGATTTATGTAATTAGGTTGGATGCACCTTTCCTCTTGTCTTTTGGTTAAAAGTCTAATTTTTGTGTGTATCTAATTCTTGCCCTTCATCTTTTAAACCTTGATTAGTTAAATAAGAAGAGTACCCTCAAATTAATGCGATGAAATGTTTTTTACTGGGCTCGGGGCAGATGAGTTGATTAATGTGCAAAATATATATAAATGCCTATTTCCGTGAACTTCGCTTCGCTGCACTGACAAAAAGTTAAAAGGTTCGAGCATTAAAATTTTATAAATAGAAGTGTAGTACAAGCTCGAGTATCAAGGCCACTTGTCTTTGCAGTTTAAGAGAGACGTTGTAGATTTTGCCTACTGCAACCGCACGTTGGGGCTTAGTCGGATTTTGTGTTACCAAATAGAGAGAAAAGCATATAAGAGGCATAATATGGGATTTTCTTATTAAATTAATGGATAACGGAAGAATTTGAGGTTTAGATTATTTTTTTTGTAATATGAGCATGATGCACTATTAAATTGTTGTTTCGTTTTAGACCAAGGTATACATTCATATGTTTCTATACAATATTTTCAAACAAACTCCTTATTTACGGAATAAAAAGAAGAGCTTTTCTCTTCTTTTATTTTATTAGGTATTCTTGAGACGTTTATTCAGTTATTTTTTTAACATAATGATTAAGAAATTGGGACATCTTACTGCATTGGCTGTTTGAACTCTGAGGGAATCAAGAAAATTAAGTGCAAATCTATATTGCACTCTTTTCTTTCTCCATATTTTGTAGCTTATATATATATGAGCTGAAGAATATACACTTGAATGTTGACCAAAAAATGGTGGAACCGCTGCATGTTACAGTTATCTGAAGAATCTTTCCACGATTTAAGGTATTGGATTCAATTACTTTTTGGGAAGTGCTATATATATATATATATATATTAGACTTTCTTAAGATTATCCTACTTCTATGAAAAGTATAAAATTACAATTTGATTAATCCGAAAGAGTTTCGTTGATTAGATAAACTAATACTTGTAGTTCCCAAAGAATGCAGTGGATCGCAGATTGTGTTTTGTATACACTGCACTTTTAACATGAGTTCTTTAGTGTATAAGCCTGACATTGGTTTGAAAATGCATTAAGCATTGTAAAACTTTATTTTATTTTGTTTTCTCTACTATTTTCATTTATAATATTGTATATTGTGTACATTTTAAAGTAACATAATTAAGTTTTGGACATGACCAAAGTTTCAAGGGAAGAATGCCGGCTTTTGCCATTTTACTTTTGGGTCGTTTTACACTTTGCCACTCGACGAATTACGTTGCCCTTTTTACTTTCAATTTTATCGCACACCCCCTCATTCGTCGAAAAGAGAAAATTTCAGTAAGATTTATGACGATTTATGCACTTGAGCTTGATTAAAGGGGTAGAGAAAATGACATCTTATCTTAAATTCACCTCAAAAGGCAGATGAAAGTCATAAGGGCTCACAAATTTTCTAATTTGTCTTTAGAACAAGTCACTAGTGAAAACGCTTCAAATTCAATAGGAAACCTTTCAGCAGTTTTGTTATTAGTTACTTAAAAAAAAACCATCCTCTTTGAAAAACACATGCATACCATTTATTACAACTTTGTGTCTCCTTTTTAAAAAAAAAAAAAATTCAAACTCTCAAACATACAGATCAAGTAAGACCATTATTTATTACCTTAATGAAAATATATCATTAAACTTTTTTCTTTAAAAGACAAATGTCCAAAACAACAGCACCGCAACAGAAGCTGTTGAGTCACAAAACCTTAAATAAGCCTCAAAAAGTACACCCCAGAATCTAGCAAAACCCAACGGTAACATCTCGTTTGGCAACTTCTTACAGGGGCATTTTCGGAACTCACTAAAAGTTTAACGGACACATTCATTCACACTCAAAAAAGCAAAATCAACAACTTCTTCTTACAAAAGCCACTGTCTATAACATCTTTTCCACCGCCTATATATTACAAATATTTTTGTCCAATCACATTGACTTCTCTCTTTTCACTTTTTTTTGTCTGCTTTTCCACTTTTGCTTTTTTTGCACTTTTTTTCTAATCTAATTGAGTAACTCATTCACACCCCATTTCTTGTTTTTTCACCAAGACTCAATTTTTATCACCAAATTAGCTACTCGAAGTTCATCTGATCAATACCCTTTTGGCAATTTATTCAAAAGTTAAAAAAAAGTGAAGTTATGGCTGATCTAATCGAGTAATTCATTCACACCCCATTTCTTAATTTTCACCAAGACTCAATTTTTATCACCAAATTAGCTACTCTAAGCTCATCTGATCAATACCCTTTTAGCAATTTTGTCAAAAGTTTTAAAAAGTTAAGTTATGGCTGATCCAAAACCAGATGAAATAAGTCATCCTCCAATGGAACAGCTTCAAGGATTGGAATATTGCATTGATTCTAATCCTTCTTGGGGTATTATGCTAATGCTTCATTTTTTGTTTTATGTTTGTTTTGTTTTAAGTCATTTGTAAGTGTTTTTTGTCTGATTTTTCTTTTTTGCATGTGATGTGACAAAACAGGGGAGTCAATAGCACTTGGATTTCAACATTACATATTGGCATTAGGGACTGCAGTGATGATTCCTTCTTTTCTTGTTCCTTTAATGGGTGGAAGTGATGTGAGCAACTTGTGTCTATGATTCTTGGTTTAAGGTTTAAAGATTTTATTGATGATGTTTATTGAGTAGTTTTTATGTATTTGTGTTTTTGTAAACAGGATGATAAAGTGAGGGTAGTTCAGACTTTGTTGTTTGTTGGAGGAATAAATACAATTTTGCAGACATTATTTGGAACAAGATTGCCTACTGTTATTGGAGGGTCATGGGCATTCATGGTGCCTATAATTTCAATAATTCATGATCCTTCTCTACAAAGAATTCAAGACCCTCATATGGTATGTTATGTGTAGTTTATTCATCAGTTTCTTGCTAACCATCGATAGTTATTGAATATCATGTGAATTTGTTATTATATACCAATAGATTTGCTTCCTTTTGAGCAAGTATAAGCATTGATTAGGTATTTACGTTATTTCAAATGTGCATCTAGTTTAATGGTGAATGACTAAAAACTAGTAACGCAGTGAAAGCTCCTCGAAATGCGATACGGCGTTACATAGTATTTTGATGGATATTGCGTATCGCGGTTAATTAATTTATAGTTGCATTAAAAGTTTATAATGAAAAAAATATGAGTTTGGAAATCTTAACAGGAAATCAATATAATGAATGTTGTTCACTAACAATGTAACTTCATGTCTTAAATGTGGAAACTCACTTACTTTAGGTTTAAATAAACTTATTTTTCGCTGTTACTCAAGTTGGCACTGCCACATTTTGCTCCGCTCTATGTAGTATTTACCTGTAATGATGTAATGTGTTCTGGATCTTAATACATGGATGGTGGGTCGTTAAATGGCACATGGAGTGGCACACAATGTGTCATTGACTATCCATTTTGTACTCAAGTTTGTCTCTATCTTTTGGCTTTCGAATTTATAATCTCTATGAATAACTAGGTGATGGTTTATTTTCCACTTATGTAGAGATTTATGAGTACAATGCGAGCGATACAAGGCGCCTTAATAGTAGCATCGAGTGTGCAGATTATTTTGGGATACAGTCAGCTGTGGGCAATATGTTCAAGGTACTTGTTTATTAATTAGTTAAAGAACTGCTTTTCGTTTATTGTGACAGGAGAAAATATGTTGCATTTGTGAATTAATTCAAATGTTTTCTTTACTTCAGATTTTTCAGTCCACTTGGGATGGTTCCAGTCATTTCTCTAGTAGGTTTTGGTCTGCTTGATAGAGGCTTTCCAATGGTATGCTGAAAATGTAGTTGCAAACGATGAAAAAAATTTGTCGTTTTCACTCTTTGACATAATTAAATTTATGCTTTGATTGGCTTAAACTAAATGTTTATCTGAATGCACTGTTATATCAGGTTGGGCGTTGCGTGGAAATTGGCATGCCAATGCTCATTTTATTTATCGCCTTCTCCCAGGTATGCGCGATCACCGTTACCTTAAGGTTGTTTTCATAAATGTATTTTTTGAAGTGATAAATGTATTACAGCAGAATGTGTGAAATGAATCAGAAGTTGATCCCTAACAGGTGTTTTTGTGAAAATGCTGATCGCCGATGTGGCACCAACTTTTCTTTTCATTGACTTATACATTTATTCTTGGTCCCATATTGTTCTTAAACTTTTTTCTAGATACACATCATTAGTTAAGCGGTCTCCAGAAGTAACGTATTTCTCCTTTGATTTTGTTGCACAGTACTTGAAGCACTTCCAAACAAAGCAGCTCCCCGTATTAGAGCGATTTGCTCTTCTCATCTCAGTCACTGTCATATGGGCTTATGCACACCTCCTCACAGCTAGTGGTGCATATAAGCATCGACCCGAGTTAACTCAAAGAAACTGCCGTACAGATAGGGCAAACCTCATTTCTTCTGCACCATGGTTAGTATCCGTAACCTGTTTTCAAGGGCTTGGCGGCATTTGCATCTTCATGTCTTGACAAGTATATAGTTACGCTTAGACTTCTGAACATTAAATAACATGCATGATAAATTACGATTAACAGGATCAAAATTCCATACCCGCTTCAGTGGGGCGCACCTACATTTGATGCCGGCCATGCATTTGGAATGATGTCTGCTGTACTAGTTTCCCTGATTGAGGTAAATCATCTATATTTAAGTTTTATTTTTAGTAATTTAAAAATTAATCTAATGCTGAATTGTCTTTGTTGCGCTGCAGTCAACTGGAGCATATAAAGCGGCATCTCGTTTGGCAAGCGCCACACCTCCTCCTGCTCATGTTCTTAGCCGTGGAATAGGATGGCAGGTCTGAAAATAAATTAACTGCAAAACTATGATTCCTTGAATTATCATGTACTTCATGAACTTCATTGATGCTCATTAGACAATATGAAAAGTTATAGTTGCAACTTCAAAATTTCTAACTTACCCTCTCCTCTATGCAAAATGTATTAACTAAGAATCTTACAAGTACTTTTGATATGTGCAGGGCATTGGAATTCTGTTTGATGGATTGTTTGGAACTGTTACTGGATCTACAGTTTCCGTGTAAGTATTTTGGCTGCCTCTCAGAGCTTCAGCCTCAATAGATCATAAGTTAACTAAATTTTGTTTAAAACAGGGAAAATATTGGTCTTCTTGGAAGCACTCGTGTTGGCAGTCGGCGCGTAATCCAAATCTCAGCTGGGTTTATGATATTTTTTGCAATTCTAGGTAAGTAAACCTGTTGAGTGTCCAAGCATTTTATGATATATGATGGTTTTTTATTGACTCGGAATCTTTTTGATCGTATAAACACCTTTTATTTTCATATGTGCAGGGAAATTTGGAGCATTATTTGCATCAATACCATTCTCAATTTTTGCAGCTGTATATTGTGTAATGTTCGGTCTTGTTGGTGGGTGATCTTCTTACTTTCTTTGCCACATACTTACATTCCATTTCCCTTAATTCTGTTATATTGATTCTTTTACCCTTTTCCCAGCTTCGGTGGGGTTATCATTTTTACAGTTCACAAATATGAACTCGATGAGAAACCTGTTTATCACCGGTGTTTCCCTCTTCCTTGGTTTGTCGATTCCTGACTACTTCAGGGAATACACAATTGGTGCTCGTCATGGGCCAGCACATACGAATGCCGGTTGGGTGAGTTTAATATTTTCCTCTTAAGACTGATGAATTGATGACATGGGCGAAAAATTATGTCTTTAATTCTTCTAGTGTACGTACTCAATCAAAACATTGTATTGTAATGCCTAATTATTTTGTTTTTATTGCATCGGACTGGCAGTTCAATGATTGGCTCAACACCATATTTTTGTCCTCTCCAACGGTTGCCTTAATCGTGGCTGTATTCCTGGACAACACACTCGATTATAAGGATAGTGCGAGAGACCGAGGAATGCCATGGTGGGTCAAGTTCAGAACATTCAAAGGAGACAGCAGAAATGAAGAGTTTTACACTCTTCCGTTCAATCTCAACCGATTCTTTCCTCCATCTTGAACCAACACAGTATGATTATTTTGGCAAGAGACTATGAGAAAGAAGAGGATGAAGTCGTCAAAAGAATCAAGAAAGATTGTGTTAACTAGATACAGTCTGACTGAGAGAAAAGTGAGCTAGCTGTGAATTAGTAGTCCACATGTTTTGACTCGTAGGATTGACAGATTGACCTCTTCTGTCATTATTTTTTCATTATTTTTGAATTGATTTAGCTTGGGTTATTTAAGTTTAATCCAAAAAAATTTAATTATCAGTTCATTTGCCTGTGTGTTCGTGCAAAATCACTGCTTATCTCACTGCATTAGCACCCAAAATTACAAAATTTGCTGAATGGTGACTGACCGACCGGTGATTCAAGTATATATCAGAAAATGAAAGAAAAGAGCTGTTCAATTTTGTTCAGATTAACCTGCAATGCTCAGCAGATAGAACAACAAATGACGAACAACGAGTTTGAGTTTCTCTTGCGCCTGGGGAAAGAACTGATTTTTTATTTTTTGCAGTGTTGTAAGAGCATTTTGCATGTTAGTTCTTCCCCAGGTGATTCAGAGGAGCAATCAAGAAGAGCCAATTTCATGATTAATATGCAATCTGCATTCTTTTTTGAAGTTGTCCTCGTTTTGAAACAATGGGTCTATTGCCTTGATGTAATGAATATGGAATCATTGATCCATCATCCCCCATAGGCTCAAACCTTCTATGAACGACGTATCGTCGATCACTCAGCCTCCTCTGTGTAAATGATTTCATCAATAAGATACCAAAACTCTAAAGACCGCATCAATATGATGTGCCTATGCTTCATTCGTACACGCTTTATCTCAACATAGACTGTTTAATACAATTTGCTTACAAACATGGTTAATAGTGCAAAGAAAAAGATAACAATCAAAATTAGTCTGCATAAGTGCTCAATACTAAAAGAAATGAAAGACAAAGAAAGAGTAGAGCCCCCATAGTCTCTCGTATGCATATGGCACGGTTGAAGTCTGTAGATGATGTCAAATATTTCAAGTTGATCATGGCTTTAAAGGCAACGGCAAATTGAAAATTCTGCGACTGACTCACAGCTAAATTGGGCATATACTCGAGGCTTTACATTCAAAGTTACAGCAACTGCTGATGATTTCTTTCCCCTTTGCATTTATTCAGAAAAATAAGCAATTTTGAGATATCATGAAACACAAAGTAGCTTTGAAATATCAATGAAAAACTCCCATAACATCCAAGTTTAGATCTACAGATGGAAAATCTTCATGTCTACAAACGTAAAGTAGCTTCGAAATATCACGAAAACTACAATTCCAGTGATAATGAAATAAGTTTATTTTGACAAGTTCATTACAACTTCTTATCTAGGCCATAATTCCTAAACGTGCATTGAACACCGACAAGTAACTGACTAAGAAGTCTCAGCATTTCCATATCTCACAGTCCTGCCATCTTCTGAAGCAAACACAACAATGTTAGAAGACAAACATTCAACTTCTGGGTTCAAACACTAAACAAAATACAGTTAATACTTGCTGTCATGTCTAAGTTTCCTGTATTCTAAAACCTAAAGTCTGATACTCTTGAGTTCTACTAGGACATCTTTCATGTTCATCCTCTCGCCAGGAGCATCTCCTGAGCAACGTAGAGCTAACTCCAAAACTGAAGCTATGCAACGCATTTTTTCACCAAAATTTTCTTGCTCTGGACATATCAAGTTGCAATCAATAACTTGACTCAGTTCATTGTTAAGCAATGAACCTTGAACCCAATTCTTGAGGTTAGAGTCTCCAGAAAACATTGCATCGCTGGGATTCTTTCCTGTGAAAGTTTCCACTACCATGATGCCGTAACTGTACAAATCGCATCTTGTAGAAACCGTGCCTTCCGATCCATATTCTAAAACAAATTTTGCCATCAGTAAAATGAGATTGATCATAATACAAACAAAAAAGTTAAATGAAGTTCTGACGAAAGGAAAAGAATGAAAAGGTAAGTTTATTTGCCTGGTGCCATGTAACCAATTGTCGCGAGGGTCCTCGTACGTGTGATGCTCTTGTCTTCACTCAACATTTTCGCAATACCAAAATCACTCACATGAGCAATCAAATCTTCGTCAATAAGGACATTGCTAGGCTTTAAATCACAATGAATCACAGGTGTCGAGTAACCATGGTGGAGATATTCCAATGCACTAGCGACATCTATCATTATATTCAATCTTTGCATGATGTTCAGGAAATAGTTGTCAGAGTACAACATTTCTCCAGGCTTCCGTTTGGCATGTACTCGAGTACTATGTCCTTAAAATCCAGGTTAGAGCAACTAGTGATGACCTTAGTGAGATTCCTATGGCGAAGATTACGTAGTACTTCACATTCAACATCAAAAGACTTCAGTGCACCTTCTAATTGCATTTTGAACACTTTTATGGCCAAAATTGTCCCATCTCTGAAGACACCTTTATAAACTGACCCAAAACTTCCTTCACCCAACAAATTGTTTTCACTGTATCCATTAGTTGCCTGTAAAAGGTCATAATAAGAAATTATTGCCAGTCTTGCAGTAGAAGATGCATCTGATATTCTTGGAGATTTATTCTTCCTGCGATCTCTGAACATTATCAAGGCCCAGATGGCGACAAACACTAAGGCTGCAACGCCGAGAGGAATGAGTACTGCCAACAATACTTTCTTCGTCTTTGATCTATGCAGTAGTTCTTTGCAAGGTGAAACCCGGTACCTAGGAAGACCACACAATGCGGCATTGGACAAAAAGGATTGGCTTGTGAAGTTTCTAAAAGGACCACTTGTAGGAATCTCTCCAGACAATTCATTGAAAGAAGCATTGAAGTATTCCAGTTGGCCAAATTCAACATGCTACCAATGGAATTTGGGATGGATCCTTGAAATCTATTGCTGGCTAGAGAAAAGTTGGTTAAGCTCTGCATGCCTTCAAATACATTAGGAATATCACTTGAGAACTGATTTACTGATAGGTTTATGTATGTCGTTACCTTCAAATTTCCTATTTGTGGAGACAGAGGACCTGTCAAGGAATTTGAGGAAATGTCAAGAAGCTGGAGATCTTCCAATTTCCAGATGCTATTAGGTACAACAGAACTCAAGTTGTTAGAATTTAGATAGATTTCCCTTAACGATGAGATGTTTCCAAAGCATTCTGGTATTGGTCCTGTGAGTTGATTTTGGTCCAAGTATATTGCCCCCAAGCTTTTCAACTTGCAGAGACTGCTGGGAATGTATCCACTTATTTGGTTTTTGCTAAGGGAAAATCGTTGAAGGCCCGATAAACCATGCACTGTTGTTGGAATATCTCCAGACAAATCATTTCCGGAAAGATGAAATGATATCAATCCACTTAAGTTACCGATTTCATAGGGAATTTGGCCCTGGATTTTGCAAACAGTAGCATCGAAAACTCTCAAGGAAGAAGAAAGATTTCCCAAAGTTCGGAGCAGAATGCCATTTAGAGGATTATAATCTATGCTCAAATGTGTTAAGTACCTGCAATTCGTCAAGGAGGTGATAAACGTCAATTCAGAAGACATCGACCCGCTTATAAAATTGTTCATCTGCAAGAAGAGGCGTTGCAAGAGTCGTAGTTCCCCAAGGGAATCCGGGAGTAAACCCATTAACTTGTTATAAGACAGGTCTAGAAACACAAGCTTGGAACAATTTATAATAGAGTTTGGTAGAAGTCCATGTATGTTGTTCCCCCCAAAATAAAGCACTTCTAGTTTGGGAAGAAGATAATCAACATTTGATGGAAGAGTGCCCGAAAGGTTATTTCCAGCAAGTGAAATCATTCTCAATGTCGAGATGTTGAATATATTCGAAGGTATGGAACCTCGTAAACTATTGCTCCACAAGTATAGTTCCTCTAATTTTAAAATGCCATTGAAGCTTTGTGGTATTACACCTGAAAAGTTCAAACAAGAGCAAATATGGAAGTTAGGCTTATGGAGCTTTTCCCATATATCGATTTAAGCAAGAAAGGCTTTCTTTCGATGCAAAAGATATTTGCAATTTCCGTACATGTGAAGCCGTTAGAACCAAGACTAAGCTTCTCAAGCATGGTAAGATTACCAAAATCTTCTGATAGCGATCCACTCAAATCATTACGTCCCAATGACAGAGATTGCAAAGATGACATATTGAAGATGGAAGCTGGTATAGAGCCCCCAAGCATATTACTTTCCAGGGCTAAGAACCGGAGATTGGGAAGTTTTCCAATATGCGAGGGAATTGCACCTGCCAAAATAGAAGCATCCGCAACATGAAATTAACAATCATGATGTGTTCAATAGGATAGAATGCTGCTCGTGATCAGTTTTAGAAAGCCAAAATCAAAACGTTCCCAATACTAATAATACATTTTATTTTAACATTTAATTGGTTGTTCAAAAATAAAAATGTAAATATATTATAAGAAACTACCTTATTACACCCTGAACCAATTAAGTAACCTCTTAAATCTGTCCCTTACTTCCTACTCATCAAATAAACTCCCAAGATTCATAGAAACCATTACCAAAGCTATTTAGTATCTATGTGCTTAAGGTAGAGCCCCCAACCTTTGAAATCTTTGTTTACGTACATTTATTTATGTGTTGTTAATATATCTGACAAATTTCGGGTTACTTCATGCTATAAATGATTTAGCAGAAATCATGCATCCTGATTGTCAAGCTATTGAAAAGTTTGTTTTTAGCAAGCTTTGGTCCTCTTTCTGCACAAAAAGTGTTTTGCTTTATGATTATGCCATAATTATAGGCGGCACTTAATTGTTGTGATATACACAATAGAATACGTCGTATGTTAACATAGTATTGGGTTTAAGTCGTGGTGTAGTTTAAATATTTATAATGTATTTGATTTCTTTTAACTCTATTGAACATGTTTTTGGTGTTGTGGTTAGTTTCACATCTTGGTGTTGCAAGTTTAGGAACTTTTTTTTGGGGGCGGGGGGTGGTGTGACAATAGCTATGTGTGAAAGGAAATATTATGCATGACTGCCAGTAATATCCTTAAAAGAGAAAAGTTTTACCTGTTAATTCATTGCCGCCGAGATATAACATCTCAAGCATCTCTAGATTTTCGATTTCTGGTGGTATGTTTCCAGTAAATTTGTTATCTGACAATGACAGAATCTGGAGTTGTGAACATGAAGAAACACTTGATGGTATTGGACCATGTATCTCATTCGAAGATAGAGCAAGAATCTTGATTAGTGGACGTCGAAGGCACATGCCATCAGGAAGGGTGCCAGATAAGCTATTATTGCTGAAAGCAACGACTTCTAGCGTAGAGATGTTGAAGATGCTGGATGGAATGGAGCCTGTAAGCTGGTTAATTTCAATGGCCAAAACCTGCAGATTATGAAGGTTCCCGATGCCTTCTGGTATCGTCCCTTGGATAGAATTATGTGATAGAGATAAAGTCTCCAAACTAGACATGTTCACAAGGGAATAAGGGATGAACCCTGAAATCCGGTTGGCTTTCAAGTCCAATACCTTAAGATTCTGGAGATTGCCTATGGATTCTGGAATGTTACCTTGAAGAGAATTGAATGAAACGTCAAGAGTCTCGAGCTTTGTTTCATTTGAGAAAGAATGCAGAAATAAGTTGAAACTGGTGAAATTGTTGTTACTGAGAAACAAGAGCTGAAGTTGAGGCAAGAAAGCAAACCAGGAAGGAATCTCCCCCACGAAGCTGTTGCGACTCAACCTGATTAATCTAAGTCTTCGCAGACGAGCCAACTCTTGAGGCAGAATTCCACTGAAGTAGTTACTTGTCATGTCGAGAGAAACAAGAAACGAGAGGTTTCCCAATTCAGAAGGAATTTCTATGGTGAGTCCCATGTTAGAGACGTTCAATGTTCTCACTCTGCGATGAAGAGAGCCACAAGTGACTCCAATCCAGTTGCAGACCAAAGACGAAATGGTCCAATTTTTCAGGACACCATAGGGGTCGAAAGTGACTCGAGCTTTCAGGGCAATAAGGGCCGACTGATCCGTGGTGATGTTGGTAATGGAGGCAGCTGCTCCTGCCAAGAAAAGGTACAAGAGTAAGCCTGTTGTAACAAGATGAATAAATCGGGAGGTTCCCTCCATTGGATTTGCAGCAACTTTTAATAATTTGGGCCGGTCAGATTTGATGAACTCTTGCAGTTTATAAGATATTTATACACTCATACTAAATGAATCAAATGTACAGGTTTAGCTTGTTTAAATTGATGGTCAATTACTGGTGTCTTAATTGTATTGGACTATTTATGCATCGAGGGTAGTTTAGTATTTTCACTTTAGCCGAGTTAGTTACTAACAGATTCTGTTATTTGTTTGTTAGTTAACTCACATGTATATATAGCTTGTTTCTTTCAGTTTTCAGTTGTACGATTGTATTTTCAACTCAATACAAACTTTACACACACTATTGTGTGTTTTCTTCTTCATCAATTGCTCTCATTTTCTACATGGTATCACTCGCCATTACGATCCGCCATTGATTTCTTCGTTGATTTGCTGTAATCACTTGCAATTTACATCATTGCAATGTCTTCTACGGATAATGTTCCGCATTTCTCTGCTTCGACCGATGGTGTTGATCAGAGCATCACCGGCACTCTGCAACTCCAAGGATCGGATCATCCTGGTTTAAATCTCACTACAATTCCGCTCACAGGTATCAACAATTACTTACCTTGGAGTAGATCGGTTAAAATTGCTCTAGGAGCTAAGAGGAAATTAGGTTTTATTACTGGTGCTGTTGTTAAACCTGATTTGGATGATCCTACTTATGAGGATTGGATTAGAGTAGATTGTATGGTCACGGCATGGATATTAAACTCGATTTCAAAAGATTTAGTTGATGCGTTTTTGTATGCTGACTCTGCATCTGGTTTATGGAGTCAATTGGAGACACATTCCGGGTTGAATAATGGTACTCTGTTGTATCAATTACAACGAGAGGTTGCTTCTATTTCACAGGGCACTTCCACAGTTTCTCAATATTATACCAAGCTGAAGAAGTTGTGGGATGAACTAAGTTGTATTATACCTGTTGTTAGTTGCAAATGTGCTGCAGCTACATTATGCACATGTGATTTGGCTAGACATGCACTGGATTTTGCATCCTTGACTAAACTCATGCAGTTTTTGATGGGGCTCAATGATGAGTTTGATGCAATTAGGAGTCAAATATTGGGTTTGGAACCACTTCCTCTTGTTGAAAAGGCTTATGCAATGATCTTGCGTGTTGAAAAGCAGAGGGAGGTTCAGGTTTCATTTAATATGCCTGTGGAGAACTCAGCTATGTTTGCTAAGGGTAACTCTGGGTTCAAGAACTATTCTGGTTCATTTGGTTCAAACATTGGGTCTAAGGACTATAAGAAGCTTAAGGCTGATAGGTTTTGTGACTTTTGCAAGGCAAAAGGTCACACTAAGGAAACTTGTTTCAAGTTGGTAGGGGTTCCAGACTGGTATAAAGATCTCAAAGACAAGAAACCTCCTTCTCAGGGCAGAAATGTAGCTAATTCAGCTGTTGCTATACCTACTGATCATTTTGACAATGCTCAGGTTGATTCTGTGACAGGTTCAGGTGAGCTTCAGGCTCAGTTCTATAACATGATGAAATCTTTCTTTCAGCAGGGATCTTCTCCAAGTAGTATGTCTTCTGATGCAGGACAAGTGAACTTTGCTCACTTTGGAGACTTTGCTGGTACAAATCTAAGTTTTCTTAGCTTAGATTCTTTTCAGAAACATGTTTGGATACTAGATTCAGGGGCATCTAGTCACATGTTAGCTGATTTGTCTTTGATGCACAATCCACAGACACCTACAAAACTGACTCCTGTGTATCTTCCAGATGGCACAATTAAATTTGTGAAAAGCATTGGAAATGTGCACATCACACCCTCCATTTGCTTACATAATGCATTACATATTCCTGAGTTCAAGTTTAACTTGCTTTCAGTTTCTAAACTTGCTCAGAACTCTCAAATAAAGTTCACATTCCTACCCACTCATTGCATTTTGCAGGACCTTCTGACTGATGCTGTTCTTGGATATGGATACTCTAAAGGAAATTTGTACATCCTTGATCCAAAGAATTTTGTTTCTCTTGAGAAAGTAATCTGTAACTCTGTGGTTTCTTGCTTTCATGCTTCTGTGAATAAGCACTCTGATGTTTTAGCTCTTTGGCATAGGAGATTGGGACATGCCTCTGTAACAGCTATTAAACATTTGGACAATTTATCTCATATGTCTATTGCTTCTGTTCTTGACTCAGCTTGTGATGTGTGTCATCAGTCAAAACAATGTCGAAGTGTGTTTCCTACCAGTGCATCTAGAGCCACTCAATGCTTTGCTTTGCTGCATATTGACTTATGGGGTCCCTATAGGTTGGCTACAGTTTCTAATGCTCATTATGTCCTTACTATAGTTGATGATTTTAGCAGATCAACTTGGACATTTTTGCTTCAAAACAAAACTCAGGTTACAAGTACTATTGAGCATTTTCTTGCCTATGTTTCTACTCAATTCAATGCCAAGGTATTAACTATTCGCACAGATAATGGCTCAGAATTTCTGAATGCTACATGTCAAAACTTACTGTTGAAACTTGGTATTATACACCACAAAACCACTCCATACACTCCACAACAGAATGGAGTTGTAGAGCGCAAACATAGGCACTTGTTGCAGGTGACAAGAGCTTTATTGTTTCAGGCACATGTCCCTCTTGCCCTGTGGGGTCATGCCTTGCTTATGGCTACTTACTTGATTAATAGGACACCTAGTAAGTTACTGGAATGGTCATCACCTTATGAGCTTCTTCATTCTCAGAAACCAGATATGACAAATATTAAGGTCTTTGGTTGTCTATGTTATTTTGCTGATGTTAAGCCTCATAAGGATAAGCTTGCACCAAGAGCATACAAGGGTTGCTTTCTTGGTTACACACCTGGCACTAAAGCTTTTAAAATTTTCAGTTTTCACCATCAGCAGGTTATTAACTCAAGGAATGTTTCTTTTCATGAACATCTCTTCCCTTTCAGTGATCTTCACACTGATCATTCTTTCTCTCCTTTACCTCTGGTTCCTACTCATTCTCAGTCTTATTTTGATTCTCCTCTTTCTGTTAATATACCTGCTGAGGTTGAGCCTGAGGATCATGACATTCCACTACCACAAGATCATACTCCTAACACCACTGCAGAACCAGATATTCCTCCTCCTGATTCTGCAATAGTTTCTGTGCAGTCACCTTACTCCCCTCCTCCTGATTCTTTTATCAGAAGGAGTTCTAGACAGCACAAGTTACCTTCTCATCTTCAGGATTTCTTACTTCAGTGTTCCTCTAACCCTTTTCTTCAGATTCCATCTTCCTTTACTTCTTCTCCACACTCTCCTCCTACATTTCCTTTTATTAGTACTCCTCATTTTTCACCTCCATATATTCAGTTTTTGGCTAATATCACTTCACACTCTGAGCCTAAAACATATAAACAGGCTAGTCATGATCCTCATTGGGAGCAAGCTATGCAAGTGGAGTTGGATGCCCTTGAGAAAAACAATACATGGGACTTGGTTCCTCTACCCACTGGAAAACATCCTATTGGTTCTAAGTGGGTTTATAAACTGAAATTACATGCTGATGGCTCAGTTGACCGCTACAAAGCCAGACTTGTAGCAAAGGGCTATAATCAGGTGTTTGGAATTGATTACACTGAGAGTTTTTCTCCAGTGGTGAAGTTGGTGACAGTGAGGATTCTGTTAGCTGTAGCTGCACAGTTCAATTGGCATATTCACCAGTTAGATGTGAATAATGCCTTTCTCCATGGCTTCTTGGATGAGGAAATCTATTTGAAACCCCCTGAAGGATATAATAAAGCTCTTCCTGGTTTTGTTTGCAAGCTAAACAAGTCTCTATATGGTTTAAAACAGGCTTCAAGACATGGAATTTTGAGTTTACAAAGCATTTGGTTGGTGTTGGCTTTACCCAATCTCCCTTTGATCATTGTCTTTTCACAAGAGGTTCTGGACCTTCTTTGCTAGTACTATTGGTGTATGTAGATGATGTGTTACTAGTTGGTCCTAGCTTGGAACAAATCACTTCAATCAAAGCCTCTATTCATAAGGCTTTTACTATCAAAGACTTAGGCCCTGCTAAGTACTTTCTTGGTTTGGAGATTCTGCGTACTAATTCAGGTGTTTGCATTAATCAACGCAAGTATATATTAGATATCATCACTGATACAGGACTTCTTGGTGCCAAACCTGTATCAGTTCCATGTCAGAAGGGTCTGAAGTTTACACTTGAAGGCATTCCCTTGAACCACCCTGAAAAGTACAGAAGATTGGTTGGTAGGCTCTTGTACTTGAACGTGACACGCCCTGATGTATGTTTTATAGTGAATCAATTGAGCCAATTCATGCAGTCTCCAACACAAGCTCATTGGGATGCTGCTCTCCAGGTGGTTCTATACCTTAAATCCACTCCATCCCTTGGTTTGTTTTACTCTGCTCAATCAGATTTTCAGCTCAAAGCCTTCAGTGATGCTGATTGGGCTGCCTGTTCTGACACTCGCCGTTCAGTCACCGGTTTTTGTATATTTCTTGGTTCTTCACTGATTAGTTGGAAGTCCAAGAAACAGGTTACAGTTTCTCGTTCATCCACAGAAGCAGAATATCGAAGCATGGCTTCCACCTCTTGTGAGCTCCTCTGGATATCATACATTTTGCAGGAGTTGCGGGTTCCTTTTCATCGTCCAATCTCATTGTTTTGTGATAACAAGTCCGCAGTACATATCACTCAAAACCCGATCTTTCACGAGAGAACCAAACATCTAGACATTGATTGCCATCTTGTAAGGAATTGTTTCAAGAATGGTTTTCTGCTTCCTCAACACATTTCAGCCGTTCACCAACTTGCTGATTTCTTCACAAAGCCGTTGCCGATCTCCACATTCCATTTCTGGTTGTCCAAGTTGGGGCTTCTTGATCCTCACCAGCCTCCAACTTGAGGGGGGGATATTGGACTATTTATGCATCGAGGGTAGTTTAGTATTTTCACTTTAGCCGAGTTAGTTACTAACAGATTCTGTTATTTGTTTGTTAGTTAACTCACATGTATATATAGCTTGTTTCTTTCAGTTTTCAGTTGTACGATTGTATTTTCAACTCAATACAAACTTTACACACACTATTGTGTGTTTTCTTCTTCATCAATTGCTCTCATTTTCTACAAATTGGAGTCCAAAAAAATGAAGTGTTTCTAGTCAATCGAGCTAGTCAATGATAGACAATGAACCGATACGTCTATGTGACACTCATACATAAATCTTTACACATATTGATTGAAAATATGATGTTCCTGCAAGTAAAACTAAATGCATCTGGATCAGAAGTAAAATTCTTCAATCACAAATTCTTAAATGCAGTATGTTGCACTTTACCCCCTATAAAAATGTGTATATGCCCTCCAACTTATTAATATTTGTCCTTTAGATTTGGCAGGTATATTGATTGGGATTCGCAAAAGGAAGGTGGTTGGCTGGTATTCATCAATGATAGTCAATAGCCCCATAAGACTGGAAGTTCACATTCGTTGCAAGGATTGTTACATAATGATATGTTCCTGTAACTAAATGCATTTCAAGATTTAATCCAGTTTATGCAAACAAGATAAATTCACTTATAGACCTTTCTTATGTCATCACCTGGATGAAACATAGTTTGAGCAACATACAAACTTAAGAAAAATATCAGCAAAACTGCCTAAAATCAATGGAAAAGCAAATAGAAGCAGAGTTCCCACAGGCTCCCCGTTTCATACGCAAAATCACAATCAAATTTCCAAGTTGGGCAAGAAGATTTCAAGTCAACGAAGACTTACTAAGTAGTTGGAAAATGCAATATTAATATTGGAAACATTTTCTTTAATTTAGGCTATCAACATAAAACTCCAAGACTTTGAAAATTCAGCATAAGACTCCACTTCCCTCCCTCAAATTTTCCTTAGACTCCATTTCATTTTAAAAAAACAATCTTTATTTTTGATTTACAATATGGAGAGGAAATGGTTGGATATTTCATTTCAGTTACACTATTTTTGAAGACTACAAAAAATTTTAATTAACAACTAACAACATTTATCAGAATCCCAATGTCTGTAGGTATTTCCTAATGTTGAATGCTATAATTAATGAATAAGTGTTTCTAGATGCATATCGTAATATAAACCGTCTCTCTATGTCTCTTTTTATTTTGTTGCACAGTACGTACTTGAAGCACTTTCAGACAAATTAAACAACTCCCCGTACTGGAGAAATTCGCTCTTCTCATCTCAGTCACTGTGATATAGGCTTATGCACACCTCCTCACAGCTAGTGGTACATATAGGCGTCGGCCCGAATTAACCCAAAGAAATTTCCCAACAGATCGATAAGGAATTACACCTGCATCTATAGCCAAGTAAAAAGGCACTAAATATTTCATTTTGACAGAAAACCTTTGAGTACGACTGCGATAAATTAGATATAAATAAGTACCATTTGAGTTGTTGTCGCCAACGTAAAGATTCAGTAACATAGTTAAGTTCCCTGTCTGTTTTAGTTAAACTGAAGTATCTGGCTCTGAAGCTGTGAGCATTCATCTATCGTGGAATATGGCCTTGTAACGGATTTGTGTATACGGTGATGGAAGCATACATGATAGAGTATCAGAAGACAGAAGTGAAGAGATATTGACGATACTTTCTGGTATGGAACACAAAAACCGATTATCTCTAGAGTTAAGCATATACTTCAAGTTTTGCATGCAAAGTTGCAGCAACAGATGATGATATTTTTTTCCTCCTATCCTCTGCTTTAGAAAATAAGCAGTTATTTCGTATTTTTCCAAGGTAAACACTCCCATTACATCCAAATAAAGATCTAAAGTCGGGAAATTTTACATGTCTACAAACACGAAGTAGCTTCGAAATATTACGAAAACTAAAACTTCAATGATAATGAAATAAGTTTATTGTGATAAGTTCATTACAACTTCTTATCAAGGCCATTATTCTTTAACATCTATTGAACAGTGCCAGGCCGCTGCGTAGGAAGTTCCAGCATTCCTATATCTCATAGTCCTGCCGTCTGCTGAAGCAAGCACCACAATATTAGAAGAAAAGTATCAAACTTTCGGATTCTAAATATACAAAATTTAGTTAACACTTGCCTTCACGTCTAAGCTTCCAGTTTTGTATAAACTGAAGCCTGATATTCTTTAGTTCTACTAGGACATCTTTCACATTCATCCTCTCATTAGGAGCATCTGCTGAGCAACGTAGAGCTAACTCCAAGATAGACGCAATGCTACTTATCTTTTTCTCATGGTTCTCGTCCTCTGGTCTTATCAATTTGCAATCAATTACCTGATTCAATGAGTTGTTAGGCAGTGAAGACTGAACCCAACTCTTGAGGTTAGAGTCTCCACAAAACATTTCATCACTCGGCTTCTTTCCTGTGAAAGTTTCCAACACCATGATTCCATAACTGTACACATCGCATCTTGTAGAAACCGTGCCTTCCAGTCCATATTCTAAAAACAAATTTTGCTATCAGTAATTTGAGATTGTAATGAAAAAAATAAAATAGAACAATCAAAGTTACGGAGAAAGAAAATTATTAAAAGGTAAGTTGATTTGCCTGGAGCCATGTAACCTATTGTCGCGAGGGTCCTGGTATGCGTGAGACTCTTATCTTCAGTCAACAATTTTGCAATACCAAAATCGCCCACATGAGCAATCATGTTTTCGTCAAGTAGTACATTACTAGGCTTTAAATCACAGTGAATCACAGGTGTTGAGTAACCATGGTTTAGATATTCCAATGCACTAGCGACATCTATCATTATATTCAATCTTTGTGAGAAGTTTAGGAAACAGTTTTCAGAATACAACCACTTCTCCAAGCTTCCGTTTGGCATGTACTCGAGTACTATGGCCTTAAAATCCAAGTTTGAGCAACTAGTGATGACCTTGGTGAGATTCCTATGACGAAGATCACGTAGTACTTGACATTCAGCATCAAAAGACTTCAGTGCACCCTCTAGTTGCATTTTGAACACCTTTATGGCCAGAATTGTCCCATCTCTGAAAACACCTTTATAAACTGACCCAAAACTTCCTTCACCTAGCAAATTGCTTTCACTATATCCATGAGTTGCCTCTAAAAGGTCATATTGAGAAATTCTTGGAAGTCTGGCAGTGAAAGATGTATCTGAAACTGTTGGAGCTTTATTCTTCCTGCGATTTCTGAACATGATCAAGACCCAGATGATGATAACCATTAAGCCTCCAACACCGAGAGGTATGAGTACAGACAACAGTACTTTTTTCGTCTTTGATCTATGCAGTAATTCTTTGCAAGGTGAAACCTGGTACCCAGGAAGACCACACAATGCGGCATTGGATAAAAAAGATCGACCTGTGAAGTTTCTAAAAGGACCATTTGTAGGAATCTCTCCAGACAACTCATTGAAAGAAGCATTGAAGTATTCAAGTTTGCTAAGTGCCTCCAACGACTTTGGGATCAAACCAGAGAGGTTGTTATGGGAAAGATCCAGCGAAACCAAACTTAGCATGCGACCAATGGACTTCGGAATTGATCCTTGAAATCTATTGTGTGCCAGAGAAAAATTAATTAAGCTCTGGATTCCTTCAAAGACATTAGGAATATGATTTGAGAACTGATTCATTGATAGGTTTACATTCGTTGTTGCCTTCAGATTTCCTATCTGTGGAGACAAAGAACCGGTAAAGGAATTTGAGGAAAGGTCTAGAGCCAGAAGATCTTGCAATTTCCAGATGCTATCCGGCACACCAGAAGTCAAGTTGTTAGAATTCAGACCTATCTCCCTTAGAGAGGAGACATTTCCTAAGCACTCTGGAATTGTCCCTATGAGTTGGTTTTGGTTCAAGTATACTGCTCCGAGATACTCTAATTTGCAGAGATCGCTGGGAATGTGTCCTCTTATTCGGTTGTTGCCAAGATACAACCGTTGAAGGCTTGATAAACCATGGAGTGTTTTAGGAATATCTCCAGCCAAATCATTATCATCAAGAACTAATGTTATCAATCCACTTAAATTACCGATTTCATTTGGAATTCTGCCCTTTATTTTGCAACCAGCAGCATATATAGTGTGTAAGGAAGAAGAAAGATTTCCCACAGATGGGGGGAGAATGCCATTTAAAGGATTGTAACTGAAACTTAAGAATGCCAAGTTCCTGCAATTCGTCAAGGAGGTGATAAACCGCAATTCAGAAGACATGGGTTCATACATAAGATTGTTCCCGTCCAAGTTCAGGAATTCCAGGAGTCTGAGCTCCCCAAGGGAATCGGGGACTGGACCCGTGAAGTTGTTGTCAGGAAGGTCCAGCCCCACAAGCTCAGAACAATTTGTAATAGAGTTTGGTATAACTCCATCAAAGTTGTTACTAGCAAGAAAAAGGTTTTCAAGATTGGGTAGAAGATAACCAATGTTTGATGGAAGAGCGCCTGAAAGGTTATTATCGGTCAGTGAAATCACTCTCAATGTCGAGATGTTAAATATATCCGGAGGTATGGAACCGCTTAAACTATTATCTTGCAACTCTAGTTCATCTAATCTTAAAATCTCACTCAAGCTTTGTGGTATTACACCTGAAAAGTAGAAACAATAGAAATTATTCTTTCCATATGTTGATTCAGCAAGAAGTCATAAAAAGCAGGAATAGACTGTTTCTGATGCATACCTGTGAAACCATTATCACCAAGCCAAATCTTCTTAAGCATTGTAAGATTACCAAAATCTTCAGATAAGGATCCACTGAGTTTATTTCGTTCCAATAACAGAACTTGCAAAGACGACATATTGAATACGGAAGATGGTATAGACCCCCTAAGCATATTATTTTCCAGGCCTAAGATCTGCAGATTGTGAAGTTTTCCAATCTCTGAGGGAATTTCACCTGCCAAAATATAAGCAGTCGCAATATGAATTAGAAGAACGACGTTCTAACGATCTTATAAATATAGTACCATTATATATTTCTAACAACCTGTATTTTCTTATAATTTTATTTTATGTGCACATTAATATTAAGACTGTATTTAAACATTTAGGCTCCAATTGATTTCACAAAAAAACGTGAGAAAAATAAATATTTCTAAGAATACTTTCATGAAAAATAAATATCTTTCTCTCTTTTTCATGGGATTGGTATTACTTTAGTTTTTCAAAAAGATGTTATTCTAAGTTTGCTTACTTGTCATCATTTTCAACATTGTAAAAAGTGTCTTTATACCTTAAAACTTAACTTATATGGTAGAATCATGTCTAAAGTTATTTTTACCAGTGTTCTTAAAATCAGACTAGTCATTGAACCGACGTCTTTATTGGTTACAGATTTTACTGGTCGACCCGGTATAAAAAACAACAATCAACATATCTTGCACTACATATTTTATAACTTCATATTTAAAAAAATATATTTGTCATCACAGTTCATGACAACTTAGCAATAAACATCAACTAGTACACAATATTTATGATACAAATTAAATTTTGATTGCAAGACGATTGCCCCACCTAAAATTGAGGGGCACAGTTGTAATTTTTAATTTTTGAAGGGTTTATGCGTTTATTTTTTAATTTTGAGGAGTGTTCGTGACTTCAATCTGGTAAACGTGATTTTACAATTTAGATTTAGGGCTAAGTTTAGAGATTTTACATCAATTTTATAACCCTCCCCCCCTAAGGCAAGTGGGTCGAACCGGTTAAACCGGTCACAGGCTCCCGCTTTTGACCGGTTCATATCGTTTTTTATTGAATTGGTTTTAAACACTTAAACAGACCGGTTAGAGATCTGGTCAATCGGCCGGCCCGGTCTGGTTTTGAGAACACTGATTTTTACCAAATCGAGTAATACTTTTTTTTTTTAGAAAAAAAAGTTTGCAATTTGTTGGAGTGTAAAATCATTTTTAGTTAAGAAATATGATGCTAATTTATTTTAATATATATTAATATCCACAAGTGATCATATGAATACATTTGTAAACACAAAGAATACAAATTATTAAAGAGAACTTTAAAATCAATTTTATATTCAATGCAACTAACATACGAATAATAGAGTCGGTAAAATACGTCAAAATCTCGATTTAGAAAAGATGAAAATTTAACGTAGTTGTAACTCTCCCGCATTATATATAGGGATAAAAGCATCAAAACTCCTATACTATACCCCTTGTTGCACTTTTCCCCTTATGTTTTTTTTTTGTTTTTTGCAACTTGCCTCCTCTATTATGGATAAATAAGACTTTTTGCCCCCTGATCGAATTTCCAATAAATTTTTACCAGAATTTTAAACGTGAACATGGCAGTTCAACACGATTTAACCCCAATTTCAATAAAACGCTCTCTTTCTCCTTCACGTTTTTGTACATTTTCTTAATTTTCTAATCCTAGTTTTAATTATAAAAATGTAGGGTTTGAAAATTAAAAGAATACAAACAAAAATTAAAGTGAAAAGAGGCATTTATTTGAATTTGAGCTTAAATCATGATGAATCCCCATGACGTTTCAAATTCTGAAACAATTGGCCGAAAAATTGATTAGGGGGCAAAAAACAGTTTCGAGTCAATAGATGAGGTGACAAAGTGCTTATTTATCCATAGTACATGTGGAAATTTGCAAAAAAAAAAGATAGGGGGCAAAGTGCAATAGTGGTATAGTATAAGAGGTCTGATGCTTTTATCTCTTTTATATATATATATATATATATATATATATATATATATATATATATATATATATATATATATATATATATATATATATATATATATATATATAAGCTTCAGAAAGAAACTATAGATTAAATTAAAATAGTGATACATTATTGAAGATGATAAATTACTAAAATAAATATAAAAAGATTGAGAATCAGATATTTTTTTTTTTTGAAGAGTAATAAATATTCCTATCTTTTATATTGGAGGGACATAGAATAATTTCACTTTCCACTTCTTATTGGAGACTATCTAAAAGTGAATAAATGCCAATTTTTTTTAAAGAAACTTTAGTTCTAATGGGTTAGGTAAATTTGGAGGGAAATCGAAAAATTGAGAAATTTAAAAAATTTGGATAAGGATTTTCAAAAAGATTTTCCTATCTTTCCGTTTCATATTTCAAAATATTCCATGCTACAAATCACTTGGAATATTAACATTCTCTTTTTTTTTTCTTTTTCTTTTGTCCCATTTTCTATGGAACCAATCGGAGCCTTCCCCAGTTGTTCAACAATATTTCATTAATTTGAAAAGGTAAACATAAATTATAGGAAATTGTCGGGTTTTTTTCAACTTTGGTCCCTTAATGATTACTGACTCCATCTTTGGTCTCCTATTGAATTTTTTTGCAACTTTACTCCCTAGTAGAGCAAAGTGTTTTATTAAAACAACAAAAGAGGGGTTGCAATTTCATAATCGTGACTTCTTTTCTATATGAGAACGACCCTTTGTGACCATTTAGAACTTGTGCAAAAACAAAACGCTGCAGCGATTTACAAATAAATCGCTGAACAGCAATTAACTCAAACGGTAAAAAACAAACAAAAAAAGAAGTAAAACCAAAATCACACACAGACGATCTTTCTTCCCCAAAACCAATCCCTCTATGAACCCTAATTTTTTTCTTTCAAGCCATCAACAAATTGCTGAGGCGTTCGATTCCGGTGAGAAAATCATCATCAACCTCATCAACATTTGAAATCGCTGTTTTATTTTTTATTTTTTTTATTTAGGATTTGCATACGTTTTTTTTAGGTTGAAAGAGCGATTTAGACAAAACCGCTGTTTGTTGGTGCAATTTGTATTATTTTTTTTTTTTTTTAAGATTGGCCGCCCTTTCAATTCAGCGATTTGGTTTTTTCGTTTTTTTTTTTAAATTTCGACGTGGCATGCCACGTAGGAAATTATGCTGAGGTGGATTTTGACCGGGAAAAAATCCCCAAAGTTTAGCCAGCGTGGCATTTTCCGGCGAGTATTTGAAATTGCCGCCGCCGGGGGACTAAAATCGAAAAAAAAGCCAAGTTAAGGCACCAAAATCGTGGCATGCCAAGTTAAGGTACTAAAAAAGAACTTGTGCCAAGTTAAGGCACCAAAAATGTAAATTTCTCTGTTTTAGCAAATATATTCCTGATCATCGCCGACACACTATTCTGAATAGTTTGAATCTTAAGCAACTACATTGTCCTTTCCAATATCCTGGAGTCCATTTGTTTAAGGGTAGCCCGAGAAGAAGATTTTTGCAACCAATTGCGGGCAAAATTTGAGCAAATTTGGCCGATGGAAAGGTTCCACACTTTCGATGGCAGAGAGAGTCACTCTCGTGAACTCGGGTATTCAAAGTTCGTTCATTCACTCTTTTAGTATCTATGCTTGGCCGAAAGAATTTCTCGAATTAAAAGAGCAATTCGGAACTTAAAATGGTCGGGATCAATTGATGTGCGAAAAACTATTACCGTTCCATGGAAAACATGTTGTGCTCCGGTGAATGAGGGGGGGCTGGGGGTTAAAGATCTTGAGAGCTTAAACACGGCTTTGTTGGCAAAATTATGCTGGAAATTTGTTACTATTGGTTCATGTCCTTTAAGTTTGCTTAAGGGTCGAATTTTCAGAAATTTCTCTACTATTCGAGGAACATATATTGCTTCTTCGATCTAGTGCTCTTTGTGTCGTGGTTAGGACGTAACATCGAAGCATATTCGTTGGCTCACTTGCTCGACATTGCACTGCAGTTTTTGGAATGATAATTGGGTTTTCCCGTGCGTTGCGGAGCAGATGGGGATTGCCGAAGCTGATAGGAGGGACCTTCGGGGTAGCGTGAATGATTTTTTCCAGAATAATCACTGGAATCTTTTGCCGTTGCTTCCTCAGTCTCTTCAGTTGTATATTCAGGAGCATAAATTTATCGAAGGGAGTTCAGATGTATGTGTTCGGTCACTTAGCACGAATGGCGATTTTCAAAGGAGTAGTGCTTATACAAAAATTTGTGGAATAAATGCACATTCGAGGTCATGGTATCGTTTTATCTGGAAACAATTTATCCCACCCTCGAGATCAATGGTTTGTTGGAGAGCAGCACTTGGTTACGTTCTTGCCGAAGATGCTTTAATGCGCAGGGGTTTTCATCTCACATCATGATGGAAATGAGAGTCCAAGTTAATTAGAATTATAGGATTATTTTAATTCTAGAGTTATTAGGTTTATTTATTTCCTAGTTTGGTTATAATTCTAGTTTATTTCCTAGTTTTACCTTGTTTATGAGTCTTAGTTTTGGTAGGATTTGTTTAGCCTATAAATATGAGGCTAGACCTATTTGTCAAGACACGTTTATGATTATTGATTATTGATTATTGAATTATTCTCCTTCTCTTAAATTCTCTCTACTTCTTCTCTACTTTCTTCTTCTTTCTCTTCTCTAAATTCTCGATCTCTTTCTTTATGGTTGTCGATCTCTATCAATTGGCACCAGAGCAATTTGATCTTTTCCCCAATTTTCACTGCAATCATCGTTTCTAGTTTTAAGATTCAGTTTGCGTTTCCGTAAAAAAAAAAATTCACAACTACAGTACTGAAATTTTTTTCTACCCAGGTTTCGAAAAGAAAAAATAAAATAAAATAGAAACAGTACACGCGCCCGAAAATTCGCCCAAACCGTTGCGTCTTCTTCAACGTCTCGTCCGACACCGCCACCGCCGCAACACCGCCGACTTCTCCATCACCAGGAGCGCAAGCCAGCGCCACCACCATCCCCAACATCGTTCGATTTCACCGCCGCTTCACCGTTGAAAACTTTGCGAAATTGTAAATTGCGGGTTGTCTTCTCCGTTCCTTCCCTGTGTCGCCGTCCAGTCAGATTTGCCGCCTCTCAATGGCGCACAATACAGTCGCCGCCTCTGCTCTACCGCTTGATTCGCGCCGACGAACGCCGCGTCTCCAATCAGCGCATAAAATTCCAGCTGTTTTTTTTTTTGGGAATTTTCCTTTTTCTTAATTAATTTTCTTATTATTTTTGGATTAATTTAATTGATTTCTTGATTTTCAGTGGTGTTCGATGTGCTCAAGCCCTAAATCGGAAAAGGAGTGGACCATTACGTGACATCGGAAATTCGGCTGCTCCTAATTGTTTCGGTAACAATATTTCCTTTTTTTTTTAATTGAATTTAGGACTTTTGAGTTCGTGGCAAGTTTAGCAATATTATTATTCAAAAACAAATTTTATTTTTTTTGAATTATTACGTGTTTGCTTTTCTGCACTTTGATTGCATGCATGTAACAAGATCAATGGCATTAGATCAAAAGATCGAGGAACTAGCCAACTCGGTGGCATCACTTAGAGAAGAATTTCATAACTCTATTACTTCCCTTAACAGTAAGTTAGACGATCACATATCCCAGTGTCAACAAACTACAGTCAGTCATGCCCCATCCCTTCGTGACCGTGATAAGGGAATTCTACCGGCACCAGACACTAACCCCGATGTTTACCCTTCTGTAGGGAATTTGAGCCCTGCAGGTCGTAGGCAACAACATATAGAAAATAATCGGCTATTCACCCAACCCTGATGAGTATGGTGAGAATGATAGTGGTTTTGAGGACCTTCACAATAGATATCGAGGTAGGCGTAATGACCACCATAGGTACCAACATCATGATGATGACATCACTAGGAGAGTCAAGGTAGATATTCCCGAGTTTGAGGGTATTAATGATCCTAATGTCTTTATAGATTGGCTAGATCATCTGGAAGACTATTTTGTGTTTTATCACATGAACAACAACCAAAAGGTTCTTTTTGCACGATTGAAGTTAACAGGGTCTGCCAAAAAGTATTGGCAAAGTGTCGAAAGTGAACGTGAGTATGAGAATGCACGTCTCATCACAATATGGGAAGACATGAGAGGTATCTTAAGAGATAAATATTTGCCTTATTTTCATGAAAAACAGATGATGAATGAGTGGTTGAACCTTAAACAGTGGACCTTGAGTGTGCGTGAGTATTTCAATAAGTTTGAAGATCTGAAAATTAGATGCACAATTAGGGAGGCACAATGGATCACCGTCGCGAAGTTCATTAATGGTTTAAGGGATAATATTAAAAGAGATGATAATTTGCATGCTCCCCGAACCTTGCATGATGATTTTCACAAAGCCTTAGAGATAGAGGAGTACCACAGGTCTTCATATTCCCATAGGTTGACTTCCCAAGCCGAGAGTCCAAGCAAACTCAAACTGTCACCTTCCAAAGGCCTAATAATTCTTTCAACCAATCTTCTAAGGTTAGCGGTCAGCCTAGTCAGCTTGTTAGCTCCAACGTAGGCAACTCCATCTCCTTTCCAGCAGTCTCTTCTCCAGTGTGTCATACATGTAAAGAAAGGGGTCATATAGCGTCTCGTTGCCCACATCGTGCCCTTCATTTAGGTATAGATCATCAGGAAGATGATTCGTCTGAAGAAGTGACAGTTGCATCCGAGGAGTGTGAGGCCACCTTAGATGATGATATGACTGAATTTGAGAGAGATGGCAAGGTTAATATCATGAGGTGTACCTTTTCTTCTGCAGTTGACCATGACTCAAGGAAGCACACAACTATCTTTGAGACTAGGGTTAAGTACGGCGAGAAAATCCTTAGGATAGTTATTGATAATGGTATCTCTATGAATGTGGTGTCTAAGTCAACCATACGTCTTCATAACCTAAAGCCCGAACCGTATCCTTCACCTATTAAAGTAGCTTGGGTTGATAAGACTTCATTGACTATTTCTGAGAGATGTCTGGTTCCCCTTCGATTAGGAACCTACAGTGAGGACATTTTGTGTGATGTGTTATATATGGATGTTGCACATATCTTGTTAGGACGTCCGTGGATTTATGATAAAAATGCTGTCAATTACGGTAAAGACAATGTTTATGTATTTTCTTATAATGGTAAGAGGGTTAGGTTAACTCCGAGTAGACCATTAGACTATAAGAAAGGTCACACACCTACTGAGAAACTAAACCTGTTGTCTGGCATCGACTGTAAGAAAGAGAGCGTTGAGTCAAATTTGTTACTTGCCGTAGTTGCTCAGGCCCAGTTCGAGTTTTCTAGTGACACATCCCATGTGAGTCCACATGAGCTTAGAGATGTTACCCTAGATGCGTTATCAAACCAGCCTAGCACTTGGGATTTGATCTTACCTACTGCTGAGTTAACTTATAATAATTCCACCGCTAAGTCTACTGGTAAGAGTTCTTATGAAATTTTTCATGGTGTAGCGCCTCGACTTCCTATTGATTTAGTGTCATTGTTTATTACTCATAAATCTGCTAAATTTGCTAAAACTTTTGCACTACATATTCATGATTTTCATGCTGATATTCGACTAAAAATTGCTAAAAGTAATGCAAATTATAAATTGGCTGCTGATTTACATCGTAGGAAGTTAGCGTTTATGATGTAGGACAAGAACCCCCTAATTTTGGGTATTTTCGCAGAAGAGAAAGACCCGCACGAAAACCGCTATATCTTTTGATCCAGTGCTCCATTTGAGGACCATAAGATATCAAATCGAACGTCTTTGAGTGTTCTACAAACTCACGCGAGAGTCAGGCCCAAAATCGGATGTTTAGGGCAGCTGAGAAGACTTACAGTTTCGTGTCGTTTTTCCTAAGAGATTTTCCTATTTTTCCTATTTTGTTTAGAACTCTTTTTATTTATTTCCTTATTTTAAATCAGGGTTTCTTAGGGACTATAAATACATTGTTTATTATTATTTTTCAGTATCTTTTGATCATTATTAATAAAAAGAGATTTTATTCTAATTTCTGGTGGATTCCAGTTTATTTCCGGTGGATTCCGGTGTTTTTCCGTCGATCACACGTTGGTGTGTCGATTGCACGCTTCCGTTCTGCGTCAAGTGGTATCAGAGCGAGGATTTTGCCTTGTTCAGATGGCTAGGAGAGGCATGAATGAAGAATTTTCCAATGACGTTGGTCAAAGGAGCTTGAGCGCCGTGAAGGATTCGAGACAGGGCTTGAGACACGGGTTTTCAAGAGTGGATGCCCCTCTTCAACAACTTCTCAACAACACCGGTTTTTATAATTTCAGTAGAGATGATTCGGAAGGAGAGTCGACTGAAATCGGTAAGCCTTTGTTTCTTAGCAATATGGAGAAAAGTAAATTTCGAGGTTGTTTTAATATTGAGACCGATATTCCATCATTCTATGGAAAGTTTCAAACGGAAGATTTCCTGGATTGGGTTTTCGAAGTTGAACAATTTTTTGAATTCACAAGATATCCTGAAGATCGAAAAGTGAAATTGGTGGCTTACAAGCTAAGGGGTTTTGCTGCTATTTGGTGGGAAAAAAAGAAGATGGATAGGAGACATAGAGGCAAAGCACCAATACAATCATGGAGGAGAATGAAAAGGATGATGATGGATCTTTTTTCACCAATTGATTATGAGCCATATGTTTTTCAGAGCTACTAAGATTGTTTCCAATACAATCAATCCGGAGGTGATTTGAAAATTAATGCTGAGATCCCAGAAAAAGCTATTAACTTGGTGGAGGAAGAGAACCATGATCACTATGAACAAGGTAATGAAGATGAGAATTCCAATAAAATTTCTGATAATATAGTTGACGTTAATTTAGATAAAATTTTATGTGAGAATCTTGATGAAAAATCAGTGGAGAAATTCGATGAAAAATTACTTGAGAATTCAGATGATTATGTAGATGAAATTTCATATGATATATTATATGATATTGTTGATGAAAAGTCCGAGGAATTAGACAATGAAGCACCAAATCATCCAATAGTATCTTTGGTGACTTTTGAAAGTGAGTTAGAGACATCTATTGAGGCATCCAAAGAAGTCCTTGAGGTTCAAGTTGATGTTGTCGAAGCAAAATTTGAAGTAAAGAATGAGAAGCACAAGAAAATAGAGAGCAGGTGAGACAACAAAAGACGTTCAACATAGAAGATTAATTGATGATTTTTCCGAGGAGCGAGAGTTCATATCCAGATATAAACTCGAGGTCGAGTTTTTTTGAAGTGGGAGGGACTGAAGTAGGACAAGAACCCCCTAATTTTGCGTATTTTCGCAAAAGAGAAAGACCCGCACGAAAACCGTTATATCTTTTGATCCAGTGCTCCGTTTGAGGACCATAAGATATCAAATCGAATGTCTTTGAGTTTTCTACTAACTTAAGCAAGAGTCAGGCCCAAAATCGGACGTTTAGGGCAGCTGAGAAGACTTACAGTTTCGTGTCGTTTTTCCTAAGAGATTTTCCTGTGTTTCCTATTTTGTTTAGAAATTTTTTTTTTATTTCCTTATTTTAAATTAGGGTTTCTTAGGGACTATAAATACATTGTTTATTGTTATTTTTCAGTATCTTTTGATCATTATTAATAAAAAGGGATTTTATTCCAATTTCTGGTGGATTCCAGTTTATTCCCGGTGGATTCCGGTGTTTTTACGTCGATTACACGTTGGTGTGTCGATTGCACGCTTCCGTTCTGCCTCAGTTTATGGAAGGCGATTATGTGATGGTTTAAATTCGTCCTGAACGATTTCTAAAACATTCTTTTAAAAAGCTTTTTGCTCATGTTTCAGGACTATTTTGTATTATAAGACATCTTGGCTTTAATGCTTATTTGTTGGACTTGCCTCCTGAACTAACTATTAGTCATGTCTTCAATATTGAGGATTTGACTCTTTCTGAGGTATTTTTGAGCTTTCTACATTCTCTGCTAGTGTCACAGGTGGTTCTGCAACTGCTTCAGTTTCGGTGCTCAAGTTACTCCCTACACCACCGTTGATCTTGGATGAAGTTGAAGCAATCCTTGATGATGAGATTATTGGTTCAATCGAGGGAGGATTCCAGCGCTACCTTGTCCAATGGAAATATCGTCCTGATTTGGTTACCATGGAAGTTCAACTGTTGCGTTCACTGCGGCTTTCTACACATCTTGCCGAGTATCATGATGCAAACTCTCCGGAGGCGAGTTTTTTCAAGCCGGGGAGAATGATGGAAATGAGAGTCCAAGTTAATTAGAATTATAGGATTATTTTAATTCTAGAGTTATTAGGTTTATTTATTTCCTAGTTTGGTTATAATTCTAGTTTATTTGCTAGTTTTACCTTGTTTACGAGTCTTAGTTTTGGTAAGATTTGTTTAGCCTATAAATATGAGGCTAGACCTATTTGTCAAGACACGTTTATGATTATTGGTTATTGATTATTGATTATTGAATTATTCTCCTTCTCTTAAATTCTCTCTACTTCTTCTCTACTTTCTTCTTCTTTCTCTTCTCTAAATTCTCGATCTCTTTCTTTATGGTTGTCGATCTCTATCACATCAATCTGCAGATTTTGTTCGGCAAGCGTGGAGTCGGTTACTCACTTGTTTCTGCAATGTCCATTTGCTCAAGCTGCTTGGGCAGCGATTTCAGGTGGGTTTTCAGATACCAAATCGACACATCTTCGTCTCTTAGATACACTTCTAACGGCTGCTGCTCGTGCAAGATTTAGCACCACCCAAATCAAAGCACTTTGGACGGCTGCTGTGGTGTCATGCATTTGGGGTATTTGACATGCCTATCTTACCAAGGAAAGCGCCTAAAATCATCTCGGTTTGATGGCACCCTCCTATTGATGAATGGATTAAGTGCAACATAGATGGTTGCGCGCTTGGGGCTCCGGGAGAGGGGGCGCAAGTGGAATTTTTCGAAATTCCAGAGGATTTCCGCTTGGTTCGTTCGCTGCAAGTTTTGACTCGGTGTTTGCGTTCGAAGCTGAAATTTGGGCTGTTATCCTTGCAATTAATAAAGCACATGAATTTAATTGGACACACCTTTGGATTGAAAGTTACTCGACGTATATTGTTCATCTTTTGAAAACATATAGCGAA
Organism: Misopates orontium; assembly: GCA_946800315.1. Lineage (NCBI taxonomy): Eukaryota > Viridiplantae > Streptophyta > Magnoliopsida > Lamiales > Plantaginaceae > Misopates > Misopates orontium. Next base: position 2,476,716 of record OX326946.1, on the reverse strand, counting down.
AAAGTGCCATGGGTTTTGAGAAGCAAATAGTCAGCTTGTCTCCAGTTTATTCGCACTATTTATTTTGAGGTTTCACATATTTTTCGGGAAGGAAATCGAGCAGCCGATGCTTTGGCCAACTACGGGGCTAAACATCCGGGAAAGCATTGGTGGTCTTCGTGCCCGCCTTTTATTTTTGCATTTGTTAACGATGATTCTTGTAACAGGGATAATTTCATATTCTGTTGAACTCTTGTATTTTTTGGTACGTTTTGTTTTTTAATAATATTTGAGCACAGGTGGTTTAGTGTTGCGGGGGTGCCAACTTAGTTGGGATGTCTGTTGCTAGCCTCTCCCGAGTTCCATCTTTTACGAAAAAAAAGATAGGTATCCGACACGGGTATCCGTAATTTTTTATTTATTTTAATTATAAGATACGCCACGTGGCGTGTCTGATATGTATCGAGGCGTATCCAAGGATTACTATATCCGATAAGGGTGCGTGTGATTTCTTGAAGTATCCGTGCAACATAGTGCATCATGACTGCTATAAAATATAGCTTGATAGGACAAGTTGGGATTAGTAAATTATTAGAGTAGGTTAGATTATGAGTTTTCCAAGGAATGTTTTCCGTGATTACTTTAATGAATTGTGGATAATTTGCTAACGCTTGCAAATTGATGATCATGTGTATATAGTTTACAAAATCCTTTGAGTTGAATTGTCAGATTATGTTCTCCTGTAATAAAGTTCACGACTCATGAGATGTGTTGAGTGTGGTTCGACACTCTTAAAAGGGAAGTTAGAAGACAGCAAAACAAACAGAAGCAGAGTTAGTTTTCAGCTGAAAGTGAGCAGAGTCACTTGGCGGGAAAAACGGTTTTGTTTAGTTAGTTGCAAGCTGTTAAATAACTAACTTTTGAATGCATTCGTTGAGCTCAGACTTGTTGTATATATAAGCAACTGAGTTGGAGTTTAGTTGCAGTTAATCATCACAATTTTATCACTTGTAAATCTCTGAAAACAGTTGAATAAAATTCTCCTTTGCTCCTTGGATGTAGGTTGAGATATCACATTGATTTCTAAATCGAACCAAGTAAAACTTGTTGTTCTTGTTTGTTGGTTTAATCTGTGAGTGTTCTTGTGAGGTTGAGAGTTTGTTATCTGAGGTTGAGAGTTTGTTATCTGATTGTTTTGCACGAGTTTGATCGAGTTAGATTCAACCTAATTGGTTTGAGATAGTTCAATTCACAACAAGATGTTTTGACCAACTTTAAACCCTTTGTTTCCTAACAAATATCTTATTATATTTTGTTAGAAAACATAAATTTTAATTTCATAACTTTTCTATAAGTAGTTATTTCTTATATATAGATTCTTTCATAAAGCTTATATATTTTCTGTGCTCTAAAACTTTATTTTATGTGTATTAATGTGTCGAGTAAGTCTCCTAAGAATATCATTATTGTCCTCATATATGTGTGTGTGTATATATATATATATATACATACATATATATAAAGTTTCAATACAAAATTAGACGAGCACTGCCTGCTAAAATTTTTATTTTTCAGCAAGCTTTGGTGCTCCTTTTGTACGAAAAGTGTTTTGCTTTACAATTCCGCTATAATTATAGATAGCATTTGAATAGTTTTGACATACATAATAAACGGACTTGTATAGTAACATATGATTAGGCTAGCTCAGATCATGTAAGTTTTAATTATTATGTGTTTGGTTTCTTATAAAACTTTCAAACATGTTTGTAGGTTTAATGTAATTAGTTTCTGTCTCGGGTTTTGCAAATTTAGGATCTTTTTGTGTGCGTTGACAACGACTATTTACGAAATCTAAGATTATTGTATAAAAAGTCTTCTATTCAGGCACGTAGTCAACTCTCTATGTAAAACTAAAAACGCCAAGATCATGTATAAAATTAACCCTTGTAAGTAATATCCTAAAAAGGCAAAATTTTACCTGGTAATTTGTTACCGCCGAGATATAAAACTTCAAGCTTCTCTAAATTTCCAATTTCCGGTGGTATAGTTCCAACGAATTTGTTATCTGACAATGACAGCATTTGGAGCTGAGAACATGAAGAAATACTTGATGGAATTTGGCCATGTATCTCATTTGTAGATAGATAAAGCCCCTTGAGTTGATGAAGTCGAAGGCACATGTCATCTGGAAGGGTACCGGATAAGCTGTTATAGCTAAAAGCGACAACTTCTAATGTAGAGATGTTGAAGATACTAAATGGAATGGAGCCTGTAAGCTGGTTACGTTCAATGGCCAATATGTTCAAATTATGAAGATTCCCCATGCCTTCCGGTATCGTCCCTTGGATAGAATTATTTGACAGAGTTAAAGTCTCCAAACTCGATATGTTCGTAAGGGAAGAGGGGATGAAACCTGAAAGCTGGTTATATCCCATGTTCAATTCCTTGAGATTCTTGAGATTGTCTATAGATTCTGGAATGCTACCTTTGAGAGAATTGCCTGCAATGTAAAAAATCTCGAGCTTTGTTTTGCTGGTGAAAGAGTTCAGGAATAGGTTCAAGCTGGTGAATTTGTTGTAACTGAGCGACAAGAGCTGAAGTTGAGGCAAGAAAGCGAACAAGGAAGGAACCTCCCCCGTGAAGTTGTTATTTGTTAGCCTTACGAATCTCAGTCTTCGCAGATGAGCAAGCTCTTGAGGCAGAATTCCACCGAAGTAGTTGCTTCTCATGTCGAGAGAAACAAGAAACGAGAGGTTTCCCAGTTCAGCAGGAATTTCGCCAGTGAGTCCCATTTCAGAAACGTCCAATGCTCTTACTCTGCGATGACGAGATCCACAAGTGACTCCAATCCAGTTGCAAACCGAAGACGAAATGGTCCAATTTTTCAGGACACCATAAGGGTCGAAAGTGACTCGAGTTTTCAGGGCAAGAAGAGCCGACTGATCCATGGTGATGTTGGTTACGGAGGCAGCTGCGCCTGCCAAGAAAAAGTGCAGGAGTAAGCCTGCTGTAACTAGATGCATAAAACGGGAGGTTCCCTCCATGAGATTTGCAGCAATTTTTTAGTTTGGGTCAGGTTTGATGAACTTTTGCAGTTTATAAGGTATTTATATATATTCTAATTGAATGAAACAAATGTACTTTTCAATCACTGGTGTTTTAATTGGAGTCCCGAAAATTAATTAAGTGTTTATAGTCAATCAAGTCAATGATAAACAGTGACCTGACAGGGCTGGAAGTTTAGCGTGTATGTGACAGTATTTATTACATAAATCTTTACATGATATATATTGCTATGTTCGTGCAAGTAACTAAATGGAGCTCAGTAGTAAAATTCTCCAGCTGGTGAAAATATCGTGAAGACTAAGAAAAGTATCCGCAGTACTGTCCAAAAACAAATAGAAAATCCAAACAAAAGCAGTGCTTCCACAGCCTCTCATGTGGTGCACACAGCAAAATCAACTCATGTCCTGCAAATGTGGCCGAAAAAGATTTCAAGTCAACCATAACTTTGGAAACAAATTACACGTCCCAAATATTGTCAATTTAACCCATTAGATACTGCAGGAAATTAATTTTGTCCTCATAGGCTGTATAATTAAGCTTCATTATTTATGTAGTGAATTATTATTGTCCAATAGGTGTGCAAAATAACACATCAATGTTACATATCTTGTCCATTAAATGAACAGGAAAATCAGCGTCGATTAACTTATCCGATGCGCGCAGGGGCCATCTACTCGAGCGCTTGGGGGGGGCTGCTATAGGCTCACTCAGCTCCTTATTGTAGCTATTTTTTCATAAGCCTCGATCTTTAGTCTTGTGGTATAATTTGTTATAATTTTAGGGCCAATTGCAGCAAACCATCCAACTAATGGGTTTGTCGCACTTTACCCTCCTGACCTATTAAAATGTGTAACATGCTTTTCAACCTATTGATTTTTGTGCAATTTGCGCCCGAGCCATTGATCAACCGTTCATTTTCTGAATATTCTTCAAATTTTATTTGGTAGGTATATTGATTGTGATTTGCAAAAGTAAGGCAGTTGACTTGTATTCGTCAATGAAATCAATGATAAGACAATGGCCCAATAAGACTGGAATTTTACATTACTTGCAAGGATTAAGGCTGTCTACGCGAAAATTTAATCCAGTTTATGCAAACAAGATAAATTCACTTTTAGAAATTAAGGAATGTAGTTTAAGCAGCATATAAGAAAAATATCAGCACAACTGCAGCCTCAAAATCAATGGAAAAGCGAAACAAAAACAGAGATTCCACAGCCTCCCCATTGCAGAAAAGCGAAACAAAAACACCGATTCCACAGCCTCCCCGTTGCAGACGTAAAATCACAATCGAATTTCCAATAAAGACCTCGAAAATAGTTATGATTCCCAGCAACTTACTCTCCTTTTTGTCCTAAGGCTAAGAGTAAATGTTAGCTTTAAGTCTAATCTTAGTAACTAAATGAGTATCTTATGACATGAACTACAACAGGTCTATTGAATTCATTTTCCAACTGCTAACTGAAAACTTACAGTTACTGAAGTTGATTAGACAATTTCGCTCTGTAAAATGAACCTAAAAGTTTAATCCTAAGATCACTATAATTATTGTCTAAGCATATTATTTTTTTGATTTTGATCAATATGAAAAACATATTTTAGTGTTTTATTTTAATTACGTGATATTGTAAACATTAAATCAAAAATTATGCTTAACAACTAAATGGATTGAACACTGGAAAATCGCTGCCTAGGAAGTCCCAGCATTACCATATCTCGCAGTTCTGCCTCCCGCTGAAGAAAAAATCACAGTACTAATTAGAAGACAAACATCCAACATTTGGCTTCAAGAATTGAATTAAATTTAGTCAATACTTGCCGTCATGTCTGATTTTCTTTAGTTCAACTAGGACATCTTTCACGTTCATCCTCTCGCCAGGAGCATCTAGTGAGCAAGGTAGAGCTAACTCCAGGAGAGATGCTATGCAATGCGTCTTCTCACCAAGTTTTCTTCCTCTGGTCTTATCATGTTCCAATCGATAACCTGACTCAGTGCATTATTAGACAGCAAATGTTGAACCCAGTTCTTCATGTTAGATTCTCCAGAAAACATTGCAATACTGGGCTTCTTTCCTGTGAATGTTTCTAATACCATGATACCGTAACTGTAGACATCGCATCTTGTACAAACCGTGCCTTCCAATCAATATTCTAGAACAAATTTTACCATCAGTAAATTGATATTAATCATAATGATATTCTAGAACAGGCTTCCCTTTGGCACGTACTCGAGTACTAGGTTAGAGCAACTAGTGATGACTTTAGTGAGATTTCGATTACGGAGATTACGTAGTACTTCACATTCGGCATCAAAAGACTTCAGTGCACCTTCTAGTTGCATATTGAACACCTTTATGGCCAAAATTGCTCCACCTCTTTAAAACACCTTTATAAACTGAGCCAAAACTTCCTTCACCAAGCAAATTACTTTCACTAAACCCATTAGCTACCTGTAAAAAGGTCATAATAGTACTTTCTTTGTCTTTGGCCTATGCAATCCTTGTGCAAGGTGAAACCTGTTACCTAGGAAGACCACATAGTGCAGCATTGACAATAAGGGCTTGTGAAGTTTCTAAAAGAACCGCCTATGGGAATTTCTCCAGATACAATTCATTGAAAGAAGCATTGAAGTACTTAAGTTGCCTAAGTGCCTCTAAAGACTTTGGGATCACACCTAAAAGATTGTTACGGAAAATCTGTTGTGGGCAAGGGAGAAATTAATTAAGCTCTGCATGCCTTCAAAGACATTAGGAATATGATTTGAGAACTGATTTAACGATAGGTTTACATTCGTTGTTGCCTTCAGATTTCCTATTTTTGGAGACAAAGAACCATTAATGGAATTTGAGGAAATGCTATCCGGCACACCAGAAGTCAAGTTGTTAGAATTCAGACCTATCCGGCACACCAGAAGTCCTCCTATCCTCTGCTTTAGAAAATAAGCAGTTATTCGTATTTTTCCAAGGTAAACACTCCCATTACATCAAAATAATTATAAAGATCTCAAGTTGGAAAATTTCCATGTCTACAAACACGAAGTAGCTTCGAAATATTACGAAAACTACAACTTCAATGATAATGAAATAAGTTTATTGTGATAAGTTCATTACAACTTCTTATCAAGGCCATTATTCCTTAACATCTATTGAACCCTGTCAGGCCCTGCGTAGGAAGTTCCAGCATTCCCATATCTCATAGTTCTGCCATCTGCGGAAGCAAGCACCACAATATTAGAAGAAAAATATTAAACTTTCGGATTCTAAATATACCAAATTTAGTTAACACTTGCCTTCACGTCTAAGCTTCCAATTTTGTATAAAATGAAGCCTGATGTTCTTTAGTTCTACTAGGACATCTTTTACATTCATCCTCTCATTAGGAGCATCTGCTGAACAACGTAGAGCTAACTCCAAGATAGATGCAATGCTACTTATCTTTTTCTCATGGTGCTCGTCCTCTGGTCTTATCAATTTGCAATCAATTACCTGATTCAATGAGTTGTTAGGCAGTGAAGACTGAACCCAACTCTTGAGGTTCGAGACTCCACAAAACATTTCATCACTCGGCTTCTTTCCTGTGAAAGTTTCCAACACCATGATTCCATAACTGTACACATCGCATCTTGTAGAAACCGTGCCTTCCAATCCATATTCTAAAAACAAATTTTGCTATCAGTAATTTGAGATGGTAATGGAAAAAATAAAATAAAACTATCAAAGTTACGGAGAAAGAAAATAATTAACAGGTAAGTTGATTTACCTGGAGCCATGTAACCTATTGTCGCGAGGGTCCTGGTATGTGTGAGACTCTTATCTTCAGTCAACAATTTTGCAACACCAAAATCGCTCACATGAGCAATCATATTTTCGTCAAGCAGTACATTACTAGGCTTTAAATCACAGTGAATCACAGGTGTCGAGTAACCATGGTGTAGATATTCCAATGCACTAGCGACATCTATCATTATATCCAATCTTTGTGAGAAGTTTAGGAAACAGTTTTCAGAATAAAACCACTTCTCCAAGCTTCCGTTTGGCATGTACTCGAGTACTATGGCCTTAAAATCCAAGTTTGAGCAACTAGTGACAACCTTAGTGAGATTCCTATGACGAAGATTACGTAGTACTTCACATTCAGCATCAAAAGACTTCAGTGCACCTTCTAGTTGCATTTTGAACACCTTTATGGCCAGAATTGCTCCATCTCTGAAAACACCTTTATAAACTAACCCGAAACTTCCTTCACCCAGTAAATTGCTTTCACTACATCCATTAGTTGCCTGTAAAAGGTCATAATGAGAAATTCTTGCAAGTCTGGCAGTGAAAGATGTCTCTGAAGCTGTTGGAGCTTTATTCTTCCTGCGATTTCTGAACATTATCAAGGCCCAGATGATGATAGCCATTAATCCTCCAACACCAAGAGGTATGAGTACAGACAACAGTACTTTCTTCGTCTTTGTTCTATGCAGTAATTCTTTGCAAGGTGAAACCTGGTACCTAGGAAGACCACACAATGCAGCATTGGACAAAAAGGATTGGCTTGTAAAGTTTCTAAAAGGACCGCCTGTGGGAATCTCTCCTAACAATTCATTGAAAGAAGCATTGAAGTATTCAAGTTGGCCAAGTTTCTCCAAAGACCTCGGGATCATACCAGAGAGGTTGTTATGGGAAAGATCCAGCAAAACCAAATTCAACATGCTACCCATGGACTTTGGGATGGATCCATGAAATCTATTTTGGGCGAGAGAAAAGTTGATTAAGCTCTGCATGCCTTCAAACACATTAGGAATATCATTTGAGAACTGATTTACTGATAGGTTTATGTATGTTGCCGCCTTTAGATTACTTATTTTTGGAGACAGAGAACCGGTGAAGGCATTAGAGGAAAGGTCTAGTTTTAAGAGGTCTTGCAATTTCCAGATGCTATCAGGTACACCAGAAGTCAAGTTGTTAGAACTGAGATCGATCTCTCTTAAAGAAGATACATTTCCCAAGCATCCTGGAATGGATCCTGTGAGTTGATTTTGGTTCAAGTATACTGCTCCGAGATACTCTAATTTGCATAGATTGTCGGGAATGTGTCCTCTTATTCGGTTGTTGCCAAGATACAACCGTTGAAGCCTCGATAAACCATGGAGTGTTTTAGGAATATCTCCTGCCAAGTCGTTATCCGCAAGAACTAATGTTACCAATCCACTTAAATTACCGATTTCATTTGGAATTCTGCCCTTTATTTTGCAATAAGAAGCATCCATAGTTTCCAGGGAAGAGGAAAGATTTCCCAAAGATCGGGGGAGAACGCCATTGAAAGGATTATAACCGATACTTAAGAATTCCAAGTGCCTGCAATTCGTCAAGGAGGTGATAAACCTCAATTCAGAGGACATTAGATTGTTCTCCTGCAAGTTCAGGAATTCCAGGAGTCTGAGCTCCCCGAGGGAATCAGGGACTGAACCCATGAAGTTGTTGTGAGAAAGCTCGAGAAACACGAGCTCTGAACAATTTGTAATAGAGTTTGGTATAACTCCATCAAAGTTGTTAAGTCCAAGATCAAGTCTTTCAAGATTGGGTAGAAGATAACCAATGTTTGATGGAAGAATGCCTGAAAGGTTATTAACAGCAAGCCAAATCTCCTTAAGCATTGTAGGATTACCAAAATCTTCAGTTAAGGAGCCACTGAGTTTATTTTGTTGCAATACCAGAACTTGCAAAGACGACATATTGAATAGGGAAGATGGTATAGACCCCCTAAGAATATTATTTTCCATGCTTAAGTCCCAAAGATTGTCAAGTTTTCCAATCTCTAAGGGAATTTCACCTGCCAAAATAGAAGCAATCTCAATATGAATTAGAGGTACGACGTTCTTACGATCTTATAAACACAGTACCATTATATATCTGTAACTACCTATATTTTTTTTTATAATTTTATTTTTCGTGCACAATATTAAGACTGTATTTTAACATTTAGGCTCCGATTGATTTCACAAAAAACGTGCGATAAATTGATATTTTCTCTCTTTTTCATGGGATTGGTATTACTTAAGTTTTTCAAAAAAATGTTATTCTTAATTTGCTTATTTATCATATTTTCAACAGTGTAAAAAGTCTCCAAATTCGACATGTTCATAACAGAAGAAGGAATGAAACCTGAAAGCTGGTTACTTCTCATGTCCAATACCTTGAGATTCTGGAGATTGCCTATGGATTCTGGAATGTTACCTTGAAGAGAATTCAATGAAATGTGTCTTTATACCTTAAAACTTAAATTACATGGTCATGTTTAAAGTTATTTTTACCAGTGTTCTTAAAATCGGACCGGTCACTGAACCGACAACTTTATAGGTTACAGATTTTACTGGTCGACCCGGTATTAAAAAGTCAACAACCACCATATCTTGCACTATATATTTTCATAATTTCATAGGGATGATTGTGGCAAAACCCCCAATCTATGGGTGTTTTTGCATTGTGCCACATAACCTATGAAAATGTGCGATGTGCCCCCCAATCTATTGATTTTGTGTGATTTGCCCCCTGAACTATTGAGCAACCTTTCATTTTGTGTTAATATCCCTTCAAAACTCCCTAATTATTTCAAAATTATGCGCTAAACCCCCTTGTGGTTTGTTAATTACCTTGTAGATTCGTAAAACACTCTCTAAAAGACCCTTTGTGGTTTCCTAAAAAGAAGCTTTTGTGCAAAGTTTATAAAACTAGAACGTGGATTTTATACAATTAACAAACCATATGGGGGTTCCATAAAAGATTTCGAAACACTTGGGGAATTTTGAAGGGATATTGACACAAAATGAAAGGTAGCTCAATAGTTCAGGGGGCATCGCACAAATATCAATAGGTTGGGGGGGGGGGGGGGGCATATAGCACAGTTTCAAATGGTAGGGGGCACTATGCAAAACACTCATAGATTGGGGGGTTTGCCGCAATTATCCCTAAAGAAAATAATGTCATCACAATTCACAACAACTTAACAATAAACATCAACTAGTACACAATATTCATGATACAAATCAAATTTTGATTGCTAGACGATTGACCCACCTACAATGGAGGGGCACAGTTATAAATTTTTATTTTTAAGGGTTTTTGCATTTATTTTTTAATCTCGAGGAGTGTTCGTGAATTCAATCTTGTGAACGTGATTTTACAATTTAGATTTAGGGCTAAGTTTAGTGATTTTACATCAATTTTGTAACCCCCACCCCCCTCCCATTTTAGGCAAGTGGGTCAAACCGGTTAAACCGATCACAGGTTCCCGCTTTTGACCGGTTCATACCATTTTTTTAATGAATTGGTCTTAAACACTAAACATACTGGTTAGAGATCCGGTTCGATCGGTCGGTCCGGTCTAGTTTTCAGAACACTAATTTTACCAAATCAAGTAATACTTTTTTTTTTGAAAAAAAGTCTGCAATTTGTTGGATAGTAAAATCATCTTTAGTTAAGAAATATGATTCTAATTTATTTTAATATATATTAAAATTCGCAAAATCATACCACGAATTGTAAGTTTTTTGCGGATTACACGACAAATTGTAATTGCTAGCAAAATACACCACAAATTGTAATATTTTTGCAAGTTGCACCGGATTGTGTGTTTGTAGATTTTTTAGAGGGTATTTTCGACATTTTAACTTTTACTAAATGGAATGTTACAATTTACTCCTCAAATAAAAATGTGTCTTTAATCCTTCATCTTTGTTTTGTTTTTTTTTTTTTTTTATGTAAACGTCTTCACAAAAAAAAAATATCGAAGCAGCCAGAAAATAAAGTAAGAATGAAGTAGAGGACGATTCAACAGTTGAAGGAAAAAGGTGAGTCATAGGGTTTAATTTAGGGTTGAAGACAGTGAAAACGGTGAAAATAAATACATATGATTTCTGCTAATAAACAATAAGAATGATTAATATTAAACTTTCAAGATCATTTCCGCAAATTGGTTTATCCTCACAATTTAGATCAGTAACTTTGCAGTAATTTTCTGCTTTGAAAGTCAAGAAATTCCTTCCTACAACAAATTCTACATTCTTCATCTGATTTATGAAATACTTTCGGAAGATGTAGACCTTTTTTTTTCTTTGGCAATGAAAACAGAGAGAACAACGAAGCTGAATTGTTCATTTTTTTCTGCAAGTGCTGGCTGCTTTGACTTTTGATTTTTTTTTTTTTCAATTAAAAAAATCCGATAGAACGTTTTCATAAGAAAAAAAAATTTGTAAGGATTAAAGACTTTTTATTTGGGGTATAAATTGCTAAATTCTATTTAACGAAAAATAAAATGTCGAAAATACCCTTAAAAAACATACAAGCACACATTGTGGTGCAACTTGCAAAAATATTACTATTCGTGGTGTATTTTGCTTGCATTTACAATTTGCAGTGTAATCTGCAAAAAGCTTACAATTCGTGGTATGATTTTGCCATTAGCTCATTAAAATTCACAAGTGATATGATTACATTGAAACAAAAGAAAACAAACAATACAAATTACTAAAGAGAACTTTTAAATCAATTTTATATTCAATGCAACTAACATACGAATAATAGAGTCTGTAAAATACGTCAAATTCTCGATTTAAAAAGCTTGAAAAACTAAACGTATTTGTAACTCTCCCGCATTATATATAGGGATAAAAGCATCAAAACCCCTGTTGCACTTTTCCCCTTATGTTTTTTTTTTTTTTTTTTTTTGCAACTTGCCTCCTCTATTATGGATAAATAAGATTTTTTTCAGCACTGCCTGCTAAAAATTTTATTTTTCAGCAAGCTTTGGTGCTCCTTTTATACGAAAAGTGTTTTGATTTACAATTTCGCTATAATTATAGGTTGCATGTGAATAGTTTTGACATACATAATAAAAGGACTTGTATAGTAACTTTGGTCAGGCTAGCTCAGATCATGTAAGTTTTAAGTATTATGTGTTTGGTTTCTTATAAAACTTTCAAACATGTTTGTAGGTGTAATAAAATTAGTTTCTGTCTCGGTGTTTTGCAAATTTAGGATCTTTTTGTGTGCGTTGACAACGACTATTTACGAAATCTAAGATTATTGTATAAAACTATTCTATCCAGGCACATAGTTAACTCTCTGCGTAAAAACGCCAAGATTTGTATAAATTAACCATTGCAAGTAATATCCTAAAAAGGCAAAATCTTACCTGTTAATTTATTGCCGCCGAGATCTAAAACCTCAAGCTTCTCTAGATTTCCAATTTCCGGTGGTATAGTTCCAACGAATTTGTTAAATGACAATGACAGCAATTGGAGCTGAGAACACGAAGAAATACTTGATGGAATTTGGCCATGTATCTCATTTTTAGATAGATAAAGCCCCTTGATAAGTGGTAGTCGAAGGCACATGTCATCTGGAAGGGCACCGGATAAGCTATTAAAGCTGAAAGTGACAATTTCTAGTGTGGAGATGTTGAAGATGCTAAATGGAATGGAGCCTGTAAGCTGGTTAATTTGAATGTCCAACACGTTCAAGTTATGAAGATTCCCGATGCCTTCTGGTATCGTCCCTTGGATAGAATTATTTGACAGTTTTAAATTCTCCAAACTCGATATGTTCGTAAGGGAAGAGGGGATGAAACCTGAAAGCTGGTTATATCGCATATTCAATTCCTTGAGATTCCTGAGATTGCCGATAGATTCTGGAATGCTACCTTGGAGAGAATTGCCTGCAATGTAAAAAATCTCGAGCTTTGTTTTGTTGGTGAAAGAGTTCAGGAATAGGTTCAAGCTGGTGAATTTGTTGTAACTGAGCGACAAGAGCTGAAGTTGAGGCAAGAAAGCGAACAAGGAAGGAACCTCCCCTGTGAAGTTGTTATTTGTTAGCCTTACGAATCTCAGTCTTCGCAAACGATCCAACTCTTGAGGCAGAATTCCACCAAAGTAGTTGCTTCTCATGTCGAGAGAAACAAGAAACGAGAGGTTTCCCAGTTCAGCAGGAATTTCGCCAGTGAGTCCCATTTCAGAAACGTCCAATGCTCTTACTCTGCGATGACGAGAGCCACAAGTGACTCCAATCCAGTTGCAAACCGATGACGAAATGGTCCAATTTTTCAGGACACCATAGGGGTCGAAAGTGACTCGAGTTTTCAGGGCAAGAAGAGCCGACTGATCCGTGGTGATGTTGGTTACGGAGGCAGCTGCGCCTGCCAAGAAAAAGTGCAGGAGTAAGCCTGCTGTAACTAGATGCATAAAACGGGAGGTTCCCTCCATGGGATTTGCAGCAATTTTTTTCGTTTGGGTCAGGTTTGATGAACTTTTGCAGTTTATAAGGTATTTATATATATTCTAATTGAATGAAACAAATGTACAGGTTTAAATTGATTTTCAATCACTGGTGTCTTAATTGGAGTCCCGAAAATTAATTAAGTGTTTATAGTCAATCAAGTCAATGATAAACAATGACCTGACAGGGCTGGAAGTTTAGCGTATATGTGACAGTATTTATTACATAAATCTTTACATGATATATATTGCTATGTTCGTGCAAGTAACTAAATGGAGCTCAGTGGTAAAATTCTCCAGCTGGTGAAAATATCGTGAAGACTAAGAAAAGTATCCGCAGTACTGTCCAAAAACAAATAGAAAATCCAAACAAAAGCAGTGCTTCCACAGCCTCTCATGTGGTGCACACAGCAAAATCAACTCAAGTCCTGCAAATGTGGCCGAAAAAGATTTCAAGTCAACCATGACTTTGGAAACAAATTACACGTCACAAATATTGTCAATTTAACCCATTAGATACTGCAGGAAATTACTTTTGTCCTCACAGGCTCTATAATTAAGCTTCTTTAAATGAACATGAAAATCAGCGTCGATTAACTTATCTGATGCACGCAGGGGCCATCTACTCGAGCGCTTGGGTGGCCAATTGCAGCAAACCATCCAACTCATGGGGTTTGTCGCACTTTACCCTCCTGACCTATAAAAATGTGTAACATGCTTTTCAATCTATTGATTTTTGTGCAATTTGCGCCCGAGTCATTGATCAACCGTTCATTTTCTGAATATTCTTCAAATTTTATTTGGTAGGTATATTGATTGTGATTTGCAAAAGTAAGGCAGTTGACTCGTATTCGTCAATGAAATCAATGATAAGACAATGGCCCAATAAGACTGGAATTTTACATTACTTGCAAGGATTAAGGCTGTCTACGCGAAAATTTAATCCAGTTTATGCAAACAAGATTTAAGCAGCATATAAGAAAAATATCAGCACAACTGCAGTCTCAAAATCAATGGAGAAGAGAAACAAAAACAGAGATTCCACAGCCTCCCCATTGCAGAAAAGCGAAACAAAAACACCAATTCCACAGCCTCCCCGTTGCAGACGTAAAATCACAATCGAATTTCCAATAAAGGCTTCGAAAATAGTTATGATTCCCAGCAACTTACTCTCCTTTTTGTCCCAAGGCTAAGAGTAAATGTTAGCATTAAGTCTAATCTTAGTAACTAAATGAGTATCTTATGACATGAACTACAACAGGTCTATTGATTCATTTTCCAACTGCTAACTGAAAACTTACAGTTACTGAAGTTGATTAGACAATTTCGCTCTGTAAAATGAACCTAAAAGTTTAATCCTAAGATCACTATAATTATTGTCTAAGCATATTATTTTTTGATTTTGATCAATATGAAAAACATATTTTAGTGTTTTATTTTAATTACGTGATCTTGTAAACATTAAATCAAAAATTATGCTTAACAACTAAATGGATTGAACACTGGCAAATCGCTGCCTAGGAAGTCCCAGCATTACCATATCTCGCAGTTCTGCCTCCCGCTGAAGAAAAAATCACACTACTAATTAGAAGACAAACATCCAACATTTGGCTTCAAGAATTGAATTAAATTTCCGTCATGTCTGATTTTCTTTAGTTCAACTAGGACATCTTTCACGTTCATCCTCTCGCCAGGAGCATCTAGTGAGCAAGGTAGAGCTAACTCCAGGAGAGATGCTATGCAATGCGTCTTCTCACCAAGTTTTCTTCCTCTGGTCTTATCATGTTGCAATCGATAACCTGACTCAGTGCATTATTAGACAGCAAATGTTGAACCCAGTTCTTCATGTTAGATTCTCCAGAAAACATTGCAATACTGGGCTTCTTTCCTGTGAATGTTTCTAATACCATGATACCGTAACTGTAGACATCGCATCTTGTACAAACCGTGCCTTCCAATCAATATTCTAGAACAAATTTTACCATCAGTAAATTGATATTAATCATAATGATATTCTAGAACAGGCTTCCCTTTGGCACGTACTCGAGTACTAAGGCCTTAAAATCTAGGTTAGAGCAACTAGTGATGACTTTAGTGAGATTTCGGTTACGGAGATTACGTAGTACTTCACATACGGCATCAAAAGACTTCAGTGCACCTTCTAGTTGCATATTGAACACCTTTATGGCAAAAATTGCTCCACCTCTTTAAAACACCTTTATAAACTGAGCCAAAACTTCCTTCACCAAGCAAATTACTTTCACTAAACCCATTAGCTACCTGTAAAAAGGTCATAATAGTACTTTCTTTGTCTTTGGCCTATGCAATCCTTGTGCAAGGTGAAACCTGTTACCTAGGAAGACCACATAGTGCAGCATTGACAATAAGGGCTTGTGAAGTTTCTAAAAGAATCGCCTATGGGAATTTCTCCGGATACAATTCATTGAAAGAAGCATTGAAGTACTTAAGTTGCCTAAGTGCCTCTAAAGACTTTGGGATCACACCTAAAAGATTGTTACGGAAAATCTGTTGTGGGCAAGGGAGAAATTAATTAAGCTCTGCATGCCTTCAAAGACATTAGGAATATGATTTGAGAACTGATTTAACGATAGGTTGACATTCGTTGTTGCCTTCAGATTTCCTATTTTTGGAGACAAAGAACCATTAATGGAATTTGAGGAAATGCTATCCGGCACACCAGAAGTCAAGTTGTTAGAATTCAGACCTATCCGGCACACCAGAAGTCCTCCTATCCTCTGCTTTAGAAAATAAGCAGTTATTCGTATTTTTCCAAGGTAAACACTCCCATTACATCAAAATAATTATAAAGATCTCAAGTTGGAAAATATCCATGTCTACAAACACGAAGTAGCTTCGAAATATTACGAAAACTACAACTTCAATGATAATGAAATAAGTTTATTGTGATAAGTTCATTACAACTTCCTATCAAGGCCATTATTCCTTAACATCTATTGAACCCTGTCAGGCCCTGCGTAGGAAGTTCCAGCATTCCCATATCTCATAGTTCTGCCATCTGCGGAAGCAAGCACCACAATATTAGAAGAAAAATATTAAACTTTCGGATTCTAAATATACCAAATTTAGTTAACACTTGCCTTCACGTCTAAGCTTCCAATTTTGTATAAAATGAAGCCTGATGTTCTTTAGTTCTACTAGGACATCTTTTACATTCATCCTCTCATTAGGAGCATCTGCTGAACAACGTAGAGCTAACTCCAAGATAGATGCAATGCTACTTATCTTTTTCTCATGGTTCTCGTCCTCTGGTCTTATCAATTTGCAATCAATTACCTGATTCAATGAGTTGTTAGGCAGTGAAGACTGAACCCAACTCTTGAGGTTAGAGTCTCCACAAAACATTTCATCACTCGGCTTCTTTCCTGTGAAAGTTTCCAACACCATGATTCCATAACTGTACACATCGCATCTTGTAGAAACCGTGCCTTCCAATCCATATTCTGAAAACAAATTTTGCTATCAGTAATTTGAGATGGTAATGGAAAAAATAAAATAAAACTATCAAAGTTACGGAGAAAGAAAATAATTAAAAGGTAAGTTGATTTACCTGGAGCCATGTAACCTATTGTCGCGAGGGTCCTGGTATGTGTGAGACTCTTATCTTCAGTCAACAATTTTGCAACACCAAAATCGCTCACATGAGCAATCATATTTTCGTCAAGCAGTACATTACTAGGCTTTAAATCACAGTGAATCACAGGTGTCGAGTAACCATGGTGTAGATATTCCAATGCACTAGCGACATCTATCATTATATCCAATCTTTGTGAGAAGTTTAGGAAACAGTTTTCAGAATAAAACCACTTCTCCAAGCTTCCGTTTGGCATGTACTCGAGTACTATGGCCTTAAAATCCAAGTTTGAGCAACTAGTGACAACCTTAGTGAGATTCCTATGACGAAGATTACGTAGTACTTCACATTCAGCATCAAAAGACTTCAGTGCACCTTCTAGTTGCATTTTGAACACCTTTATGGCCAGAATTGCTCCATCTCTGAAAACACCTTTATAAACTAACCCGAAACTTCCTTCACCCAGTAAATTGCTTTCACTATATCCATTAGTTGCCTGTGAAAGGTCATAATGAGAAATTCTTGCAAGTCTGGCAGTGAAAGATGTCTCTGAAGCTGTTGGAGCTTTATTCTTTCTGCAATTTCTGAACATTATCAAGGCCCAGATGACGATAGCCACTAAGCCTCCAACACCAAGAGGTATGAGTACAGACAACAGTACTTTCTTCGTCTTTGATCTATGCAGTAGTTCTTTGCAAGGTGAAACCTGGTACCTAGGAAGACCACACAATGCGGCATTGGACAAAAAGGATTGGCTTGTAAAGTTTCTAAAGGGACCGCCTGTGGGAATCTCTCCCGACAACTCATTGAAAGAAGCATTGAAGTATTCAAGGTTCCTAAGTGCCTCCAACGACCTTGGGATCAAACCAGAGAGATTGTTATGGGAAAGATCCAGCGAAACCATACTTAGCACGCGACCGATGGACTTTGGAATTAATCCCTCAAATCTATTGTGGGCCAGTGAAAAGTTAGTTAAGCTCTGCATGCCATCGAAGACATTAGGAATATGATTTGAGAACTGATTCATTGATAGGTTTATGTATGTTATTGCTTTCAGATTTCCTATCTGTGGAGACAGAGAACCGGTAAAGGAATTTGTGGAAAGGTCTAGAGCCAGAAGATCTTGCAATTTATAGATGCTATCAGTTACTCCAGAAGTCAAGTTGTTAGAACTCAGATCGATCACCCTTAGTGAGGAGACATTTCCGAAGCAATCGGGGATTGACCCTGTGAGTTTATTTTGGTTCAAGTATACTGCTCCGAGATACTCTAATTTGCAGAGATCGTTGGGAATGTGTCCTCTTATTTGGTTGTTGCCAAGAAACAACCTTTGAAGCCTTGATAAACCTTGGAGTGTTTTAGGAATATCTCCTGCCAAATCGTTATACTCAAGAACTAATGATATCAATCCACTTAAATTACCGATTTCATTTGGAATTCTGCCCGTTATCTTGCAATCAGCAGCATATATAGTGTCTAAGGAAGAGGAAAGATTTCCCAAAGAATGGGGAAGAATGCCAATTAAAGGATTGTAACTGAAACTTAAGAATGCCAACTGCCTGCAATTTGTCAAGGAGGTGATAAACCGCAATTCAGAAGACATGGATCCACTTATAAAATTATTACTCGACAAGCTTAGGTACTGGAGGAGTCTTATCTCCCCAAGGGAATCAGGCACTGAACCCATGAAATTGTTTTCAGAAAGGTCGAGGCGCATAAGCTCAGAACAATTTGTAATAGAGTCTGGCACAACTCCATCAATGTTATTAACCCCAAGATAGAATTCTTCAAGATTGGGTAGAAAATAACCAATATTTGATGGAAGAGTGCCTGAAAGGTTATTACTTGTCAGTGAAATCACTCTCAATGTCGAGATGTTGAATATATTTGAAGGTACGGAACCGCTTAAACTATTATCTCGCAACTCTAGAACCTCTAATTCTAAAATCTCACTGAAGCTTTGTGGTATTACACCTGAAAAATACAAACACAAGCAATTAATATTGTAGTTAGTTTTATGGACCTATTTCTTACAGCAAAAGAATTTTTGCAAGCCCCGTACCTGTGAAACCGTTATCACTGAGATCAAGATTCTTAAGCATGGTAAGATTACCAAAATCTTCCGAAAAGAATCCACTGAGTTTATTCCGTCTCAATGACAGGTTTTGCAAAGACGACAAATTAAATATGGAAAAAGGTATAGAGCCCCTTAGCATATTCATTTCCATGCCTATGAACTGGAGGTTGTGAAGTTTTCCGATCTTCGTGGGAATTGCACCTGCCAAAATAAAAGCATTCACAACATGAAATTAAAAAACATGAATAGGATAGAACACTGCTCTCAGGTTCAGATAACCAGAAAGTAAAGCATCCAGAATAGTTATAGTAATATTAAGATTTTACTTTAACATTCAATTAGCTGCTAAAAAATTCCTTAATTTGATAAAAGAAATGTCAAATATTGTGAGAAACATATCATCACACCCCAAACCAATTAAATGACTTCTTAAATCTCTCTTATTCCTAACTTATATACATGTCAAATTGAAGATGTTTGCACTGTTTTCTTTAATTTAAATGGTTTTGACATACATAATAAGAATACGTCGTGTATTACATAGGATTAGGTTTAGGTCGTGGTATACTTTATGTTTTAATTTTGTTTTCTTTAAACTCTGGCAAACATGTGTTTGATTTTGTTCAAGTTCAAGAGTTTTGGGCGGTTACAATGTCTACATAAGGTCTTACGTCCGGTCATAGTTAAGTGTATCTGTAGATACAAAGCAAAGATTATGCATAAATTAACCCCTATGAGGAATAATTTTGAAAGGGAAAGTTTTTACCCGTTAACTCGTTGCTGCCGAGATATAAGTTCTCGAGCATCTCTAAATTTTCAATTCCTGGTGGTATGGTCCCAGTGAATTTGTTTATTGACAATGACAGAATCCGGAGCTGAGAACACGCAGAAACATTTGATGGAATTTGGCCATGTATGCTATTCGCAGATAGATGAAGCCTCTTGAGTAGTGGAACTCGGAGGCACATGTCATCTGGGAGGGTACCAGATAAGTTACTATTGGTGAAACCGACAACTTCCAGCGTAGAGATGTTGAAGATGTTGAATGGGATTGAACCTGAAAACTGGTTATATTCCATAATCAACGTATTCAAATTATGAAGATTCCCGATGCCTTCTGGTATCGCTCCTTGAATAGAATTTCTCGTCAGCACTAAAGTCTCCAAATTCGACATGTTCATAACAGAAGAAGGAATGAAACCTGAAAGCTGGTTACTTCTCATGTCCAATACCTTGAGATTCTGGAGATTGCCTATGGATTCTGGAATGTTACCTTGAAGAGAATTCAATGAAATGTCCAAAAACTCGAGCTTTGATTTATTGGAGAAAGAGTGCAGGAATAAGTTCAAACTGGTAAAACTGTTGTTGCTGAGAGTTAATTGTTGAAGTTGAGGCAAGAAAGCGAACAAAGAAGGAATCTCCCCTGTGAAGCTATTGTAACTCAACCTGATTAATCTCAGTCCTCGCAAACGAGCCAACTCTTGAGGCAGAATTCCTCCGAAGTAGTTGCTTGTCATGTCAAGAGAAACAAGAAAGGAGAGATTTCCGAATTCAGGAGGAATTTCTCCCGTAAGTCCCATGTTAGAAACGTTCAATGCCCTTACTCTGCGGTCACGAGAGCCACAAGATACTCCAGTCCAGCTGCAAACTGGAGATGAAACGGTCCAATTTTTCAGGACACCATAGGGGTCGAAGGTGACTCGAGTTTTGAGGGCAAGAAGAGCCAACTGATCCGTGGTGATGTTGGTAACGGAGGCAGCTGCTCCAGCCAAGAAAAGGTACAGGAGTAAGCCTGATGTAACACGATGAATAAATCGGTAGGTTCCCTCCATGGAATTTGAAGCAGTTTTTAGTAATTTGGTCTGGTTTGATGAACTTTTGCACAAGTTTATGAGGTATTTATATATTCAAACTGAATGAAGCAAAAAAATGTGAATGTTTAGTTTGTTTAAATTGATAATCAGTCACAGGTGTGATCAGTTGATACAAACAATGTATCTTCAGCTAAAGACCTATCATAAGTCTCGAACATATCTTATAGACTAAAAAACATTTCAGCACCGATGTCCAAATATTTTTGGACAACACTAATTCCTTTTCATTAAAACTAAGGCTTTAATTACAAGAACTAGAAAAATTAAAATACGAAATTGATCACAGTATATATCTTTTAATATTTGTACTAATTTTCAATAAGAAGATTTTGGTATTTTCTGGTGAAAGTACATCAAGAGTTAAAAGAAAACGGACAATGGGGTAAAAATACTCATGAAGTCTTCAATGGGGTTAAGAGATTTCAGGTCAACATGACTTTGAAAGCAACTACAAATTCTAAACTGAGTCAATAAAGTCATTAGCTGTGACTTATGCCAACTTACTCTTCTTCCTGAGATTAAGAATAAATGTTAATATTTTCCTCGGATAAAAGCTGCCAATTAGTCAAAAAGCAGCATAATAAAGCTCTTCTATTGCTGTGATGCATCATTTTGCTCAATAAGCTACTTGATGAATACATGTTTTAAGCATATATTCCTAAGGGAAAATTGCGGTAAATCCCTCAATCTATGGGTGATTTTGCATTGGTGCCCCCTAACGTATAAAAATGCGCGACATGCCTCCCAACCTATTGATTTTTGTATGATTTGCGCTCTGAACTATTAATCCACCTTACATTTTGGTACACGTATGTATCTTCATTTTTGTTCGTCGGATGGACATTAAGGGGCAAGAATTAAAGGTTGGGGGGCATATCGCATATTTTCATAAGTTAGGGAGTAAAGTGCAAAACAACCCATAAATTGGGGTTTGCCGCAATTTCTCCTATTTTTAAAATATTGATGAAGTCTAGACTTGGTCATTCTTAACCCTGATTAATGATCATATGCATTATACCTTTTCCCTCAAGTCATATAAATCGGGAACTACTGTAGGCCTAATTAAATCATTTATGAGGCTCAAATCTCCTACAAAAATTTGATGACTCGGTTTCGTAATTTAATTCAAATGAAGTTTGTAGTGTTTGATAAGTACGTCATGATTTTATATATTTGACGATATAACAGTTGTACTTTAGTTTGTTTTGTTGTTTGATAGAGTAATTAACATTAATCACTACAAAAATAATCATCTAAAGTGACGAAAATTCATCACATAAAGCTAATAAAACGTACAAACGGCTTATGTGGCGAATAAGTACCTCACAAGTTTCGTTGCCTCGTAGCAAAAGGGTTTTGATAGGAAGTTTGGGCGTCACAATAGATTGCAACAAAAGGGCATTCGTCACAACTCATTGGCGCAAAAACAGTATTCGTAACTAAAGTTTGGCTTGGACGATAGTATTACTTGAACTGTAGAATATCGTCACAACAACATAATTTAACAAGTATGCATATGAAAGGCTATTGCTGGCGATTTTGTTCTTCACAGTACCTTAAGCGACGAGCACTTTGTCACAACTCACAATAGCCCACTTTTCATATTTATTGTACGATTTATTTTGTCACAATAATTAAAAGGGATAAAAGCATCAAACCCCCAATATAGCTATACTCCTGTTGCATTTTGTCCCCTATCTTTTTCTTTTGGCAACTTGCCCTTGTACTATTGATAAATAAGCACTTTGTTCCCTCAACTATTGACCGAAAAAATAATTTGCCCCCTATTTGAATATTTCGGCAAATTTTTGTCGGAATTTGAAACGTAAACTTGAGAGTTCATCACTATATTAACCTCAAATTAAAAAAAATGCTCTTTTTTCACTTCGATTTTTGTTATATTTTATTAATTTTCAAACTCTAAATTTTGATAATCAATACTAGGGCTTGAAAATTAAGAAAATGTACAAAAAGTTGAAGGAAAAAGAGGGCACTTTATTGAACTTGAGGTTAAATCGTGATGAACTCTTATATTCATGCATGTTTCAAATTCCCGATAAAATTCACCGAAAATTTGATCAGGGGCAAAAAGTCTCATTTATCAAGAGTACAGGGGGCAAGCTGCAAAAAGAAAAGAATAGGGGGCAAAATGCATCGGGGGGTATAGTATAAGGGGTTTGACGCTTTTATCCCGAGTAAAAAATATTAATTTATTTACATTCTTATTAATGCAATCTCTTGTCAGTAGAGAACTATGTTGTTATCGGTACATAATGTTTCACGACGAAATAATCGTCACGAGAAATATAATTGTAAATCTCATTTCGTCGCAATCTATTGTGACATCACAAAGATTCGTCACTACAACCCAGTTGTGACGGGCCTTTCACGACGAAATTTGCAATGGTCTTTTTCGTCACATAAACTTATTGCGACGTTTTTTAAGCTTTACATGACGATTTTCAAGAAGCAACTTTTTTTGTAGTGGAAATATATCCCATAGTTTTATATAATCTGTGTTGTTTGGGTTTTTGATTAGTAGTGGGTCGACTAAGAACTAGAGCAGCTATGATATGATACTATGAGTATTGATGGCCACATATGGCCCAAACCTCTAGTTCAGCCTTTTAGATCTCCCCCAGCCACTTCTTTGGGTTCATTTCAATTAGGACGACTCATGGTACCGCATCCCATCAGGACCCACATCATTACCACATTAAGAAAATTTATTTTATGCGATGGTTGCATGATGACGTGGTACATTTAAAATTAAGATTTAACATAATTCCTGAATTATCGACAATAACTTCTGTACACTCTATTCCAACCATACATCTACATAAATAATCGAATTGTCTTCATCACCTCATTATCATGGATTAAAAATTCGAAACATTTCGGCCGAAACAACTGAAATGTTTCGCTTTTTAAACTTATGGAAACAAATTTTATACTCATTTTCGAATATACAAGGTTTCCCACCGAAAATCATTTTTTTCCTATAGTTTCGGTCGAAAAGTAGGAAACTATGTAAGTTCCCTTGGTTTGTGTCGAAAAGTTTGTTTGACTATATCTATAATTGAGAATAATAATGAATAAAATAATGTTTGTGGAGACATTTAATCACTATAACTATTCACAACGTCAGATCATAATTATATATTCTTGGAATAGATCATAGATTCATAATTATGTGGATGTAGGAATCATGAATTGGCGTAATTGGACAACGAATTATCCTAGATGAATGGAAAAAGAAAAAAAATCTGAACCCTTAAATATTTAATTAAGGTTAAAGTGTGCAACATATGTACGTTTTGTTGTTATCTCACAATTTTAAATACCTTTTTAGAAGAAATTCAAAAACTTGTACATTTTGAATAAGAAATTAAAACTTATAAACTTTTGACAACATAAACTATGATGAAAATGTAATCTATTTGTATTTTGTAACTTTTCGCTTATTTCTAAATTATTTTTTATTTTGTCAAAAGTACAACGCTTCTATAACAATTCGATGTGCTTATGAAAACATCTTCGAAACATTTCGAAACATTTCCGAAACACTTCGAAATATTTCCTAAATTTGATTAACCGAAACTTATGTCAGAAACGAAACTTTGATCCATGCTCATTATACAGCCGCTTCACCTAGTAATCTCTCGTTAAATACATATCAATAGAGCCCACTGTGTTACCATATAGTCAATGAAATCAATAATAGAATATGACCAATTAAGTCCGCAAATGAGGCAAAAGAAGATTTCAAGGCGGCCTAACTTTGAAAGCAATCACACAATTTAAAAAATTCAATCACTAAACCATTTCCTACTACTTCCAGCCACTAACTGTTCTTTTTCGTGAGCCTAAGAAAATGTGTTAAAACGATTCACATACAAGCTCCCAGTCTCCCACTTAGTCAAAAGGCTGCATAATTTAATCTCCTTTAATGTTAATTATCAAAAATAAAGCTCCTTTAATAGTGCACAAAGAATGATGAGAACTTTAAAAAGGCAAAAAAAATCTAATCAAATGTTGCAAGATTTTTCGTATGTGCTATGTTGTCCTCTACATATGCGTACTAACTTTGTTATGCCAACGTCACTTACATGAGCGACCATGTTTTCGTCTAACAGGATGTTACTAGGCTTCAAATCACAGTGTATAACTTGTGTGTTGATTGCAGATATCAGGTAGTTGATTGCACATGCCAGGTAGTTGTGCGAGATGCGCCCTGACTTATTGGTTTTGTACAATTTGCCCCTTGATGTCAAATTTAACGGACAAAAACTCATACACGTGTCCAAAATCAACGGTTGATCAAAGCTCCAGGGGCAAATCGCACAAAATTGGATAGGTTAGGGGGCATCTCGCACAAATCAATAGATTAGGGGAATAATGCAAAAGCATCCATAGATTAGGGGGTTTGCCGCAATTATCCCTATTAATATTAAATAAGCAATCGTATTATATCCACTATTTTCAAATGATCCATGTCTACGTACTCATATTGTACCATACCCGTATTGCCATATATTCGTAGTCGAGCATCATACAAATATCATTTGCACATGAAGATAGGTATCGTATATGACGAACATTACATATATATATATATATCTTCTCCAAATATATAAACTTAGACAAAAACGACAGCAAACAATACAAGAAGACAGCCATATCCACATTTTGAGCTCAGAAAATATTATCCAACCCAAAGTGCGCATAGATATGATTCACAGATTCAACATTCTGAAGTGTCAATATTACAAAACAAAGTAATAACAATAACAACGATAGCAAAGTTGGGAAAAAACGTTGGCAGACCAGAAAGTTAAACTTCAATCCAAAAAAACATCACTAGATAATGTGAAAGGCTCGTTTCTCTTGTCGCAGGCATACATCTTCTATCAGAATTCTGAAGCGGACTCGAGTGTCGAACGCACCTATTCAAAAAGTTACTCATCAGCAACAGTTTTTATAAATAATAAAAACTTTAATATCTATAACTTCAAAGTTTAACAAGCAGAAGGGAGGAAAACAGAGCTAATAAAAACCATATATCGTAATAAATATATGAAAGGAATTAAGGTTGAATATAAGAGGACTGATGGGAAATTAAATGTATATGCATGGATATTATATTGTTACATTCCCATTGTAAATCATTCCAGATATTCACTAGCTGCAAAAGAACTAATGAAAAGACTGCGACTAAAGCATTTTCGCTAATAGATAAAAAAAAATTCAGTACTTACAGATGTATTTATGGCGCTTTTAGTTTCTTCTCATCACCATCAGGAGACACTGATTTGAACCTCGAGCATCTCGTTTCCGTAATCCCTTTGTTCCTCCAGAATCTGTTTAGCTGAGTTTGCGGCAGAGGTGCTGCACCCCGACACCACGATCTTCTGTAATGAATTAAAGTCTCCAACGCTAGAAGGGATCTCCATAAGCTGTTTGCATCTCTGTAAAACCAGTTTATTAAGGCGTGGAAAGTTATCGTTAGAATCGTTGCTCCACTGTTCTATGTTGAGGTTCTCTAGTTTCAGGAATTTGAGTTTTGAGAACAGAACTTGTGTCGTATCCCACAATGCATCCTTAAATTTTCCATCGCGTAGCTTGAGAACCTCAAGGCTTGGAAGTTTCTGATCAAAGGTTGAGACTTCACTCCAATGCAGACTGAATTTCGACAGGGTTAGCTTTCTTAAGGTTGAAGGAAGACCAAAATGGCCTGAACAACGCACTCTACTACCGCATAATATCTTAAGAGATTCAAGGTGATTAAGAGATTCCAGTTGAGGTAACTGATACTCAAAGCTTCCGTGGAGGTTCCTTACTTCAACAGATATACATCTTAATTTTCGAACATTAGGTACTTTTTGAATCAACTTATTCTCTTCTCCAGGATGAACTATAGGCGTCGACAATGTCTGCAAATTCTCCAACTTGGAAGAGCTCTGACCATGCAGTAGTGCGCCACTGAAATTAGCACGATAATTTATATGCAGGTGCCTTAATTTCACCAATGACCAGATCTCCTCTGGCACTACAATTTCACCTCTTAATCCCTTGATAATCAAGGTCTCCAGGTTCCATAATTTGGATATTGATATTGGAATTGAATCCCAATCCGTGCGGATCGAAATGTATCTCAAATGAACCAGCTTTGCGACATGATCACTGTATGTATTTGCAGTAACAGTGATGCTTTCAGAATGAAAGATCCTCAACAATCTAAAGTCGCTAAAAACTGAGTTCATTTCCTCCTCCTCCATGGAAAAACTTTTGTTCGTGTTAAAGAACAGAATAGAGCTCAGAGGAGGAGGAATCGTAACCGTAGGAAGACGATCTTCGAGTGTCACGAAAGGCCTTGACGTATCGTAAGACCTACTATTTATGGAAATGCCTAGTCTTCGTTCATAGGTTACAGGATCAGATGACGCATCGCGTGCATTTATCTGTTTCATGAAGTTTTCTTCTTTAGCTTTCCCCAAACACATGTCACGCAACAAATCATGGACACGACAAGATTTCACCCTCCCATCAGGCCTTCTTTGAGCAATCATGACGAGGCTTCTATCAATTAGATCCATTAGCTTTAGTTCGGCTTGAAGTTCTAAGCTGTTCGTAAGCTGATCATCATCAGTTTTGTGCACAAAACCTTCAGCGATCCACAGCCACGTCAACTTGTTTGCCGAGATTTCGGCATCTTCTGGAAATGCTCCAAGGTAAAGAAACAACGGTTTCAAATGATCTGGTAAAAGCTTGTAGCTTAATTCACACGCTGTCATAGCTTGCTCTTGAGCAGCCATATACGAACTCAAATTTCCAGCAACGAGCTCCCATAAATGATGTTTCATTCCTGAATTGGCTAGAATTCCAGCAACCACGACGATTGTAAGTGGTAATCCACTGCAATTTTTTGCAATTTCCTTCCCAACTCGAATGAATTTTAAAGGGATTTTTGCTTCTTTGGGAAATACCTTCTCTTTCAACAAAACCCAACTCTGATCTTCAGTTAAATGACGAAGTTCGGTAGGATCTTTAAAATCTTCCAACCTGTTCCGACTAGTCAACATGATCCGGCTTTTGTTACCATCATCGGGAAAGAAATGTTTGAGGTCATTGAAAGCATCAATTCCCCACATGTCATCCATGACAATAAGGTACCTCTTCCCAATGAGTTTATGGTAAAGCATTTTAGATAGATCTCCAAAACTCTTCATTCTATGGGCATCAGCAGTTAGTTTGGTTATTGAAGCAAAAATTGTAAGCAATAATTCTTTCTTGTCGTAATTTTGGGAGACACAGCACCATCCCCTAATTTCAAAGTGATCAACAATGGAAGGATCATCAAACACTTTCTTTGCTAGAGTTGTCTTACCGAGTCCAGGCATGCCAACGATTGAGACAACATCAACCTTCACCCTCGACTCACTAGTCAGTCGTTCCTTTATTGACTCCATCTCATCCTCAAAACCCACCACTACTTCTGTCGTGGGAAGCAATGCTACAGGAACGGGGTTCTTGCTGCTGTCAATATGATCCATATTATTGCTATCATCATTAGCTGATCTTTTCTTGCTGATATCTGCAATACTTGCTCTTATTAGCTTCACCTGTTCTTTAAAATTGGGAAACCAAGGAGAGCTGCACGGGTCAGGAATGGAACCAACAACGCATGACTTTATAAAATGTTCTGCTTCAGATGCTGCACACCTGATACGGTCCAAAAGGTCTTTTGGGTCATCATCATCCGCAGTGCTATTATTTTCCATCGTATCCTGGAGAAATGTTCTCAACGAAATTAATTCCTCCTGGATAGATTTGAAACCACCGGCCTCATAAGTTTCTTTCAAATTACACGGAAAATCCTTCAACTCTCCCAAGTAGTCAACAAGATAATTCAAGAATCCAAGTTGATAAGTTTGGGGAGAATTTCTCCCTATTCTGCCAAAAGCTATGAGCAAGAAGATGTCAATGACACTTCTTTTGAGGGAACTGGCCTTCTGGCGCAATTCAGTTATCCAAAGAGTAGTCGCTTCTGTTGCCAAGTCTTCCCTCATTTCTCTGTTGAGAGAAAAGAAGAGGGCAGATCCAACATTCGCCACCAAAGTCTGGAAACTTGCTCTGAAATCTGAGAGTTTCTCCAGCTCTGCCTCATGGTTTGGCAGCGGGTAATTGAGAATCAAAGCCACCAAAAATTCGAGGTACTTGCAAAGAGATTTCATTTCATCTTTCTTCTCGTGCGTTGTGAGATCATAATTAATTAGCACTTGAAGATTTTTTTGGATGAAATGCACATAGCTTTTCAGGAATCCATCAGCCCAAGGAGAAAGAGGATCAGTATCGGGAGTGTCTTGTAATTTCAATTCATAAGCTTTAAGAACTTCAATACCTACTTTTGGCTCTAAACGGCGTCTCATCTGGGAATGCTCCTCCTTGGAAGAGAAATTTCCATATATTAACACGAAGGAATAGCATGCCATATTTTCAGCAAAAACCTCAACAAAAACCATAAACTCGTTCAGAGCTTCATGACTCCACTGATCTCTTGTGAACTGAAGGCAGTTTCTCAAAGATTCTAAATTTTCAGCATAAGTTTCCATATTTTCATATCCATTATTACTATAACTATTCCAATGTCGCCGGCTTTTACATCGATACAGAACATCCAGAACCTGATCCACAAATTCCAGCAGCGATTCCTCAGTGTGCACGAAAGCCGTTGATGGTGGTGAAGCTTCCGTACTAAAAAGAGCTAAGAATATACTGGATGCACTTGACAACAACCACTTAAAGTATTCACTCTGCTTCTGTTCCCAGAGCATAAATTCCTCACGTGATACGCGAAGAGTACAAAAGTTGAGGAGATCCACAAAGTAAGATTCGACATTCATCAAGATATTAACCAAACTCTTATTTATCACCCCATCCTTGTCCACGCACCGCTTTAACGTGCACCTGGAAAATGTAATCAAGAATCCAAGCTCCTTCCTCAGCTGGAAATATCGATATTCAGAAAATATGTGCGTCTTCCTTTCTAGTAGAGAAACAATGGCCTTAAATATCCTATTGTAGTTCTCGTACATGTCTTTCGTCACTTGGCGCAGATCGATGTTTTCACCCTCGAAGACATGGCTGTGCATTTTCCTACGTACTTTGTCTGGATGACCTTCCATCTCTCTCTCTCTCTCTCTCTCTCTCTCAGCAGCTCTCACTTTGAGAATCACAGAGACTTGACAACACCGGGAGACTTGACCATTGGTTAATAGGAAGTCATTTTCTAATCAATTTCACTTTGGGATATTAACTAGTTGCATGAATAATTCCTTTTTAATTCAAACCGAGAAGCATCAGTATTAATAGTTATCTATAATGCTAATTAGTACCCTCCCGACATCTTCACATGTTAATTGTCTTACCACCAAATAAACAATCTTTGAGTCAACTCGTTAGCGTGTTCGTTCTTCAATGTTTCACACCTTTAAAATTGTACAACTTGTTTAGAATAAAGCCGCCTGGCTGGTTGGTTGCCAATATAGTATAATTAATTAGTGGTAGATTAAAATGGTGAGGTTGATGGAAAACCGCCATTTTATATATAAATTAGTAGTCAATAATTAGTAAATTAAAAAGGGTAAATTGCAACAAACCCTCCAATCTATGGGTGCTTTTGCATTGTACCCCTAACCTATGAAAATGTGCAATATGCCCCCCAACCTATTGATTTTTGTGCCAATTTGCCCCATGAATTATTGAGCAACCATTCATTTTGTGTTGATATCCCTCCAAAACTCCCCAATGGTTTGAAATCTTGTGAGGAACCTCCCTATGGTTTGTTAATTATATAAAATTCACCTTCTAGCTAGTTTAATAAACTTTGCACAAAATCTTCTTTTTATGAAACCACAAAAGGGTGTTTTGAGAGTGTTTTAAGAACTACAAGGGGAGTTTTCGATAATTAACTAACCACAAGGGGTTTTGCACATTTTTTACGTGAAAATGGAGCCTAGAACTTGAGAGCGTTGTGCTCAACAAGGACTAGGACTCAGATGGATTAATAATAAAACTGAAATAAGAATACAAGCGGACGGAAAAGGCCGTAAGTTCAACGAAATCTAAAATTCTCCCTACCACAAGCATCATAATTAACAAAATCAAAAGTAAAAGATGGGCTAGAAGGCCACCAATGTAAACCCGGGGAGCGGGTACCAAAATTTGTATGTGCATCGGCCGCTTTGTTTCCTTCACGAAAGATGTGCGAGACTCTAAAATGAATGGAATGCACATAGTGCAGGCAAGCAATCCACCAAATGCGCAAGTGCCCGGGAACCGCTTCTGAGTTAGTCTTCAATAAGTTCACCACATATGTGGAATCACTCTCCAACCAAAGATAGTTCCAATGAAGCTCTTTTCCCTTGAATAATGCCAAGATGATCGCCCGGA
Source organism: Misopates orontium (assembly GCA_946800315.1). Taxonomy (NCBI): domain Eukaryota; kingdom Viridiplantae; phylum Streptophyta; class Magnoliopsida; order Lamiales; family Plantaginaceae; genus Misopates; species Misopates orontium. The sequence goes on along the minus strand of OX326946.1, from coordinate 2,445,400 downwards.
GCTCCGCCTCAAAAGCTAAAGTTGAGGCAATATGCATTGCAAATGCCCCTTTCGCAAACCCTCGAGCATTTCTAAAAATTCCTCCAGCACCTCCAACTCCCGGTGCACCGAGCGCACAACCATCTGTGTTACAACTAATCCAGCAGTCGAAAGCTGGATGCCAAATCATCGAAATAATTCTGGGAGCCATTCTGGGACGAATGGACATGCCAAACTGTCTAATAATTTGAAGATCCTTCATTGAAGTTGAAGTTCCAATCTTGAAAAAATCCACCTCTTTAATGCATCTCCAAAGTTTTCCCAGGAGGTTGTTGAGATCCGCCATCCTCAAAGACACACGCTTATTCCTTATCTACCAAAGAAGCCAAACAGCAGAGATAACCACCATAGACCAAAGAGCCCGGACTTGAGAACGTATCAGCAAAGCCGTTGTGAGCAGCTCAACAAGGGAACCTGTTGTGAAAATATGCTGCCCAAAAAGACCAGAAAAAGCCCACCAAGCACCCGCTGCAAACCGACAACTCACGAAAACATGCGTCAATGTTTCAGAATCTGACTTACAAAGGCGACAAAGGAAGCTAGATGAAACCCCCTACGTTGCAATGCATCTTCAGTTGGTATACCCTTCAAAGCTGCACGCCAGCAAACAAATGAGTGGGATGGAGAAATTCCTTCCAAATAAATTTGTGCACTTGTTGCCAATGAATTCGTTGCACATATTTTTTTATATATGTCTCACACCTGAAAAGCGTCACTGGAGCTAAGAGCCCAAACACATTTATCATTCATCCCCCTCAAGAAAAATATGCTCTTCAATTGTAGTCCGCAAAGTTGGTGGAATCAGATCTAATAAATGCCATTGATTCTCATAGAAAAAGTCTAAAACTGTCTCGCAAAAGTAGCCGTTCTCGAGTAGCAATTTTAAGTTGGTCTGCAACACTTGGGAAAATCCAGTTCTACAACCAAAAAATTGCAAGAAGAGGAATTGAAAATTATCGAACGAGTGGAGGAATTGAAAGAAGGGGGTTTAGTACATGATTTTGAAACAATTGGGGAGATTTGGAGGGATATTAACACAAAATGATCGGTTGCTCAATAGTTAGGGGGCAAATTGGCACAAAAATCATTAGGTTATGGGGCATATCGCACAAACAAATGCCCTTATATATTGGGGGGTTTGTTGCAATTTCCCCAATTAAAAATAAAAGAAAAACTACTTATATAAAAACAAAAATATTTGCAAACACTGACAAAAGTTACTTAAAGTGACTTTAAGTAAAAGTAGCGAACAAGTTTGTTGTATAAACTATTGTACATACCCTAAAGACCCAACTTAAGTAATTAATTTCCAAAAAACGGGACTTTTCATTCCTAGCTTCTGAAACAGGCTTTTAAGAAGGAAAAATCTGTTCCCAAACTACGGGCAATGCATTTTAATAAGGCGAATCCCCTTCCTACAACGTATTTCCCTATAACCACCAAATTTCTTATATTCTTCTAGTACCATTCCTCAAAATATCAGTCCAATTATTAATTTTTTTGTTTTTCCTTCAAATACTCTTATATAATAGAGTTTGCAATAGACCCATAGCATAACGGAAACTCAAGAGGTACGTTATATTCTTAAACTTAATATTTTATTGGGTTAGTTGCAGCAAACCTCCAAACTATGGGGTTTGTTGCACTTTGCCCTAACCTATGAAAATGTGCGAAATGCCCCATAACCTATTATTTTTATGCGATTTGCCCCCCGAGTCGTTGATCAACCCTTCATTTTGGACACGTGTCTAAATTTTTGTCCGTCAAATTTGACATCAGGGGGCAAATCATACAAAAATCAATAGATTGGAGGCATCTCACACATTTTTATAGGTTAGGGGGGCAAAGTGCTAAAAAACCCATGGATTTGGGGGTTGTTGGAATTAGCCCTATTTTGTTTCATATTTTTGAACAGTTGTGTAAATAATCATCTGTAAAGTAAAATGCGGAACGACTCGAAGAGATTGCAAAACAAAGTCCTCTGCTACAATACGTTTGGTTTCTCTATAGTTAACTAATAAACTTTATTAAAAAAAAAAGGTTATTGATTTGCAACGAGTAATTAAGAGTTGCCAACACCAGATGTGACCATTGATAATCCTTGAATTGAATTTGAATTCATATTCTAGTCGTTTTGTTAGTATTTGGGATAATAAATTATTGATGGATTCCTTCTTTATCCGGTTTTTCTACGAGCTAATGCCATTAAATTTTGAGATGCATCAGAGGAATTTTTTTTTAGGGCTAATTGCAGCAAAACCCCCAAACTATGGGGTCAGAGCACTTTACCCCCTGAACTATCGTTTGGTGCACAAACACCCATGAACTACTCATTTTACCCCCTTATGTCAAATCTGACGGACGAAAACTTAGACACGTGTCCAAAATGAACGGCTCAGGGGGTAAAATTAGTAGTTCAGGGGGTATTTGGCACATTTTCATAGTTCAGGGGGTAAAGTGCTCTGACCCCTATAGTTTAGGGGGTTTGCTGCAATTAGCCCTTTTATCTATAATATTAATTAGCAACACCCCCGGGGGGGCTCTTCACATGTACTAGTTAACTTGTCAGCAAATAAACAATGTCTGATCAATTCGATTCAACTCCTTTGCGTGTTCGTTCTTCATTGTTTCACACCTTTAAACTTGTACAACTTGTAGAAAAAATGTTCAGATCTACCTGGCTGGTTGGTTTCGAACTTAGTATTAGTGTATTGATTAGATTGAACGAGATTAAAAAGGGGTTATGGGGATGGATGAAATTGTGATAGTAATGTCTGAAAAAACAAATATTGGTGTTTTATACGTTATTCTAAGAGACATTAATGCATAATAATACAAACATTAATAATGAATGAACAAATTAAACTATAAAATACAATATGATTAGTAACATAACTAATAATATTCAGAGAAAGGGGGAAATTGCATCAAACCTCCCTGTGGTTTCATAAAACCTGCACGAAACTCCCTTGTGGTTTGTTAATTGTCTCAAAACCCCCTTGTGGTTTCATAAACTCTGCACAAGATCCCCAAACTTGCACAATACCCCTTGTGGTTTCAAAAAGTTTTGCATAGAACTCCCTTGTGGTTTCTTGAAAAGGGGATTTTGTGCAGAGTTTATGAAACCACAAGGGAGTTTTAGACAATTACAAACCACAAGGAGGTCTCGTGTAGATTTTCGAAACCACAAGGGGGTTTTAGGTTGATTCCCCAGAGAAAGATCAGAATCAGAAGTAGTCATAGTCTTCCAGATGCATACCGCACAATCACTCAAGTCTGAAAATCTTTCAAGTCAATTTGAAAGCAACTACAGATTGAAAATCACCAGCTATAGCTTTCAAGTCAACAAAATAATTTGACACTTTTCTCTTGACAGTAAAGTAATGAACCTAATAAGTATAAACACATGAATGTAACATTGACTGCGCTTATCTCATATCTATCACGATCTTTCTAACCATTGAACAAGATTCAAGAGAAGGTTGTTCGAGTTCTGCAACCATTCTCCAAGCTATCGTGAAAAGTTCATTACAACGTCGTCGCCATGTATGAGCCATGATTGTTGAGCAGGTGTTTGCGTAGGAAGTTCCAGTATTCCCATATATCGTAGTCCTGCCGTCTGCGGAAGTAAAAATCATAGTATTAATTAGAGGCAAATATCAAACTTTTGGCTTCAAAAACAGAACAAAAATTAGTCAGTTCTTGCCGTCATGTCCGAGTTTCTTTTGTTGTCTTTGTATGCAAAACCTGAAGCCTGATTTTCTTTAGTTCTGCTAGGACATCTCTAATTTTCATTAATCTCTCACCAGGCGCATCTTCTGAACAACGTAGAGCTAACTCCAGGATGGATACTATACAGCACATCTTCTCACCATGGTTTTCTTCCTCTGGTCTTACCAATTTGCAATCAATAACCTGACTTGGTGCATTATTGAGTAGTGACCATTGAACCCAATTCTTGAGGTTAGAGTCTCCAGAAAACATTGCATCGCTGGGCCTCTTTCCTGTGAAAGTTTCCAATATCATGATGCCGTAACTATACACATCGCATCTTGTAGAAATTGTGCCTTCCAATCCATATTCTAAAACAAATTTTGCTATCAGTAAAATGAGATTGATAATACTGAAAGAAAAAAGAATCTTAAACAAAGTTGAAAAGAATAAAAAGGTAACTTTATTTGCCTGGTGCCATGTAGCCCATTGTCGCGAGGGTCCTGGTAGATGTGATGCTCTTATCTTCAAACAACATCTTTGAAATGCCAAAATCACTCACATGAGCAATCATATTCTCATCAATTAGGACATTGCTAGGCTTTAAATCACAGTGAACCACGGGTGTTGAGTAACCATCGTGAAGATATTCCAATGCACAAGCAACATCTATCATTATATTCAATCTTTGATCGATATTCAGGAAATATTCGTCGGAATACAACCACTTCTCCAAGCTTCCATTGGGCATGTATTCGAGTACTATGGCCTTAAAATCCTCGTTAGAGCAACTACTGATGACCTTAGTGAGATTCCTATGGCGAAGATTGCGTAGTACTTCGCATTCAGCGTCAAAAGACTTCAGTGCACCTTCTAGTTTCATATTGAATACCTTTATGGCCAGAATTGTCCCATCTCTGAAGACACCTTTATAAACTGAACCAAAACTTCCTTCACCAAGCAAATTGCTTTCACTATACCCATTAGTTGCCTGTAAAAGGTCGTAACAAGAAATTCTTGCAAGTCCGGCTGTAGAAGCTATATCTAATACTGTCTGATGGTTATTTTTTCTGCGGTTTCTAAATATTAGCAAGGTGAATATCACGATAAACATCAAGGCTGCAAAGCCTAGAGGTATGAGTATAGATAACAATATTTTCTTCAACTTTGATCTATGCACTAATCCTTTGCAATGTGAAACCTTGTACTTAGGAAGACCACATAGTGCGCGATTAAATATAAAGGATTGGCTTGTGAAGTTTCTAAAAGAACCGCCTGTAGGAATCTCTCCAGACAATTCATTGAAAGAAACATTGAGGTATTTAAGTTGCTTAAGTGTCTCTAAAGACCTTGGGATCATACCAGAGAGATTATTATCAGAAAGATCCAGCGAGACCAAATTCAACATGCCACTGATGGACTCTGGGATGGGTCCTTCAAATCTATTGCGGGCCAAAGAAAAATTAATTAAGCTCTGCAAGCTTTCAAAGGTGTTAGGAATATCATCTGAGAACTGATTTACTGATAGGTTTAAGTATGTTGTTGCTTTCAGATTTCCTATTTGTGGAGACAAAGAACCGGTAAAGGAATTTGAGGAAAGGTCTAGCTCGAGGAGATGTTGCAATTTCCAAATACTATCAGGTACACCAGAAGTCAAGTTGTTAGAATTCAGAAAAATCTTCCTTAGAGTGGAGACATTTCCTAAGCATTCTGGAACAGACCCTGTGAGCTGATTTTGGTTCAAGTATATCTCCCCCAAATACTTTAAGTTACAGAGATTACTGGGAATGTATCCTCTTAGTTGGTTGTCGCCAAGATACAACTGTTGAAGGCTCGATAAACCATGGAGTGTATTCGGAATAAAACCAGCTAACTCATTGCCAGAGAGAGATAGCGTTACCAATCCACTTAAGTTACCAATTTCATTCGGAATTTGGCCCTTGATTTTACAACCAGAAGCATACATAGTGTTAAGGGAAGAAGAAAGATTTCCCAAAGATCTAGGAAGAATGCCATTTAGAGGATTATTATTAATATACAAATGTGTTAAGTACCTGCAATTCGTCAAGGAGGTGATAAACCTCAATTCAGAAGACATGGATCGACTTACAAAATTGTTCATCTCCAAGTTCATGGATTGCAGGAGTCTTAGCTCCCCAAGGGAATCGGGAACTGTGCCCATGAAGTTGTTTTGAGAAAGGTCTAGAAGCACAAGCTGAGAACAGTTTATGATAGAGTTTGGTAGAACTCCATCCATATTGTTACCACCAAGATAAAGCCTTTCAAGATTAGGTAGAAGGTAACAGATATTTGATGGAAGAGTACCAAAAAGGTTATTTGTTGTCAGTGAAATCACTCTCAATGTCGAGATGTTAAATATATTTGGAGGTATGGAACCGCTTAAACTATTACTCGATAAGGATAGCACCCTTAGTTCTAAAAGCTCGCTGAAAGTTCGTGGTATTACACCTGGAAAACACAAACAAGAGTTACTTATCAGAGCTCTTTCTGCTATTTGATTAAAACTGCAAGACGTCATGAAAACCAGGAAGGGACATATTATATGATGCAAAAGATATTATGCAATCTTCCCTACCAGTGAAATTGTTTTGATATAGATAAATCTCCTTAAGCATGGTAAGATTACCAAACTCTTCCGAAATGGATCCACTGAATTTATTTTGCGCCAACGAGATAAACTCCAAAGACGATATATTGAATATGGAAGATGGTATAGAGCCCCTAAGCATACTATTTCTGAAGGATAGAAACTGAAGATTGAGAAGTTTTCCAATCTCTAAGGGAATTTCACCTGGAAAAACAAAAGCAATCATAATATAAAGTTAACAAACATGATATGTTACATAAAATAAGACGCTGCTCTCGGGTTCAGATAGCACAGAATTAGTCATGTGCTTTAACATATCTCGATGTGATCACCTCTATGGATTGGTTTGTCTTAAAATATCGCTTTCGAGATCAGATAGCAAAGAATCAACTAACATGATATGTTCAGATGCTAGCTTAGATTTATGTTTATGAATGAATACTTTAGTGTACCTCGAACCTAATCTGATAATTTCTTGTTAATTGAATATGTGTGTGTATACAAATAAAACTCTTTTGCTGAAATTGTGGGATTATGCTATCAAACAACAAAACTTATGATTAATGAGACGTTTTAGGCAACTTAAATTAACCCTTGTAAGTAAGACCCTGGAAAAGGCAAGATTTTACCTGTTAACTCATTGAAGCCAAGATATAATTCCTCGAGCATCTCTAAATTTGCAATTTCTGGTGGTATGGTTCCAGTGAATTTGTTATCTGACAATGACAGAATCTGGAGCTGAGAACATGCAGAAACATTTGATAGAATCTGGCCATGTATCTCATTGTCAGATAGATAAAGTCCCTTAAGTAGAGGAAGTCGAAGGCACATGTCATCTGGAAGGGTACCGGATAAGCTATTGTTGGTGAAAGCAACTTCTTCTAGTGTAGAGATGTTGAATATGACGGATGGAATGGAACCTATAAGCTGGTTATGCTCCACGTACAGTCGAGTCAGATTACGAAGATTCCCAAGGCCTTCTGGTATTGTCCCTTGGATAGAATTCTGCGACAGATATAAAGTCTCCAAACTCGACATGTTCACGAGTGAAGAAGGGATGAAACCAGAAAGTTGGTTACTTGTCATGCTCAATCCCTTGAGATTATGGAGCTTGCCTATGGATTCTGGAATGTTACCTTGAAGAGAATTAAATGAAATGTCGAAAATCTCGAGCTTTGTTTCGTTGGAGGAGGAGTGCAGGAATGGGTTCAAACTGGTAAAACTGTTGTTATAGAGAGACAAGAACTGAAGTTGAGGCAAGAAAGCGAACAAAGAAGGAACCTCCCCCGTGAAGTTGTTGTGACTCAACCTGACGAATCTCAGTCTTCGCAAACGAGCCATCTCTTGAGGTAGAATTCCACTGAAGTAGTTCCTTCTCATGTCTAGAGAAGCAAGAAACGACAGGTTTCCGAATTCGGGGGGAATTTCACCGGTGAGTCCCATGTTCGAGACGTTCAATGCTATTACTCTGAGATGACGATAGCCACATGTGACTCCGATCCAGTTGCAAACTGAAGATGAACTGGTCCAATTTCCAAGGACATCGTAAGGATCAAAGGTGATTCGTGCTTTGAGAGCAAGAATAGCCAGCTGATCGGTGGTGATATTGGTTATGGCGGCGTTTGATCCAACCAAGAAAAAGTGCAGGAATAAGACTGGTGTAACAAGATGAACAAAACGGGAGGTTCCCTCCATAGGATTTGCAGCAATTTCTTAAAATGTTGGATGTGGTGAATATTTGCACTACGTTAGAAGGTAATATGTTTGTCCAAACTGTAACTACTAGGAAAAATGCTGCAATAGAGCTTGTTTAAATTGATGAATAATAAGACAGGTCTAGAAGTCTACCTTTGAGTCAATGACATGTGAAAGCAAATTTCATGGAAATTCAATGACTGACTTTTAGCCACTTTTTTTAAAAGTTGTTACAAATTGAAAAATTGTCACAAGCTTCGACTTTTAAAGACTTACTGTTCATATTCTATGTCTGTTCTCACGTCTCAATTTCGTAAGCCGAACAAGTTACTTGCATCCAACACATGCAATCGGAAGTTACGGTGTTAAATCCTAATGAAGAAAAAATAATATGGCAGATAATTTACTAGAACCTTCGAAAATACCTTTTGGTCTTTTTATGGTATTTCTTTTTTGTCATTTATTCAAACACAATAATGAATAAACAACACGTAGTGACGCAACAAAAGTTAATCTGCTGGAATCCAAAGAAGTTTCTGTGCGGGATGAAATATTTCCTGTGGTATTTATATAACGTGAAACTTCATAAGTCATTCTAAGAAAAATCTAACAATGCTAGACTGCACATTCAGAAACAAAAACAGTACTGGATAGAAATTCATAAATTTTGAAATATCATGAAAATTAAACTATAACATCAATAACAACAAATAAATTTATGGGTCAATTGCGTTTTGCCCCTTAACGTTTGGGGTGTTTTGCGAAGTGCCCCCTAACGTTTCAAAAAGAGCACTTTGCCCCCTAACGTTTGAAAAGTTGCCCCCTGAGTCAAATCTAATGGATGAAAAAGATAGCCACGTGGCAAAAATCAACGGTAGATCAAGGATTCAGGGGGCAACTTTACAAACGTTAGGGGGCAAAGTGCTCTTTTTGAAACGTTAGGGGGCACTTTGCAAAACACCCCAAACGATAGGGGGGTGATCGCAATTGACCCTAAATTTATTGCAAATATTTCATTACAACTTCTTGTCTCGGCCAGTCCAGCATTCCAGTATATCGCAGTCTTGTCGTCTTCTAAAGCAAGAAACAGAATTAATTAGAAGACAAATATCCTTGCCTCATGTTTGAATTTCATGTATTATGTAAGTGGAAGCCTGATTTTCTTCAGTTCTACGAGGACATCTTTCATGTTCATCCTCTCGCTAGGAGCATCTGCTGAGCAAAGTAGTGCTAACTCCAGCAGAGATGCTATGCAATGCATCTTTTTACCGTGCTTTTCTTCCTCTGGTCTCATCAATTTGCAATCAGTTACCTCATCCAATGTGTTAGTATCGACTGAACATTGAACCCAACTCTTGAGATTAGAGTCTCCAGAAAACATTGCATCGCTCGGCTTCTTGCCTGTGAAAGTTTCCAATAACATGATTCCGTAACTGTACACATCGCATCTTGTAGAAACTGTGCCTTCCGATGCATATTCTAGAAACAAATTTTGCGATCAGTAAAATGCTATGCATTGATCATAATGAAAAAAAAAAAAAAGTAAAACAAAGTTATGGAGAAAGAAAAGAATGAAAAGGTAAATTGATTTGCCTGGAGCCATGTAACCAATTGTCGCGAGGGTCCTGGTATGTGTAAGACTCTTATCTTCAGTCAAGAATTTGGCAATACCAAAATCACTCACATGAGCAACCATATCATCATCAAGTAGCACATTACTAGGCTTTAGATCACAGTGAATCACAGGTGTCGAGTAACCGTGGTGGAGATATTCCAATGCACTAGCCACGTCTATCATTATATTCAATCTTTGCGAGAAGCTTAGGAAACAGTTGTCAGAACACAACCACTTCTCCAAGCTTCCTTTGGGCATGTACTCCAGTACTATGGCCTTGAAATCCAGGTTAGAGCAACTAGTGACGACCTTAGTGAGATTCCTATGGCGAAGATTACGTAGTACTTCACATTCAACATCGAAAGACTTCAGTGCACCCTCTAGTTGCATTTTGAACACCTTTATGGCCAAAATAGTCCCATCTCTAAGGACACCTTTATAAACTGAACCAAAACTTCCTTCACCTAGTAAATTGCTTTCACTATATCCATTAGCTGCATGTAAAAGGTCATAATAAGAAATTATTGGCAATCTTGCAGTAGAAGATGTATCTGATATTGTTCGAGATTTATTTTTCCTGCAATTTCTCAACATTATCAAGGCCCAGATGATGACAAACACTAAGGCTGCAACGCCGAGAGGAATGAGTACCGCCAACAATACCTTATTCGTCTTTGATCTATGCAATTCTTCACAAGGTGAAACCTGGTACCTAGAAAGACCACACAGTGCGGCGTTGGACATAAAGGATTGGCTTGTGAAGTTTGTGAAAGGGCCACCAACAGGAATCTCTCCCGACAATCGATTGAATGAAACATTGAAGTATTCAAGTTCGCTAAGTGCCTCTAAAGACCTCGGGATCGTACCAGAGAGATTGTTATGGGAAAGATCCAGCAGTAGCAAACTTATCATATTACCAATGGAACTTGGGATGGACCCTTCAAGTCTATTGTGGGCCAAAGAAAAATAAGTTAAGCTTTGTAAGCCTTCAATGGTGTTTGGAATATTATTTGAGAACTGATTTACTGATAGGTTTATGTATACCAATGCATTCATATTTCCTATTTGTGGAGACAGAGGACCGGTAAAGGAATTTGAGGAAATTTCTAGAGCCAAGAGATCTTGCAATATCCAAATACTATCCGGTACACTAGAAGTCAAGTTGTTAGAATGAAGATTGATCTCCCGTAAAGAGGAAGCATTTCCTAAGCATTGTGGAATCGGCCCTGTGAGTTGATTTTGGTACAAGTAAATATACCCCAAATGCATTAAAGTGCAGAGATTGTTGGGAATGTTTCCTCTTATTTGGTTGTCGGCAACTGAAAAAAATTGAAGTCCCGATAAACCATGAAGTGTTTTTGAAATAAATCCAGTCAAATCATTCCTTGAAAGATCTAATGATACCAATCCACTTAAGTTACCGATTTCATCCGGGATTCGGCCATTGATTTTGCAATTAAAAGCATCTAGAATGTTCAGGGAAGAAGAAAGATTTTCCAAGGATCGGGGAAGGATTCCACTTAGAGGATTGTCACTCATAGACAATTGTGTTAAGTATCTGCACTTCATCAAAGAGGTGATAAATCTCAGTTCAGAAGAAACGGATCCACTTACAAAATTGTTCCCCTGGAAGTTCAGGACTTGAAGGAGTCTTAGCTCCCCAAGGGAATCTGGGACTGAACCCATGAAATTGTTTAGAGCAATGTCTATATCTAAAAGCTTAGAACAGTTTATAATAGAGTTTGGCAGAACTCCATCAAAGCTGTTGTTTCCAAGTTGAAGCCTTTGAAGATTGGGTAAAAGATAGCCAATATTGGATGGAAGATTGCCTGAAAGGTTATTCGCTACAAGTGAAATCGTTCTTAATGTCGAGATGTTGAATATATTCGAAGGTACGAAACCGCTTAAATGATTACTCCCCAAGTCTAGTACCTCTAACTCTAAAAACCCACTGAAGCTTTGCGGGATTACACCTGGAAAAATACAAAAAGATCAGCAATTGTTGATGGAGTTAGGCTTAATGAGCTCTGTTTGAGAAGCAAAAGAGACTTTTGCAATCTTTGTACGCACCTGTGAAGTCGTTTCGACCGAGATAAAGCTCCTTAAGCATGGTAAGGTTACCAAAATCTTCTGTAAGAGATCCACTCAGATTATTTATTGCCAAATGCAGATATTGCAAAGAAGATATATTGAATAGAGAAGATGGTATAGAGCCCCTAAACATATTACTTTCGACGTCTAATAACTGGAGATTGTGAAGTTTTCCGATCTCTGAGGGAATTACACCTGCCAAAAATCAAAATAAAAGTCATGTACAATATGAAATTCACAAACATGCAATGTCCCTGAAAGGGAATTATCATAATTTAGTTTTTTACGCCTATTAGTATCAAGATTTAATGGTAACATTTAATTCGTTGTTCAAAACTTTTCCCTTAATTTGAAACCCGAAAAATTATGGGAGACCAACACCCTAAAACCAATTAAACACCTTAATAAAAAAATAAAAATAAAAAATAAAAATCCTCTTTGAAATTGTTGGATTATTTTGTCCAACAGTAAAGTTCATGATTCACGAAATGTTTTGGGCAACTTATACCCTTTCTTTCCTAACAAAATATTTACTGTATATAGTCTTGTTCATTAGAAATCATAATATTCAATGTGAATAATTTATTTTTTAGATTGTAGTTAATTATAAGGGATAAAAGCTTCAAAAACCCCTGTATTATCCCGGTGTTGCACTTTACTCCCTATCCTTTTTTTTTTTTTTTTTGCAATTTGCCCTATCTGCTATGGATAAATAAGCACTTCACCCGTAGTCAACAATCCAACGAAATTTTTTAGTCGCCGTGATTTGAAACATGAATATGGGGGTTCATTATGATTTAACCTCAAGTTCAATAAAATGCCCTCTTTTTCCTTCAGCTTTTTGTTCATTTTCTTATTTTGCAAACCTTAATTTAATCGTCGAAATTTAGGGTTTGAAAATTTAGAAAATATAGCGAAATTGAAGTACAACAAGGACTATTGAATTTGAGGTTAAATCGTGAAGAACCTCCATGTTCACATTTCAAATTTCGGCGAGAAAATTCCACTGGTCAATCGATGAGGGGGCAAAGTGCTTATTTATACATAGTATGGAGCACAAGTAGCAAAAAAAAAAAAAAAATAGGGGGCAAAGTGCAACAGGGGTATAGTATAGGGTGTATAAAATATCCAAAAGGGCAGAATTTTACCTGTGAACTCGTTGTAGCCAAGATATAATACCTCAAGCATCTCTAAATTTGCAATATCTGGTGGTATGGTTCCAGTGAATTTGTTAGCTGACAATGACAAAATTTGGAGCTGAGAACACGCAGAAATACTTGATGGAATTCGGCCATGTATCTCATTGAAAGATAGATGAAGCCCATTGAGTAGAGGAAGTTGAAAGCATATGTCGTCTGGAAGGGTACCAGATAAGCTATTATTGGTGAAGTCAAGAAGTTCTAGTATTGAGATGTTGAAGATGGCGAATGGAATGGAACCTATAAGCTGGTTATAACCCATGTTTACATAATTCAGATTATGAAGATTCCCGATGCCTTCTGGTATCGTTCCTTGGATAGAATTGCGTGATAGATATAACGTCTCCAAAGTCGATATGTTCACAAGGGAAGAAGGGATATAACCAGAAAGTTGGTTACCTGCCATGCCCAATCGCTTGAGATTCTGTAGATTGCCTATAGATTCTGGAATGTTACCTCGAAGCGAATTGAATGAAAGGTCAAAAGTCTCGAGCTTTGTCTCGTTGGATAAAGAGTGCAGGAATAAGTTGAAGCTCGTAAAACTGTTGTTCCTTAGATACAAGAACTGAAGTTGAGGCAAGGAACCGAAACATGAAGGAACCTCCCCTGCAAAGCTGTTGTAACTCAACGTGATGTATCTCAGTCTTCGCAGGCGAGACAACTCCTGAGGTAGAGTTCCACTGAAGTAATTGCTCCTCATGTCGAGAGAAACAAGAAACGAGAGGTTTCCGAATTCAGGAGGAATATCTCCAGTAAGTCCCATGCTGGACACGTTCAATGCTCTTACTCTGCGATGACGAGAGCCACACATGACTCCGATCCAGTTGCAAACTGAAGACGATGAAACGGTCCAATTTTCCAGGAGGCCATAGGGGTCGAAGGTGACTCGTGCTTTCAGGGCAAGAAGAGCGGACTGATCGGTGGTGATGTTGGTTATGGTGCTGGCAGAGCCTGCCAGGAAAATGTGCAGGAATAAGGTTGTTGTAACAAGATGAATAAAATGGGAGGTTCCTTCCATGGGATTTGGAAACAGTTTCTAGTAGACTTCTTCACTCAGTTTAGAAGATAATATATATGTATATTTAAATTGAATGAAAATTTTGTACAAGTCCAGCTTGTTTAAATTGATGATAAAATGCATGGATCTAGATTTGAGAATCTTCAAGATTAAGTTGACATCGTCAACGATACATGCATGGAAATTAATGTGAATTGACGTGGCTTAGTTTTATGTTCCTGCAAACTAAATGCAATTCATAAGTAAATTCTACGTCCAAGATTCACTCAACCAAGATATAGACTTTTCTTCAACTCGTAAAAATTCCATGGGCATGACATCCCCCGTTAAGCACGGCACAATCACTCAAGTCTGCAAGATTTTTTCATATACTTAAAATGTGCCAACGTCTAATATTATTTACTTAGAATGACGATATATATAGTTTATACTAATTAGTTCAGACACTTTAAGTAGTATTTCTCAATTTTATAGTTTAAAAAGATTATTATTTCAAAATTATAAGTAAATTAAAATTTAAAAAGAAAACTCAAATGGTGAGAACTTAAATTTTAGTTTTTATTTAAAAAGCAGCAAACAAAATTAATAAGAAAAAAAATGAAAACCGCTTTTTTGAATGAATATTCATATTTTATTTCATTTTTTGAATAAATGTTTTTTTTACTATTAGCCATTTTCTCTACTTTTATTCGAAAAAAATGAGTTCTGGATATTAATTTCCAATATATGTTTTTTAGGAACATTCTTTCTTTAATTTTCTGAACATATTTTATTTTATTTTTGAAAAAAGAATTTTGAATAACTTATCATTTTTAAACTGTAAATTTTGAAAATACAACGACAAATAAAATTCAATTTATTAATGTATAAAAGTCTATGTTAGAATAAAGTTCTATGTTGACAAGTGCCAAAGTTGTTAATATATTTATCAAAGACAATAAATAGCATAGTAAATCAACGACAACCCATCGCATAGTTTTCCATAGAAAAATGGTACCTTAGTCTTAACAAGTTGGTTAATAGTTTTCCATAGAAAAATGGTACCTTAGTCTTAACAAGTTGGTTAAAATTATGGTCAAAATTCACATGATGGATGGATATGGATCTATCTGATATGTTACTCCAAATCTTAGGAGGGGTAATATCATATTATTTAAAAAATTTAAAGGGTGTAACTATATTTGATCAAAATTTATAGAAACTTTAAAGGGTGTAACTAATATTTGATCAACACTTATAGGATGTTGCTGATGTTATCCCTATTTTCGAACGTGCTTCATATTAAGGATTCAAGTTCAGCGCTGCACGATCCTTCTAAATTAGAGTCTAAATTGAGATATTATACTTATCAATATTAGTACTAACGAGCTGAGCATTAAATATATATCTGTTGACGTAGGTTCTTTACAAATTTCAGGGCTAATTGCAGCAACCCTCTTAATTTATTGGGTTTGTACTTTACCCCTTAATTTATGAAAATGTGTTAGATGTCTTCCAATTTATTGATTTTGTCCTTGATGCCAAGTTCAACGAAAAAAAATGTTGATACATGTCCTCAAAATAATGGTTGATAAATAATTCAGAAGGTAAATCGCATAAAAAATTAATAGGGTGGTGAGACATATATATTACACATTTTCATAGGTTAAGAGATAAAGTGCAATAGTACCTAACTATATATTGGTTGGGAAGGTTTGCTGTGATTAACCATTTCTTTTAAAAAATTATCTATTTGTAACTATCACGAGGTATATGCCATTAACTTCTTAGATGCAAATTTACAACTTAAATTATTGTGTTCTTCCTTTTCGGGGAAAAGAAAGAAAGGGAATTAATAACAAACAGGCTTTTTGGTTATTTAAGGAAAAATCAAATAGCCCAATCCTACATATTGACAGCTAGGCCCGAAAATGCATCCATATATAGATGTATAAGTAATTTCATCCATCTTCGTAAACAAAAATTTCATATTTATATGAGTTATTTTATGCAACTCCTTTTGCTTAAAAACAATTTTATTTATATGAGTTATTTTTACTTTTTCAAGCCAAAATATGTCCAAAGATAAGAAAGAAGGAATTGAACTAAATATTTTTCACAATCGTAACAAAACAATGACACCTTTTTCTCTTCACAGCAGACTGTTGAGCTTAATAAGCATAACATATGAATATGAAGGCATTTCTAGCTAGGCTTCAAATCAGAGTGAAATGTAGCTGAAGAATGAAGATATGGCAGAATGAGAGAAGTTTGCCCTGTAAACAGAACATGAACTTCCTGCACCGAATAAGTCACTTAGAATTTGTTCGTGCATAACTCTTACTCTGTGAGAATAGACAATATATCGCGCTGAGATTGGGTTTTTTCGTCTTCATCGTCTTATTAAGATATACACGAAATTGTGGCGAGGAAGTACAAGGCTGAAAGTGCAACTTAGCACCACTGGGGATTTCTCTCCTTAATTTGTTAAATTATACATACAAAAGTTTCATTTGTTGCAGCTTCTCTAATGACTTGCAATTTGTTGAGGATGTTAAAAAGCTCAATTCTGAAGAAGACTCGCTAAACAAACAAAAAAAAATAACAAGTTTATTGTGATAAGTTCATCACAACTTCTTGCCTCGCACATCATTCTTGAACGCGTAAACACCTGCAAGTCGCTGCTTAGGAACTCCCAGGCCCAGCATAACCATATCTTACAGTCCTCCTGTCTGTTGAAGCAAGCATCAGAGTATTAATTAGAGTGAAATATACAACTTTTGGTTGCAAAACACTAAACAAAATTTAGTTAATACTTGCCTTCATTTCAGAGCCTCGTGTGTTGTATAAACTGAAGCCTGATTTTCTTTAGTTCAATTACCACATGTCTTATGCTCATCCTCTCGCCAGGAGCATCTGCTGAGCAATGTAGAGCTAATTCCAGGACAGATGCTATGCAGTGCATTTTTTCACCGAAGTTTTCTTCCTCTGGCCTTATCAAGTTGCAATCAATAACCTGACTCAATGCATTATTGAGCAAAGCCCATTTAACCCAACTTTTGAGATTAGAGTCTCCAGAAAACATTGCATCGCTTGGCTTCTTTCCTGTGAATGTCTCGAATACTGTGATGCCATAACTGTACACATCGCACCTTGTAGAAACCGTGCCTTCCAATCCATATTCTAGAATAAATTTTGTTATCAGTAAAATAAGATTGATCACAACGCATAAAAAATACTAAACAAAGTCTCTATAGAGAGAGGGGGAAAAAAAGAGAGAATGAAAGGTAAAGTTTATTTGCCTGGAGCCATGTATCCCATTGTCGCAAGGGTCCTGGTATGGGTGATGCTCATATCTTCAGTCAACAATTTTGCTATACCAAAGTCACTCACACGAGCGGTCATATTCTCATCCGTAAGGACATTACCAGGCTTTAAATCACAGTGAATCACCGGTGTTGAGTAACCATGGTGGAGATACTCCAATGCACTACCTATATCTATCATTATATTCAATCTTTGCATGATGTTCAGGAAATAGTTGTCAGAATACAACCACTTCTCCAGACTTCCGTTGGGCATATATTCAAGAACTATGGCCTTGAAATCAAGGTTCGAGCAACTAGTGATTACTGTAGTGAGATTCCTATGGCGAAGATTACGTAATACTTCGCATTCAACATCGAACGACTTCAGTGCACCTTCTAGTTGCATTTTGAACACCTTTATGGCCAAAATTGTCCCATCTCTAAACACACCTTTATAAACCGAGCCAAAACTTCCTTCACCCAACAAATTGCTTTCACTATATCCATTAGTTGCCTCTAAAAGGTCATAATAAGAGATACTAGCAAGTCTACCAATGGATAATGTATCTGATACTGTTGAAGGTTTATTATTTCTACGGTTTTGAAAAATTATCAAGGCCCAAATGATGCTAAATATCAAGGCCGTGACGCCCAGTGGTATGAGTGTAGATAACATTACTTTCTTCAGGTTTGATCTATGTGGTAATCCTTTGCAAGGTAAAACATGGTACTTAGGAAGACCACACAGTGCGGCATTGGACACAAAGGATTGGCTTGTAAAGTTCCTAAACGGACCACTCGTAGGGATCTCTCCAAACAACTCATTGAAGGAAATATTAAAGTATTCAAGATGACTAAGTTTCTCTAAAGACCTTGGAATCATACCGGACAGATTGTTATGGGAAAGATCTAGCAAGACCAAATTCACCATTCCACCAATGGACTTTGGGATTGATCCTTCAAATCTATTGTGGGCCAGAGAAAAATTAATTAAGCTCAGCAGGCCTCCAAAGGAACGAGGAATATCACGTGAGAACTGATTTACCGATAGGTTTATGGATATCGTTGCCTTCAGATTTCCTATTTGTGGAGACAAAGAACCGGTTAAGGAATTTGAGGAAAGGTCTAGCTTCAAGAGGGATTGCAGCTTCCAGATGCTATCAGGTACACCATAAGTCAAGTTGTTAGAATTCAGATCGATCTCCCTTAGTGAGGAAACATTTCCCAAGCAATCGGGGATTGCCCCCGTGAGTTGATTTTGGTTCAAGTATATGGCCCACAAATTCTTTAACTTGCAGAGGTTCCGGGGAATGGATCCTCTTATTTGGTTTTGGCCAAGAGACAACCCTTGAAGACTCGATAAACCATGGAGTGTTTTAGGAATATCTCCAACCAAATCATTTTCCTGAAGAACTAATGATACTAATCCACTTAAATTTCCGATATCATTCGGAATTCGGCCCTGGATTTTGCAAGAAGAAGCATCTATATAGTTCAGGGAAGAAGAAAGATTTCCCAAAGATCTTAGAAGAATGCCATTTAGAGGATTATTATCAATGTACAAATGTGTTAAGTGCCTGCAATTCATCAAGGAGGTGATAAACCTCAAATCAGTTCCACTCGTAAAATTGTTCATCTCCAAGTTCAGGTATTGAAGAAGTCTTAGCTCCCCAAGGGAATCGGGCACGGAACCCATGAAATTATTTTGAGAAAGGTCTATAATATAAAGCTGAGAACAATTTATAATAGAGATTGGCAGAATTCCATCCATGTTATTAGCACCAAGATAAAGTTCTTCGAGATTGGGAAGATGATAACCAATAGAGCCCCTTAAGCTATTACTCCCCAAGTCTAGCTCCTCTAACTCTAAAATCTCAGTGAAGCTCTGTGGTATTACACCTAGAAAATACAAAGAGCAAGTATTAATGGAGTAAGGCTTTTTCTGTAATCTGATTCAATCGGCAAGGGATCCAAAAAAGCATGAAAGAGACATTCTGTTGCAAAAGATGTTTAAATCTTCCATACCTGTGAAATAGTTTTCAACGAGACTAATCACCTTAAGCATGGTAAGATTACCAAAATCCTCTGCAAGGGATCCATTGAGTTTATTTTGTCCCAAGCGTAGAATTCGCAAAGATGACATATTGAATAAGGAAGATGGTATAGAACCTCTGAGCATATTGGTTTGGATTGATAAAAGCCGAAGTTTGTGAAGTTTTCCAATGTCCGAGGGAATTTCACCTTACAAATATAAGATCAATCACAGTATGGAATTAAAAAACATGCTATGTTCAATAGGATACAACGTTGCCTTTCATGGTGATTTTTTTTTTTTTTGGTAAACGTTCATCTTTTGTGTTATCTGGTATTTTCTTTTGAACTGATCATGTGTAAGTAGTTTTATGGAATTCTTTTATTGAAAATTCTGGTATTATTTTCTCCAGCTTTAAAGTTTATGGTTCGTGTTATGTTCCTAAAGAAAAAGTTTATTGTGCATAATTTAGTTTACTAAGAAGCAGTAAATTATACCTACTAACTCGTTGGACTCGAGAGATAATTGATCAAGCATCTCTAAATTACATATATCTGGTGGGATGGTTCCAACAAAGTTGTTAGCCGACAGTGACAGAATTTGGAGCTGAGAACACGAAGAAACGCTTGATGGAATTTGGCCATGTATGCTATTCAAAGATAGATAAAGCCCCGTGAGTAGAGGAAGTCGAAGGCACATGTCATCTGGAAGGGTACCGGATAAACTATTCTCGGTGAAAGCTACTTCTTCTAGCGTAGATATGTTGAAGACGGTGAAAGGAATGGAACCCATAAGCAGGTTATGACCCATGTTCAACACCTTCAGACTACGAAGACTTCGGAAGCAATCTGGTATTGTCCCTTGAATAGAATTACGTGACAGATCCAAATACTTCAACCTCGACATGTTCACAAGGGAAGAAGGGATGAAACCCGAAAGCTGGTTACTATTCATGTCCAATACCTTGAGATTCTCGAGATTGCCTATGGATTCTGGAATCTTACCTTGGAGAGAATTGAATGAAATGTCAAACATCTGGAGCTTTGTTTCGTTGGAGAACGAGTTGAGAGATAAATTCAAACTGGTAAAATTATTGTTACTGAGAGACAAGTATTGAAGTCGAGGCGAGAAAGCAAACCAGGAAGGAACCTCCCCTGTGAAGTTGTTTTGATCCAACCTCATGGATCTCAATCTTCGTAAACTAGCCAACTCAGCAGGCAAAATTCCTCTGAAGTAGTTGCTTGTCATGTCGAGAGAATCTAGAAACGAGAGGTTTCCAACTTCAGGAGGAATTTCACCGGTGAGTCCCATGTAGGAAACGTTCAATGTTCTTACTCTGCGATGACGAGAGCCACAAGTGACTCCAGTCCAGTCGCAAACCGAAGATGAAACGTTCCAGTTTTCCAGGACACCATCAGGGTCGTAGGTGACTCTTGTTTTGAGAGCAAGAAGCGCCAACTGATCAGTGGTGACATTGGTTATAGCAGCGACTGAGCCTGCCATAAAAATATGCAGGTATAAGACTGTTGTAACAAGATGAATAAAACACGGCATATCCTCCATGGAATTCGCAACAATTTCCTATAATCTTGGATAATGTTGGTGAATAAATTTGATGAACTTTTGCAGACAGGTTATAAAGTAATATATATGCTGGAAACTTGAAATTGAATGATGCTGTTCTAGGATTACAACAAAAAAAAAGTTGCGACAGAGCTCGTTTAAATTGATGATAAAAAACGAAAGAACTGGAAATTGACGACATAGTCAATGAAGTGAATGATGGAAAATCACTCGAATCTTCAAATGAGGCAAAAAGATTCCAAGTCCACCAGACCTTGAGAGCAACTACAAATTGTAAATTCAGTCGCCAACCCATTAACTATGGATTCAAGCCACTTACTCTTTTTTAAGAGTAAATGTTAAAACTTTCTTCACATGAGCTTCCAATTAGTCAAAAAGATGCATAATTAAGCTCCTTTAATTATTGCTGTGATGCATCATTTTTTTCCAATGGGCCGGTGTGGGAATAACAAATGAATATTACGAATAACGCGAATGCAAAGAACTCGAGAGCTGATCATTCTCTCACCAAGAATATCGCCTGTGCGATTAAAAGATAAAATTCGCTGATTGATGATATGCATTCTAGCTAGTAGAATTGTGGAGTATATATGAAATGTTTGCTCTGTAAACTGTACCAAAAACTTACTGTTGTGAGCAAGTTACTTTCATCAAACACGGTGGCTGCATTTTGAATTTGTTGGTATGGAGCTATTTGCGGTGTGACGATAAGCAAAGTGAGCTTCATTTTACTGCCATGCATGCGTGCTGTATCTAATATAAAATTGCGGATAAAATCACAACATCTGCATGAATAATCACTCACCAATAAAATTAAGCATATTACAACATAGTTAGAAGAGTCACGATCAACAATTATAATAATGCATTTTTATTTTTATTTTAAAGTAGATCTTATGTCCAACGTCCACCTGGTATAGAAAACACTCGAAAATAATTTTATAACTAGTATATATGTTTATATAGAAGTGATTAAATTAATCTAAAATGAAGAAATAATACTTAGTACATTAACTTTTACTACTACAAGACAAAAAGTATTCTATTATACAAGAACAACCGTGAGTGCAAAAAAAAATAAAATCAATTGTTTATTTTATATTTTTACCATTTATTTTGGAACATAACAAATATTTATGATGTGTTGGACACAATTAAACACATTATCAATCAATTCATCGTAGTGCCCTTAATCTTAAGTTTTTATTATATATATGGAACAGGTTATGTGGCACGCTCAACATGTATTAGAAGAGTATTTGAGGACATTGTCTTATGTGACTTAAAGAAGTTTTCTTGCAACAAAAATTGTAATATTAGAGGTTAGCTTCAAATGTCATAAAAGTTCAACACAATAAGAAGAATTTATACTTCTCGGCGCACAACAATTGCAGGGATTCCAGAAAAGAAAAGTATTGACTAACTTCATTTCTTTTTTTAATTTGACAAATTATTTACGATATCTGGTGCTCAAGTATTTCTATGTTTTTGTCCTGCACAAATATTTTAAGTCAATGTTTAGATGAATTATATGCTTAAACTTTATTAACACATTAATTAATTTCAATTCGCTATATAAACATTTTTATATATACATATATATATATATATGTATGTATATATATATTAAAATTTGATGCATTTTTTTTAGTAGAAGATGGAGACCCGGAGAACCCGAGGCTCGGGTGTTATTAAAATGAAAAAGAATGTTTACAATGAAAATTAAAACGGAGAGAACTAACAAAATCGAAAGTTCTCCTTGTTACAAATATCGTCATTAATAAAAGTTGAAACAAACTGAGGAGGCGAAGACCACCAGTGCTCGCCATGATGTTCGGCGCCATATTTACCAAGAGCGTCCGGCACCCTGTTGCCTTCGCAGAATTTATGTGATGCTTGAAAATGAATACTACTAATAAACTTTAAACAATTAATCCATCGTGAGCGCATCCTCCATGGCACTCTTTGAGATCTAAAGTTAAGCAAGCTAACCACATACGTCGAGTCGCTTTCTACCCACAAATGCGTCCAATTAAACTCAATAGCTTTGTTGACTGCCATTATAATAGCCCAAAGCTCGGCTTCAAAATCATGAACTGAGGGTAGATACATCGAGAACATACCTTGAGGGAATCCCCGATAATTCCTGAAAATTCCTCCAGCACCTCCCAATCCCGGTGTGTCGAGTGAACAACCATCTGAATTGCACTTCACCCACATTGCTGGTGGCGGATACCACATGACCGAAATGATTCTCGGGGCTCTACTAAGCAAGAACGATATCCCGAACATCCATAAAATTTGCAAATCCTCCATCGTCGATGCCGACCCAATTTTGAAGAAATCAACCTCCCTTACCAAGCGCCAAATGTGTCGCAAGAAAGTAGATATTGATAGAAATCGAAGCCCATTTGTTTCTCCCCTTAAAAGGCCTTGTTAAGTGGAGGTGGAACTTCTCTTTATAAATATAAGCCCAGGCTCTTTCCCAAGCGATGTGGAACACTTCTTAACACGCCCCATCACGTGTGGGCCGGTATTAACTTCGGTCCCATCACGTGGGTAGGTCGCAAGCCCATCATACGTCTTGGGTAGGCTCTGATACCATGATAGAAATCGAAGCCCATTTCCACCTCCACTTAACAAGGCCTTTTAAGGGGAGAAACAAATGGGCTTCGATTTCTATTAGATATGTCCGGTGGAACATTGTCAAAAATACATTTATTTCGAGTTTGCCACAAAAGCCATACACAAGAAATCACGGCTGTAACCCAAAAGGCGTGAATTTGAGTGTTGAATCGGGCACGAGCAGCATCCGTTAGCAACAATGCAAGCGACCCCGATTTATTAATTCTATGCTGGAAGACTCCCTCAATCGCAGCCCAAGCATTATTGACAAAGGGACAATGTAAAAATAAATGTGCAACAGACTCCTCACTTGAGCAGCAAAGTCGGCAGATAGATGCAAAGGAAAATCCCTTCCTCATTAGAACATCCTCAGTTGGCATGTAATGAAGAGCGGCACGCCATCAAGTAATTGACCTAGAAGGTGGGAGGAATTCTTTCCAAATGAATTTCCGCCACGACTCAGCAACAATCTTGGTGGAGCAGAGTTTTTTATATGTGCGACTGACTTGAAATTAAATCAAAGATTAAATTATTTATATCAATGCATCATATTAATATACTCTTAAAAATAACAAATAGTCTATCCCCGTGAGATAATAAGTTAGTATCCATCTATTGCAATCATGCCATATGTACGTACAACTAAGTAGCATTCAAGATTTTTAAGTGACTTTTCTTTTTGGAATTTTAATTCTATAGAAAACGAACTATCTCACAACCAATTATAAATGACCTATATATGCCTTTAGATTCAAATTACAACTAGAACCTTTTTCTTGTGATTTTCTTTTAATTCATTTCAGACTTTGAATTTTGTTGGATCAGAATCTGACCCACTTTCTGCCGCTTGAGTTTTAATAATGACTTTTAGGATGAAACCATGTAGTCCAAGTAGATCATATGTATTGACAGCTAGGATCCAGCCCTTAGAAAGTTAGACCCCATACTAAGCCCAAGCCCAATAACTACCGGCCCACTAATACCACTCTTTAGAAACTCTAATAAAGAAAGTTTCTCCGTTTCACAAGTAAAGACAAAAACATGACATGAAAAAAATTATTTTGTCCAACTATAGCATGAGATGATATGGTGCTATTAAAGACTAAAATATCAATAGTTTCTGCAAAATGTACGCATCAATTTTCCATTCAATCCAATACTTTTGTGTTCCAAATAGTTTGCTACTCTCAATGTCATCGCTAGATTTATGACAAGTGTATGTAACTTGTCAATAAATTTCAATATACATGGTTGTAGGTGGTGATTCAAATCTTTACCTTACCGCTACTACACCTAGCATATATCAATCACTAGCACATACATCATTTCAGCACAAAAAATTGTTTGAGTCCCCATAAGCACATCTCAATACCAGTAAGGCAGAAACTAAATTTTATGCAACTAACTCATCATACACCCGTCCCAAAAAAAACCATTTCATCTCGTGAAAATAATCGCATATATAGTAACCCAATTCATCCAACAACTCAGACTTCTAATATCTCCTTAAGTTATAGGTACTACCACCTCTATAACCTCATCTCAACCGTATATATTTACATCAACAACGAATTAGTATTCAATATTCCACGTCAATGGTTCACGGAATGAATTGGGCGAAAACTTAGTAATAAAACAAAAACTCAGGGGGTCTTTTCTAAATACTCTCTCCATTGAAGAAATAATAACAATTTTGTCGACAAAAGAAAAGAGAAGAGAGTTGTAATCACATGGGATGGGGGGTTGTGGGTCCCTGCAACCCATCTGTCTCTTTTTCTTTTCTGCTACCGACAATTTAATTTAATTATAATTATGAATGAGACCTCAAAAATATTAAACATTTGACGCCAATTTCAATGTTCCAATAATTCTTCTTCTTCTTCTTCTCCCTTTTTTCTTTAATCGGAGGGATCATTGTTCGGCCATGGCCGATGATAAGGTGAGTTTTATTTTCTTCAATTTATATGTTCGTTTTCAGCTGAGATAATTGCAGATCTGTGTTTTTTTTTGAAACGGATTATAGTGAGTGATGTTATCAGATTTTGCCGTTTGTATGTTCGCGAGTTGTTTGATTGTTGAAATTTTATGGGTTATTGATGTTGTTTGTGTTAGGGACCTAGAGCTAGCTCTTTTTTGTTCGAATTAGGGTTTGCATTTCGTAATTAGGGACTGTTTTGTTGAAGATTTGGGGGTTAGTTTGCTCTTGTGTTGTTGTTGTAGTACTTTATGTTTTTTTGGGGTGATTTGGTGGTTTAGCTGTGTGTTTTGGTGCTGTGTTCATGTGGCTTTTGTTTTAAAGTTTGAATCTTGAGCTGATCTTTGCTGAAGAAATGTTGTTTACTTGCTATTCTACTCAATTATGGTCTTCGCACGCGATATGTGCCGTGTAACCATCAGTGGGTGGCTAATATTTTGGTTGATTGTTGCGCTTCTATTCCCCCGGTGCTTTGTGATGTGATTATTTTTATCTGATCGAGGTTTCGCTTTTCTTGTAGGATATGTCCGCTCCCATGATGGATGGGAATGATGCTGTTACCGGTCACATAATATCCACGACCATTGGGGGCAAGAATGGAGAACCTAAGCAGGTTTACCATTTAAAGTGTTGCAACTCCTATTTGACTACTTATTGAGTGTTGAAATGTTAAGTTGTAGAATTGTTTTGGTGAATCGTTTTGCTTATACGATTTTTGGGTTTAGCTTATTAAGTTATAAAACTTCTGATCTGTAATCAGTTAGACTAATTTATTCATGATGGTTGTCGCTTTGTAAGATTCCGGTGCATCTAATAATGTGCCTTGTTGTTATCAAGCCAGGACCAATAAACCTTGTCTTGTTTAGGCTTCTGGGGGATGCTTGAAATAACAATTATATCTGTCACATTGCTATTACTGCATATCTGCATACTTTAGTTAATTTTACTATAATTGTGAATGGAGGAAACAATTAGTATTGAAATCATTTGTATTTTTCTGATCCTTCTTCAGACAGTTAGTTACATGGCAGAGCGAGTTGTTGGAACTGGTTCATTTGGGGTTGTGTTTCAGGTATATAATTTGTGTTCCGGTGGTTCTTTTCTGGTTACTAACATATTTTTCTACAAACTGATTCTACAATTTATGGTTTACCCAGGCAAAATGCATCGAAACCGGAGAAAATGTGGCAATAAAGAAGGTTTTGCAAGATAGAAGATACAAGAACCGAGAATTGCAGTTAATGAGGACAATGGACCATCCTAATGTTGTTTCCCTGAAGCATTGTTTCTATTCAACTACAAGCAAAAATGAGCTTTTCCTAAATTTAGTCATGGAGTATGTCCCAGAAACCATGTTTCGTGTTCTGAAGCATTATAGTAATGCGCACCAGAGAATGCCTCTCATTTTTGTGAAACTTTATACATACCAAGTAAGTCCAGTATTGCCTTGTTTGGTGATCCAATCTTGATATGTCTCTCTCTCAACCTGATATTTAAGGTGTTCTGCAGATATTCAGAGGATTGGCATACATGCACTCAGTTGCTGGAGTTTGCCACAGGGACTTGAAGCCTCAAAATGTTTTGGTATGCTGTAAAGAATCATTTAGAGACTGTTGAATTGAGTTGGGGACCTGTCCTTTTCTTGATATTGCTTATTTTTCCTGTAGGTGGATCCCTTTACTCATCAGGTTAAAATATGTGATTTTGGAAGCGCAAAAATATTGGTAAGTGACGTTCTTTTGAGTTTCATACCTGTACTGCATTTTGTTATAGTCCCTGGAGCTAGTTCCATGATACTTTGTGATTTTGATATAAAAATTTGTTTTCGTTGGCTGAAGTGGGTGCTGCATGTATTATTCCTTCTCCGATTTCCTAGTGATCACACAATTAATTTCTGTTTTACTCTACTAGGTAAAAGGCGAAGCAAACATATCATACATCTGCTCACGGTACTATCGGGCTCCGGAACTCATTTTTGGTGCAACTGAGTATAGTACCTCGATTGATATCTGGTCAGCTGGCTGTGTCCTTGCTGAGCTTCTTTTGGGCCAGGTGATTAGCCTTCTTGTTTACCATCCCTAGTTTGTGTTTTGTTTTTCTTTTCGTTTTGCCTTTTGTTTTTTGTAATTCATACATATGTTGATTGAGACAATAATGCAAATTTTGTAGCCATTGTTTCCTGGAGAAAATGCAGTTGATCAGCTTGTGGAAATTATTAAGGTACAGTCGCATCATTATCTGGATGAATATACTGTTATGTAGTTCAGGTATTTATGTATTATTTTTTCCAGGTTCTGGGAACTCCAACACGGGAGGAAATTCGTTGTATGAACCCCAATTATACTGATTTTAGATTTCCGCAAATAAAGGCTCACCCTTGGCACAAGGTATACTTCCCACTTAATTGGTTCTAGACGAGGAATTTATATCTTAAATGTATTATTTTGAATTATTGACTGCAAGAAGGAACTTTAAACCTGGGTTGTCTTCTGTTTCTTACTGGCTTGTTGTTAACATAACTGATTTCCATCTTCAAAAGTGCTCTATAAAAACCTAGGCCTTCTCGTGTCAGACCTAAAGTGGACAAAGGGTTTGAAAAAGAGTTGAAATATATGAACAATAATGAAACTGAGCGGTTATCGCATTCATTTGACGTGATACTACTTTTTCCGCAAGTCGCTGAATTGTATTTTCCAAGTGAACTTCATGCACCAAAGACTGCACTAGACTAATAAGTTCATCTAAATGGGCATCTGACCAAAAGGGAGTATATGGAGGTGCACCGGCAATACCAAAGCTTTGTATGATCCGGAGAATCTGGATGAATGAAGAAGCTTGAACCCTCTATTTATGAATGCCCGCATTTGGACTTACAGGTCCTGTTGTAATCTTTTCCGTGCAAGAACTATTCTGTGAAAGCAGTTCAAACTTTTCTGAATTCTAATTTCTCCCAAGTTCCCCACATGATTCTTCAGTCTTCACTACTGCGTAATAGTGGACTTTAGGGGCCTCCATATTCTGGTTAAATAGAAAAGAATTGGCAAAATGTAGGCTAATGAAGAGAGATAAAAAAGGAGCAGCATATTTATGTAATAGACATTCTGTTTTTAAGTATGTCCTTGCAGTAGGATTCAGTAACTTCTGTCTTTTGGTTTTAGTATATCTCCCATAGCGTGGTATACTATAACAGTCTCTAAAAATAATTTATGTGGAGCTATATATCTAATCTTCTATTCTTTAAGTTTCGTGTCAACTCACTGTTCGGGTGATATGTTCTCAGGTTTTTCAAAAACAGATGCCGCCAGAGGCAATAGATCTTGCTTCCAGGTTGCTGCAGTACTCTCCAAATCTCCGTTGCACTGCAGTAAGTTGCTTTCCACTTGCTCTTTCTGGAGTTCAATTGGCGTTTTCTGGCTTATTATGTGATATTTTGTTAGATTAGCATAACTAATTGTTTTTAACGTCGTACTATTGTTTGATGAGTTCCCCTGTATGTTCCTAGATGTATTTGTTGTTTTTATTTTTCTTGATAAGGATGCTTCGTGTACAGCTTGAAGCATGTGCACATCCTTTCTTTGATGAGCTACGGGATCCTAATGCGCGATTGCCCAATGGTCGCCCACTACCACCTCTATTCAACTTCAAACAGGAGGTGAGGATTTGATTTCATACATGTTCTCTATACTCTTTGTATGTATGTGCAGGTTCAAACTTTTGGTCCCTCAGGAAGCTGTTTTAACCTAGAGTACTTAGATCTTAGTATCAGTTGGTTATCTGTACTCTAATTGGGTAATCGGTAGCGTAGCAAGTGAGAAAGCAAACTTTTGTGAACTTTTATCAGATGACAAATAATGAATGACAGTCATATAAGTTTTCTGCGAAAGTGCAGCCTAGTCTTTTCGCAGCAAATTAGGTACTTGCTTTTAAGAATTTTTGTAGTATAGGACTAACCTAGATCTTATTTCTCATTCTAATAGCGACTATCTGAATTATATCTGGAATCCATCTGTCACTCGACCTTGAGAAATTTGTAGTTCCTTATTCTATTTTTTTCTTGCCTTCTTTAGATTGCTCATAATCATTTTCCTCGGAACATCAAAGAGAGAAGTCTTTGTAGTCATTTGTTAACATATGTACATCAGTACATGGTTTCAAATTAAGTACTAATATTTACAGGATTTTCTTGTTTGGTTTAGGCCTGTAATAACGTTTTTACAGTTTAGTTCAAAATGGGATGTCGGGTAATTTCCATGAGGACATGATGTTTCATCCGTCATGTTTCGTTATACGTCGTCGTGTCTTGTAATTACTTGTAAATCAAGCAACACCAGCTTTTTAAATTGTGTCCAGACTCTCTGATCATAACCTGGTTCAGGGAGCACAGAATGGCTTTACTGAATTATTGTCGTCTTCCATTTGCAACTTCATCTGTTACAATTTAAAATAATATTATGGTTTTCTTTCCCATTTTCCGCCTGCAGTTGTCTGGCGCTTCTCCTGATCTCATCAACAAGCTGATACCAGACCACGTGAAAAAGCAAATGGGTCTTCAGTTTTTTGCTTCATATGAGGGCATGGCATGAAAAGATTTGCAATGTCAAGCAATGCTAGTTAATGAGATAAAGGACACGAAGGGTTCTAAACTACGTCTACTCGTGGCATCTTTTGAGCTACAAGGTCGAGCACAGGAGTATGCAGCCAGCGGATTACTCTTCCACTTTTCTCTCCGCCAATGTTGTTTTCCACTTGTTCTTCGAAAGGCTGGGAATATCCTTTTGTATATGTTTTGGTAACTGACAGGAAGCAAATATGGCTTGTTGTATGATTAGGGTAAATACTTTAAAAATGACCAGCCGGAACCTAAAATGGATGGTTCGGTTTCTCTTCTATTTATTGGATTGTTCTGTCTTTGAACTTGGTTTTAGGCTGAGTTCTGCAATGTTGTGAAAAGAGTATATTGTTGATTATTGCTGCAAGTAATGTTATTATGTCCTTTTTCTGTTCTTTCCAGTTTCCACTGTCTACTAATTGATATTTTCTCTAAGAATGATATGCAGAGTTGAAAGCAGCATGTCAATGTCCTATTGTAGTGATGCATCATCAGGTTCAAAGTTCAAACTCATGAACCTCAGTGGGATTTTGTTTGAGTCATGCAGATATGTACACGATAACATTTACAGTTCTTATTAGTCCTTTTCTTTATATACACTAGTACACTACACGGTTGAAGGAGATTATGAAGAAGTTGTTGTCCTGTTAGTTAAAACTTAAAATACAATGTATTTTATAGACTATTGCATCAAATAGTGGTGGAGTAATGAAAAGTAGAAACAAAAAAGGAGGAAATGACTAGATGATTATATCTTTATAGATTATAAGTACTAAATCTTCATAATTTAATTTGAATGGTGTATCTATAGCAATAACGAACTTACATACACTAGCTCGTCATGCATCTTCATCAGTTACATAATTCTACATAATTATTAATCACTTACTTGTAAGTATAACTATATTGCATGTGGTGGATTCAATAAAGTAATTTTTCTGATTAAGGGTGGTAAGGTTATTGGAATAGTCAAAATATCGACATTAGCACCGATTAATGCGCCGGTGAGAAGCACAAACTCCTAAGCCACTAGAAAATCGGTACACAATTATCAAGTAAATGGCCATACTAATCTTTCTAATTAAATAAATAACTTTATTATATAATTAGTTAATTACCATGTGATGGTCCCATTTTTAGCTGATCTAACGGTCCCCTCCGTTGATGTAAGTTAATACGGTGTGGCCTACAGCATTGAATAATTTCGTGTTGTCCTCTTTCAGAAAACAAGGGGACAGTTCACAGTTTCCAAATCTCAAGGGTATGAGACTTTGTATTTTAATAAATTTATTCATTGATTTTATTAAATTTACTCTCTTTTTCATTCTTTTTGAATTTTTTGCGTCCCGCCCGATGAACTTTGCGGTCTATAGAAAGTGTCCTGCTGTTTTGCCAGTTGCATTTAAGTGACTCATAATAATAATAATAACTAGAGCTCATTTGGTGTTGATTAGTCGAAGGAAGAAAATTAAACTGCTAATGCGTGCGGAGAATTACACAAACATTCTTGTAGTAAAAAATATTGCACAACACCCTTTTGTTTTATTTTTCTTAGGGCGCTAAATCCTACATAAAAACGTGACGTAGCAAATAATTTACCGAAACTTGTGAAAATACCTTTTGTTTTTATGTTTTTTCATTTGTTTACGTCAAAATAAACGAGACTTATTTTCTAGTTTTTATAGCAATTTTGCTTTATTTTTCTTTTGTTATACGGAATAGACGAGGGGCGTAAATGTACTTTCAACAAGATTTGTGTATTAATTCTCAAACATTACGGGTTGATCCTGTAACTAGTCCATACCTCATGGGGTTTATATATAATTCTCCCTAAAGCATATGAGCTAATACCATTTTAAAATTACTTACTAGCAAGACTTTCAAAGACTTGTTAATCCCAGAACATAGCTTGCTAAGGACAATCTTCAGGTTATTATGACATTTTTCTAATTAAGTTACTGATTACTATTACAGAAAGTCAAAGATTCTGTCTCCACATTTTGGAGATAATAACATTGAGAATTAATTATATTACCTAAAAAAGAAAATAATTTGTCCATGTTAGGCTTAGACACCTTCAAAGCTAAGTACAATATGTTGCTTCTTTTATTTTATCATATATTTGCATCCCAATGTGACATTTCATTTGCATGTTGGATCCTATGGTACAGAGCTGCAACAAAGGAAGCATACTTCTTCTCTATTTGCTTTTGCTGTGCTCATCTTCAGCCAACCACATCCTTAATCTTAGTGAACTCTTCTGACAAACTTTTAGTGTCTGAAAAAAGAGAGAAAAATCCATAAAACACCTTTTCATCTGCAAAAAAGATTTTCTTTTCTTATTTTCACTTCTGGATCCAATGAGAAAACTGAGGATGATTTTGTCTTTCGTTTTCTCCTTGGTGACTGTTGTTAGTGCCTCTTTTAGTCTTCTTTCTCCAAAGGGTGTCAACTTTGAAGGTCTGTTCAAATAGCCTTTGCTTTCTATTTTTTTATTTTTTTGTTTTAATTTTGTATGTACACAAGTGTTTATTTATTTCCTTGGCTAAAATGTTGAATGTGGTAATGATATAAACAGTAGCAGCTTTGATGTCTATGAAGAAAGAAATGAGAGATGAAAACCATGTTCTTGATGGCTGGGATATTAATTCTGTTGACCCTTGTACTTGGAACATGGTTGCTTGCTCTGCAGAAGGATATGTTATTTCTTTGTAAGTTTTTAACACCAATTCTATTGATTTTGTGTGAGTTTAAGGTAGTTTTCGTCGAGTTTTTGCATTTTTCATAATTTTTATTGCTTAATTTCTGTTGTTGTTTTGTTGGCTGTTAGAGAAATGGCTAGTATGGGATTATCAGGATCTCTTTCCCCAAGTATTGGAAATTTAACTCACCTTCGAACAATGTGAGTCTTCCTTGTTTTTTTGGATATTATGCCTCCTATACTATGCCTTGTGAAAGGATGAAGTTTGTAATAATTTGTCCTCTTTCGCTTTTCGATAGTGAGAATACATGTTTTTGATGAGTAAATTCTCTCTGCTCCTCTTGTTACATAATTATGCTTGATGTTTGCATCTGCGTGAGAGAGAGTCTTTGTTTTTTTTTTCTTTTCTCCATCAACCTATATCCATTCCACAAATGTAGAAATTAATAGCAAAAGTTTTATCCATGAGATTGAAGTTATTAGCAACTAACGCATGTCAAACTAATTGCATAGGGGCGGTTTTGTGAAGCTTAGCAAATTAGCATATATAAGATATATATCTTTCCTCCATTTCACTTCAGGGAGGAATTTTTTGCTATATCATCAATTTATGTTTGTTAATACTAAAAAGTATTGGAACGAATTAACATGGTTGCTGTCATTTGGAAAATGTTGTTTGTAATTTTCTTGGCACTTCCTTGTTGGTGGGTTTGATCTTTGCAACGAATTGCAGTGTTCCTACAAAAGTAGAGGTGGCTTTTTAAGTTTAATATATTTATCTCCATTCAAGAAAGTAATGAACCTGTCCATATATATAGTTCCATTGAAAGATGCCAATGGGTGAGATATAACTTACTGATAAGATATTCTTGGGACAATTCTTCTTATGAAATTGTTTTACAGAAGATGCAAGATAAACTCTTTCTGATAAGATATCCCTTACGTTTTGCCACGAGATACGTTACCTTTTCACTCTTGTTCCACTAATCTATACTTTGTCACTGTTTTTGCTCTAAGTTATTCCGGTTTTGAACAGTTATTCTTGTATCTTGTGAGAATTGCATTGCATGTCAACGATTACTTTGAATCTGTAGTTCCTAGCTAAATGTCTTAATGCCCTTAACACTTGTTAACAGGTTATTGCAGAATAATCAGTTGTCTGGAGTTGTTCCAACCGAAATTGGAAGGCTTCCTGAATTGCAAACACTCGATCTTTCCAGTAACCAGTTTGTTGGTGTAATTCCAAGCTCTCTTGGTCGTCTAACTCGTCTAGGTTACTTGTAAGGATGCATTCAGAACGTTTCTCCGCACTTTATTCCCTTATAGTGACATTGTTGCTTTAATTTTACTTATTTAGCGGCAACATGAAATTTCAGGAGGCTTAACAAAAACAAATTAACGGGCCAAATTCCTCAATCTGTTGCCAACCTTGCTGGTCTCTCGTTCTTGTACGTTTTCTTACACAAAGCAAGCGCAAAATGTGATTATGAAGATTGAGTTGGATGTGAAAGTAAAAGAGACTAACTTTTTGCAGGGACTTGTCAAATAATAACCTAAGTGGCACCGTTCCTAAGATTCTTGCTAAAGACTACAGGTGGGATTGTTATAGTGATATTTTTGCTGTTCACTTTTGATCTTCAACTACTTTCAAATCTTTGCTAAGGACTTCTAAAAGTAAAAATTTTATTGCAGAATTGCAGGGAATATCTTTCTCTGCTCTTCGTCTGCAGAAGTTTGCATGCCGGTTCCAAAACCAGTTAATGGTAATATACCTTTTATATGAACTAAAGATGATGCGGTCTATATATACTTGTGACATAGATACCTTTCTTTCAGAAACGAGTTCAATCACAAAAGTCAGCCATAATCGTCATCATCATATCTTAGTTGCTGTTATAGTCGGAGTTGGTTGCGCATTTGTCGTTGCTATCATGCTGCTCATATTTTGGGTGCATTGGTACAGATCACGGGATCTATATATGTCACATGGTACCTTCTAGTTGTTGTCTGTTACTATTTCTTTTTCTTCATTCAACTGTCATTTATGAAGAGTTTTACAAAATTCTCTTCATTCCAAATTTGCAGTGCAGCAAGATTTTGAGTTCGATATAGGTCATATAAAAAGGTTTCCGCTACGCGAGTTACAAATTGCAACAAACAACTTCAGCTCTAAGAACATACTCGGGCATGGAGGATTTGGAGTCGTCTATAAAGGCATCCTTCCTAATAAGACGGTGGTGGCAGTTAAGAGATTGAAAGATCCCAGTTTTACCGGGGAAGTGCAATTTCAGACTGAAGTTGAGATGATAGGCCTAGCTTTGCACAGGAACCTCCTACGATTATACGGCTTTTGTATGACTCCTGAAGAAAAATTACTT
The DNA here is from genome assembly GCA_946800315.1 of Misopates orontium. Lineage (NCBI taxonomy): Eukaryota > Viridiplantae > Streptophyta > Magnoliopsida > Lamiales > Plantaginaceae > Misopates > Misopates orontium. Next base: position 2,410,233 of record OX326946.1, on the reverse strand, counting down.
GTTTATCCTTATATGCCAAATGGGAGTGTTGCAGATCGTTTGCGAGGTTTGTACTTCTCAACTCTCTCGCTACATCTAACTTCGGTCTAGAAACGAGCAAAAGCCCCATTGTCATTTTAAATCTAGATTGTCTAAATGAGCTTGGTTTCTACTTTCTACTTATAATTGGCAGATCCTGGTCAAGAGAAGCCATCTTTAGATTGGAGCAAGCGCATGCACATTGCTGTTGGAGCCTCTCGTGGTCTTCTGTATTTGCATGAGCAGTGTTATCCAAAAATTATTCATAGGGATGTCAAAGCTGCAAACATTTTGCTAGACGAAAGTTATGAAGCAGTTGTTGGAGATTTTGGCTTAGCTAAACTCTTAGATCCTAGGGATTCGCATGTTACAACTGCAGTTCGGGGCACTGTTGGGCATATTGCGCCGGAATATCTCTCAACTGGTCAGTCTTCAGATAAAACAGATGTCTTTGGATTCGGCATACTGCTTTTAGAACTCATAACGGGGCCAAAGGCTTTAGATGCCTCCAATGGTCAGGTTCAGAAAGGAATGATCCTCGACTGGGTAAGTTGATTCTCATTCTTTAATGTGTATTCTCTTTATAAGTTTAAACTTTTAGATGAAGGGGTCATTTGATGTGGTATTGGGGACATGTCGAAAAACCGGTTCCGTGATTGAATTCCACCGCCACCCGTTTATCAGTAGAATAAAATGTCACGTGTTATATTTAACAAATAGATTACAACCTGCACTTCAGGAGACATGTCAAATAAAATATATCTATCATGTATCAATTCAAACTTTTAGTTGAAGTGGTCATTTGATTAGTAACTCTGTAGGACAATGTATCCTTTTCGCTTCGTCTTTCTATGGTTTATTGTATCACAATCAGAATCTCATAGAGATGTTGAATCACATAGGTTAGGACTCTGTACGAGGAAAAAAGACTCGAAGTGCTTGTGGATAAGAATCTGAAGGGAAGCTATAATGCAGATGAATTAGAAAAGACTGTCGATTTAGCTCTGCAGTGCACTCGATCGAATCCTGATCTCAGACCAAGAATGTCCGAAGTTTTGAAGAACCTAGAAGGAATTTCCGGACAAATGCAGCACGTAGAGTCGCAACGTGGAATAGACATATGTGAAGGCCAGACATTCAGTTTCACTTGGAATTTTAGCGAAGCGCGCGATGAATCTTCGTTCGTTATTGAGGCTATAGAACTTTCGGGACCTCGATAAGATGCATGAAGCTAGTGTATTCGATATTGCAGACCTTTTTTGGCAGTTCTTTCACTTCATTGCTAGGAGCTCTCATTGAGAAAAGCTACGTTCAATTGTAAATATAGTGCATTTTTCCATTTAGCCACTAAAAAATCTGTTATGTAGTTTGTAAATCTATAGCATACTCTTCAGTGCATGGACATTAGAAATTAGAAAACGTATTAATTGCAAAAGCTCTACGTGAAATTTAAGAATGAGCATAATCCCCGTCATTATTATATTTTTAATTGATTGTACAGATAACTAACGATTTTTATGTTAAAGAACAAAACCATACTTTAAATTTCCCAACATGTACCCATAGGTTATATGTTTGAGTTATTTTGGAAAAATAACATAGAATGGACCATTATTCATCCCCATCTATGTGTGCACGTATACGAATACGAGTACGATAGCGGAATGGAAAAATGGTAGAATGATAGATACAGGATAACCCGGTTACGGCCGTTTATTTTGATATTAATATCATGCATTGTATCAATAACTTTAATCTATAATATTTGAAAAATAAAAAATTTATTAAAAAGTAATATGTCATAAATTAGTAAAGTCTATAGTTTATAGACACACGTTATTCATCTAATCATCCATTAAAAATTACTGTACAACACAAAAACATAGAAATATTAAAGTATATTAGACACAGACGTAATAGCCCTAACCTTTTTTTAAAGTATTCGTGCAACATATATCCTCGATTCCTGATTTAGTGACTGAAAAATAAATAAAATATAATTTTTACAATTGTTCTATATTATTATATTTGTTTCTCCTTGTTAAAATGAAAAAAGTTTTTACAGTTCTTTACATTTTGACCTGTACAGGCAAAATTTATTTTGAAATTCAGATTTTCCCTCTCTCTACACTCTCTCTCTCTCTCTCTCTCTCTCTCTCTCTCTCTCTCGATTAGCTTCGAGCATGTTCTTCAACTGATTCGCCCAATTGCACGGCTCAATTCGAGTAAGTTTTTACCATTTGCCCTAATTTTCTCTTCAGATTTAGTGTTTGTTCTTTGATAGACATTGTTGGCTCAGTTGCAATCTGTGCCCTAGAAAAAGTAAGAGAGAAAAATTGACCTTTTTTGCAGAGCTTCAAATTACTATGCATTTGACAAAAGCGAATTTAGATAGCTGATGTAGGGTTTAACACTTCAATTGATCAAGCTTGAGATTCAGATTATTAGGTTAAATTGATTGTATATATAGTTACTGCTTCACCAAATCAGAGGTTTATGATGGGTGGCTGGAATCAAATCCCCTAGAATTAGTTGATGCTGGTGCTGTGTGGTGTATGTGTTTTGCGTCGAGTCGAGTCGAACGATGTACTGGAAACTTTTAACAGTTTCTATTCTCCTGTAGTTAAGTCGCAAACTGCGCGTTACGTGGGATTCAGTGTTAAGAGACTCGGGGGTATATGACGAGAGAGCGAAATATGCAAGTTGAACCTACTTTAGCCTGAAATGATTTTTTATACTTACTCGTTTTATGAAATTTATACGGATTTAGCGTTGGAATTCTAATGTTTCAGATTGTGCTTTCAGTGAGCTTTAACAATCACGATGGCTAAAAAAAGAGGTAGGAAAAAAGCCACTGATCAATCCGCGAGCCAAAAGAACAATGTTGATCACGACAGAAACCCATTTGAGAAGAATGAAGAGGCATTTCAAGACCATGACGGTATTGATTTTCACTCATACTCTGTATATTTTACTTGCTTGTATGTATTTAGTTAATTTATGGCTACGTTGGGACCTTTTTTAGTGTAGGAAATGATAAGGAAAATGAGAATGAGCATAAAAGAAGAGCTCAAAGTTTTAGCGGTTGAAGCAATTGGAACATTACTTTTTGTATTTTTTTTTTGTAAAATCCAAAATCCAGTCATATTATGCATGTTTCCACATGCTTTTCTGTTGGATATAGAAGAATATTTTAAGTTTGTTGGACCATGATATCTAATTCGATTATTCTTTCTTTGTTTGGCAAATTCAAGTGTTATGTTCGATTCTTTATCTTAGGCTGATAGCTAACCTGTTTTCAACAATATTCCAGTTACAGGGTCAAAATTATACAAGAGCAAAAATATTATCATTTATGTTCCAAGATAATATAATCTATAACATATTTTGAATATAGCTTTTCTACCAATCATTTTTAAGTTCTCTTTCCTCCACGTCTTTTAATGAGATAAACCTCAGGACATTTCTTCTTGGTGTATACTATCAAAATACTAGGTATGTATTCCACTTATCTAAGAGGACGTGATTTCAAAGTTCAATAATTCATAAAAAAGATGATTTATTTATAGTCACAATACTCATATATGTATAGTATAATTGTTGGCGGAATGGCTGAGGGTGCAGCCATCCCCACCATGCACCTGCGACTACTTAGCATCGACGCATTTTGCTCCCGTCTTGCGGATTTTTTATTGAAGTGAACATAGAAATGGAAACCATCGTATGATATCGTTTAGATCTTGATTCAAAGTTTTTGCTTCTTCCATTGATAATCCTTACTGCGATATATGCCCCTATTGAGTTTGACATTAACCTTGGCCTAAGAGAAAAAAGTTCAGGTTAATATTTCTCTAAAAATCTGTAATTTGATCTAAAAAATCCACTTCCATTTAGATTATTTTGCTGTTTGACTTTTGCCCTTTATTCTTAAGCCTTTTAAGCCATGGTGCATGGTAAGAACTTAAAATAATATTTTCTCCAGTTGAACGTCAAAGTGCTGCAATCAGGGCTCTTCGCGATGTGGAGATTGAACAATTACGAACTATGTTACGGTTGCTCCGCTCCTATTTTAGCAAGGAACAGTGTCAAGTTCCCGTGCTGCAGTTCTTCAAGGAAAACTTTCCGAATTTGTCTATTGTAGAAAGTGGGAAGGACGGCCAGTATGATGTGCAATGGAAAGACAAGGATGGGAACGTATCTCTGAATCACACTTCTCTTCTTCGTAGGCTGTCAGTAGCTTATCCTGATTACTCTGCTGATATTGCATCTTTGGGTGGCTTTGAATTCTCAAATAAATCTGGTATTCAGAAATTTCTTGCTGATACATTCATTGTACAATAATCATAATCCTTTGTGTATGTCTGATGTAATATATTGATTTAATGGCAGTGAAAACAGCATTTCTCGGTGCTGATAAACTGCAAATCAGGAGCCTTGTAAGTCCTTATTTCAATAAATTTCAGCTGGCAATTTGTCGTGTTTAATAATTTCTTTTCTTTGTTTTATAACGCCCTTGCATTTCTTAAGTTTCAATCAGAATCATCAGAATTATTGTTAATTTACCCAAGTCTTTTGAAGTTAGCTAAATAGCTCTTATTCTACTATTTTCGAGTATCAAGTTTCATCAATTTCTTTACTCTATTCACCCAATGAAATCTTTTCAGGTCTTGGATGAGCCATCTGATTCTCAAATGCTAGAGCTGAAGGATGGCCTGCAAACTCCAGATGTATGCATCTTTACTTTATACAGCCTTTCGTTGAAATGTAGAACATGCTCGTTTTTTCTTTTATATCTTCCTGCCTTATCTCGTTTAAAGCTAGGTTCAACTTTTAATTGCTGATGTCAACAGAACGGTAGATTTATGGTTCTTATTTTTGTGTGTGTGTGTGTTTACTTTCACCCAGACAGCTTTAGTGAGCGTTTTGGAGATTAGATGCTTAAAAGTATAGTGCCTGTTTAGCAGTCTAACTTTGCTAATTCATTTGGAATGAGTATTTGATGGCTAACTCACTTGTTCCAAATCTTAATATTGAAATGATTATATGGTGGTTAGCTGATTTGTTTTCTAATACCACGAGTTCTTTCTTGATTTTATAATTTCAGGTGAGTAATAATAGGCTGTCCATCGGAATGACACCCAAAACTATCAGGCTTCCGAAGAATGGGGAGATGCTTTTATCTGTTCATGGTTCGCCTCTTGGTGTTTATAAAGAAGATAACATGGAAACAATACAAGGTATGTTTTCCTGCATCTTTGCACCCATGGAATCCTAAAATGATCCTCGAAAGGTGGTTAGAGATATTTGAAGTTTATAATATCTGCTGGTAGAACTCTTTCTACACTTAATGATAGCTTGACTGGCTGACATGATAGATACTTCCGGCTACCTCAAATGAGATTTTTTTAGATATGTTTATGCACAAATGTAAGGCAACCTTTCTTTAAATTCATTGTACCGTGATGCAGAGACAGAAGATGGTTGAGAGGGAACATTATGGTTGCAGAGGAAGATGCGTTGAACAAAATATTCAGTCGGTCAAATAGCTCGATATCTGTAAGTGAGGATTTTAGAGTATTCCATATGCCGAGGCTTGTGTGAACTTTTTTGGTTATTCTATCCTTGTTAGCTGGTTAATTAAATTATGCTTCTCATGTAAATATGTAGTTGGTCATATTCTATTGAATCCTTTTGGCATGAGGTGAATGTGTTAAGGTGTATGTGAAGTCTGAAAGACTATGTTGCTTCCATGATATTGAGTTTCTAAAGACTGCTTCCTTTTCTTCTTCTGTAGATTATTAGAACAGAATATTTCCCATGTTTATTCCTTCATTCAAATAGTATATTTGGCGGTCAGTTTTTGATATTATTGGAGTACATTTCTCCTCTATTCCTTCTAACCAATTTACATGAGACATTTTTGCGTTTTTCTTGTTGGTGGTGTGTTTTTGGTTGTCTTTAAATGTAGGAACATGTTAGAATTAGATGATATTTAAAAGATTCTGCGAGTTTCCCTCGGAGTGGATTAATCTCTGATGTGCAATGCAAAAGTTCATGGAATTCATCAAAAAAATTGAAGTACAAGCAGTAGGAAATAATAGAGGGGGGGAGAAAGGTTGCCTAATTGATTAAAGAGGTAGAATCTTTTTCCTTAATCTCAAGTTCGATTCTTACATAGAGCAATTTGATTTTATGTCTTTTAGGTCTGTGTTTGTCACACTAAGTTTGTCTAGTATGATTTTTTCTGTTTGTAAACTACTTTGTCTAGTCACCCCGGGCACATCCTAAGAATAGTAGTCGTGTTTCCCATGACATAAAAGAAACAGGGGAAGGGAGAAATGTTTATGTGAGTTTCAGTTTAAGACGTGTACGACTAGATAACACTTGATCAGGTGGTCGGAATGAAAAATTTCGGATCACAGATATTGAATCATTCAATTTTGGGATAGATAATGGAAAGCACTACATGTTCGTTGTCTTTACCTTAAAGAACCATCAAATCCACTATTGTCTGTAGGGCCCTTGAACTTCATGAAATTGTGCATATGCATCTATCCTATATTGTTGGGGACAATGCCGTGCCACCACAATTGTACCATGTTTCTTGGAATTTTCTATTTGACACTTTTTTGTACATACAACTTTTTTTTCTTCTTCCCTAATGTCATGGGAACCAGCCATCTTGAATTTTTAAGAGTGCCTATGGGTGAATTAGACTTAGTAGTTTGGAAAAATAACGTCAATTGACAACTAGACAAATTTGGTGTGACAGACTCAAACTTAGAAGGCATAGAATGAAATTGCTTTATACGGATCGAACGGAAGGAAAGAATTCCATAGATTTAATCAATTAGGACACCCTTGAGGCCATAGTCGTACAATAGATCTACGAAACTTGTACATTCAATTGTCATTAATAGTCCTAATTCCACGCTCTTACCTTACATTGACACTGATTGTTGCCAACTTTGCTAGTTCAAAAATTCATAGAGTTGTATATGTATGTGTAGGTATTGGGTCCAGAGGGGACAAATGGCTTAGACATTAGGTGAGAAAATGAGTTGATGTTTCTCATTTCATGTCCACCAATTTATTTTGTGATCATTAATTATTTATTGTAGAAGTTACCAAGTTTTTTGTTTATAGATCTAAGGTAGTATTAGGTCGAAAGAGTAATTGATTCTTTAGGGTGGTAGGACTTTTTTGGCCTACGGATGGAATAATTTTCTTTTCAAAGTTCATCGCGGGGTTTGCAAAAGAACTTAATTTATGATTTGAAATTAATCAAAACTTAATGCATTGCCAGCTTTAATGAAAAATATCAATTTAACTTGTTTTGGATAATGAATTCTTTAAAACATGAGTAAAGAACTATAAACATTTCTATGAAAAAATATCAACCTGATTTGGAAATATAACCCGTAGATAATTTTGTAAGCTCGTTACAACTATTGTTTCTTAGTTTCCTTAAAACATCTTGAAAAGTTTTCCTAGATTTGCTTAAATTTTAACATTTACTTGGCTAAAACAAATAAAACAAAATATTAATCAATTTATCAAATAATCTCATTGCACCAAGTTAACAAACGAATATTAAAAGCTTTTAGATATTTTAACTATCACAACTTAAATTTCCGCCACTCAAAAAAAGTAAAAAAGTAGAAGAATCCATGTTCACTTATTAGATGCACATCACTTTGGTAGTTTCTCTTTCAAATGGTATTAAAAAACCCATGACCAGGATTAGACTAGCATAATATAGTATAAATATTTAATAGTTTACCAAAAAGGCCAAATCTTATCGTACCACTAAATGCACATAAATAAATAGTTAGTCTTTATCGGTACAGACGTTACTACATATGATAAAACAATAAAACAAAGTGAAACTCTATCCATTTGACTGAGCATAACTTTTACCTTTTCTGTTTCCCTAATAGAGGAGAGGAGAGCATTACCCACGAATTTTCAGACATCAACTTGCCTGACCAAGACAAAAATATTCGTGCTTGCCGGCGTATTCTTAAAGTAAAGTTTATACTTTATACAACTTCAAAGTACAGTACTATGTTAATGCCACTTTTGTGATAGAGTTTATTGCAAATTAATCCCTGCAATATATTAAATTAACAAGTTACCTCCCTATAAAATATAAATAACTATCAACTCTCTTAGTTCACTCGTTCAAACCTCTGAGAGGGGTGATCCCTTGCACAAAAAACCCCTTTGCTAAAAATACGTATATTTTCTATTTTTATACTGTTAATTACAAAAAGAAATACAATATAAAAATATTATATAAATTATGTTATAATTTTGTAACAGGCATAATTATATTTTGTTTTTATACTTGTACTTATAGGTGTTTTTTAAAAATGCTATGATTAAATATGAAGTCCGACAAAAACTAATATAAGGAACAACATGAGTATTGTGATTCTTAAATATAACAAATACAACAAAATAAATAAATAGGAGGCTGTATGAAATTATAGGGAAATATCTTTTCTTACATATTTATATTTATTTTTCATGAAGGTTGCCAATGCAATAACAAAGGGCTAATTTGCAAAAACACCCCTTTGCATATTATATTATACTAGTGGAATTTAATTTGAAACTGGCAAGCGCTAAGAACAAAATGAATCTTCTCACTTTGCCACCTGACAAAAAATGGCCCCTCACCACTAAATACTCTAATAATAATAATAATTCCCTTTCTCTCTCATAAACAAACACCAAGAGAGAGAAAGTGAGGTCAACTTGTCAGCTCAAAGTGGTGAAGAATTCGCCGCTGAAACCGGATTTAGATCTCAATAAAACTAACTTAAAAAAAAACCCATTAAATGGAATTTTACCTCGACCCCTCAAAGTTCTTCACCTGGGTTTTCATAAAGTTTTGATCTTTATAGGTTTGTTTGTGTTTTCTTGTTCTGATTTTTGATTTTAGAAAAAAACCCTTTTGACCATTTCAATGGATCAACAACAACAACAACCAAGAGATGTGGACACTGTTGTTGAGATAGGTTCAAGAGTGTCTCAAATTAGTGCAGCTGAAAATTCAGCTGAAACAGAGAGTGTTGTCGAAATTAGGGACAATCAAATTGTTGATTTTGATGTGAAGTCAAATGGGTCGAGGCTTAATGAAGCTAAAGTTGAGGAGGGGGGTGAAAAGGTTGAGTCTTTTGTGATTGATGTGGGGAGTAATAATCAGAGTTTGGGGGAGAATCAGAGGGTTTGTAGAATATGTCATTTGAATGCTAAAGAAAGTGGTATGAGTTTGATGGAGATGATGGAGCTTGGTTGTGGATGTAAAGGTGAGCTCGGGGTTGCGCATTTGCATTGCGCGGAAGCGTGGTTTAGGGTCAGAGGGAATAGGTAATTTTCGTTTTATCGATGTCTATACGTATTGCATTTGTTGTGTTTTAGCCGTAAATCTTGGGTTAAGGCGTTGTCTATGGGGTTTTGTGTGGATGTGTTATCTGCTAATAGGTAGTTGTGATTTATCGATATATATATATGTATTGCATTCGATGATATCTTGTCGTAAATCTTGGATTGAGGTGTTTTGTGTGGTTATGCTAATTCGTGTTGTTTATGTGACTATTTATAGATTTAACGTATCTGTTTTTATGTATGTTTCAACTTAAAAAGTAAATTTTTTGATAGTTGTTCGAAATGTTTCAAGAATCATGAGAATGTCTGTATTTTCATCTTTTAGTTTCGTTTAGACCGAGTAGATACTGCAGTTGTTGATGAGATCACGGAGGCTGAATGTCAAGTCGACAATAGAAATGTTGTTCAACTATTTTTAGATGTTCTGATATCTAACTTAAAGTTTCGGTTTTGATGTATACTTCAACCTACAAAATATTAGAAACCTTTCGTAATTTTTCCATAGTATTTCGAAATGTTTCAGAATTCATGAGAATAGTTCTCTGTTATCTTTCAGTTTCAGTTCCCTCCTAGTCGAAAATGGAAATGTTGATGAAACGTTTAGAAATTTCCATTCGTGCGTCCTTTTGAAGTTGGAATTATAGTTTTGATATTTGATTATTAAGGAAGATGAGATCTTAGTTATCTTTTAATCTTTCTGCACTGTAGACTTGGATCATATCAAGACAGCAGCTTTCTTTAGTTTGCTGGATATGTTTATTGACTTTAGAAAATCCAATGTTAAAATGGTGTAGCCTTTTGTTTTATGGTCTAGATATGTTTACTTCAGCTGCCAACACTGAATTGAGGATTGAAGTTTGGAAAACATACTAAGGAGTCACTATCGAGTAACTACACAAAACTATAACATTTTTTGCTTTAGCGTCTCAGGATATTACTAATCTCATAGATTAAGGATTTCATATGTACTGTAGCACCACCGGCGGATGACTTTTTCCCCTTCTTTTAGGGTCAGGGTGTACTTTTGGTTGTAGGACTTGGGTGCTTAGAGATGTTTTGAAAAAAAAATAAAAAATTATGACGGTAGTTCTTATGCATTAAGTTACCTTATGATTTTTGTGTGGCACATTGGCGTTTCAATTGGTTTTTAAATTGCGGAGTAGACAATTATGTCACGGACCTTAGCTGCTAAAAAAGCGAATACCTGGATCTTGTGTTTTGATGTCTTATAATAATTCAGACTCGGACTCCGTTGTTCTAAAACCTGGTAGATACAACTACCCTGTCGAGCAACTTGCACAACTCAACCTTAACTATTTTAATAAAACGTATCAAATGACCAGATAATTGATGCATCTCTGTTTATGCTGTTGCTTTTGCCATCAAAATGTAAATTACTAAATTAATGATGGAAAAATGGCCGCTGTTTGATGTCAATGTTTTTCCCTTAATTGTGTTACAACTTACAAGTATCAGAGAACAACCCTTTAATGGCTAGAGACATGGCTTTGAGTATTCTATAAGCTGTCTAGAACTCATGTTTATATTTGATTCTTAGATATTTCACATAATCTAGTTGGAACTTTAATTTGCGTGTGGAATCATTAAACTCGATCTTCTGCTCACGCACAAGCTTGTTTATATCACTTTGCTTCTTGGAAGAATAGGCTATGGTATTTTGTTATTCTAACCAAATTTTATTGAATTCTTTAATTTGTTCTGAGCCTTTGTAGCTGCAGACATTTGAATTAGTTCATGAATCATTTGCTATGATTTCTTGTTGCAGATTGTGTGAAATTTGTGGTCAGACTGCAAGAAATATAACGGGAGTTAGTGATAACGGATTCATGGAAGAATGGAACGAGAGGAGATCCGTAGATAGTGGTACTAACTCATCAAACGCCAACAGAAGATGTCCGCGCGGACAGCCATTATGCAACTTCTTAATGGCATGTCTTGTCGTGGCATTTGTACTTCCGTGGTTTTTCCGTGTAAATATGTTTTGACTTAAAGCTATACACCTTCCTACTGCTTTATGGACAAGTGGAGAACTCGCTTCTGAAAGAGGGAGCACGCAGATCGGCCATTTGTCGCGCTTGTCTTGGCTTCATCCGTTAGTCTGCCATCTCAACATTCTCTAGGCTGTTCCTGTTAGTAGTTGTGCATCACTTTTTTCTTTTTTCTTCAGTGGTTAGCAGAAAGAGTGGTTTATTGTTTTTATATATATATATATCTCCATTGTATTTTGATAAATGTCTTCTGCATTTGAAAAACCATAACAGGAGTGTTAGTGGGCTTTGATTGCTTATGTTTAAATTCAAATTATGCATTATAGATGTAAGTTGAAGAGTAAACTTCTCTTACAGTTGCGTCCATGGTCTTGATATTTATACGGAAGGTATAGTTCTTTTTCCGCAGAATAACTGAGGTACAAGATTGGTAATCTCCACTAGTCAAGCACAGTTTTAGATATATTACATTGTAAGAATCAAAATCTTCATTGCATTGGTATAACGGAAAATAATTCCATGCCGTAACTAACACTTCTTTATTGTATAGTATGCTCAAATATTTTTTTTGTCGTAGGGAATATTTTTAGTGATTGAATGGATTATATGTTTAAACGTTAATATTGTTATGAGGATTTGGCAATTTACCTCCCTGTGTTATGCTAATTTGGCAAATTACCTCCCTGTGAAAAATAAATAGGTAAATTACCCCCTTGTGATTTCAAGATTTAGCAAATTACCTCCTTATAGAGGGTGGTGTAGTCCACTTGCTCAAATTTGAGAGTGGGAATGGTTTTTTATGCTAAAAAAGACAATTATGCCCTTTATTTTTTTTTAAAAATTATGTAAATCTTTGGTTTAATACTTTAACTTGTTTAAAAACAGAAAAACTAAAACTAAAATTTAAAAATAAGTTATTATTTCGTAATATGTATGTTTTATAATTTTTTTATACTTTTACTAATAATCTTTTAAAGAAAGGTTATAGTCAAATTTGAAATTACAAAAAAGAAAGGATTAGAAATAACAAGGGTATTTTGGTCATTAAGTATAAAAAATGTGCTAAAAAAATTACAGGGAGGTGGTGCGCCAATTTTTAAAATCACAGGGAGGTAATTTGCCTATTTATTTTTCACAGGGAGGTAATCTGCCCATTTGACATAACACAGGGAGGTAAATTGCCAAAAATCCTATTGTTATAGATTAACTTTTATGCGTCAGAGTCGAGAGATGGAAGTATTGAGGAGTTGTAGACTAAATTATTGATATTGATGCATAACGAAATTATAAAAAATAAAATAGTTGTATTCATACCGTACTATGTATGTACCATGTCTATTGTATTAGAATCAAATCGTACCGTAACACCCATATCGCACCGTGTGGTACGTACCCATGCGATCGACATCCGTATCGTGAAACACATGTCAAAACCAAGCAAAATATGTTAATTAGTGTAAGGTATTAAGCAATTAGTTTATGCATATTGTCTTTGATGGTTTCTGCAATAGAATAATCAAATAAGAGAAAGGCTCGTCCACTCTCAACAAATCCGTTGTAGTCTAGGTGGTTAGGATACTCGGCTCTCACCCGAGAGACCCGGGTTCAAGTCCCGGCAACGGAAATATTCTTTTTTTCTTCTGCCCAACTTCTGTATATTTTAAGGTTATATATATTACTGTCATTTATCTTGAATTTGCACGCATAACAAGCATCTGTCAAAGTATTTACCATCTATATATATTATTATTGAAAAATCAACCTTGCTGCATTGAGGATCACTCCAGTAAAATATCTTTCCAAAGCGTGTTTATTAATTTTGAGGAAATTTACAACACGGGGCTACTAAGAATTTAACTGAATAAAATATTTTTGTATGTCAATGGAAAATATTTAATTAGAATGTAAAATACTCATTTTTTGATAAAATAAAGAAAAACTGTATACCATATATTGAACAACACATACATGGAAATACTTGAAGTTTTTCCCGGTTCTACAATAAATAAAGTTTAGAATTTTACCGATTGAATCAATATTAATCATATCTATTAACTCTATTTCATGGAAGATAAACATACAATCTCCTAAAATCTCTCTTTCAATTTTCGCTGGAGCAATATTATAATTTTAATTGTGTGAACCACTACGTCAAATGGACCACCCGTATCATGACACACACACATATATATATATATATATATATATATATATATATATATATATACTAAATTTCTTATTAAATTTTGGAAAAGAAAGATATTCTCAATTTCTAACATTTTCATTTAAGTGTTCAACCGCCAATTGGTCCCTGTTTCATTCATATATTTCCATAAAATAACATAAAGTAAAGAGATTCCCACAAAATCAGATCCTCCATTAATTTTTCACATTCTTCGTTGCAAATAGTTACCTTAGCAAAGTTTTCCATCGTCATACTTTATTTATATCACCATAATATCTATATTCTTGCTGAATTACTTAGCAAGAAATAAAGACACAGAAGAAACACAAACACAATAAGAAAAAAAATCTGAATAACTTTCGTTTACATTAATGGAGTTTTGCTTGCGATAAAGGTGAAACATTCGAGATTATTGCCTATTTAAAGGGTGTGAAATGTTTTTTTTAAAGAAAATTAGGTTTGTTAATTGGACTAAAAAATATTGGAATGTGTTTAGTAATTTAGCCTCTTCATTTTAACTCATTCGCATCTAGGCTACACATTTTTTTGTTCGCGCTTGATACTTCTTTCTCGGAATTGTATGTAAATATTGTTCAATTACGTTCACACGTGTGGATTGAATGCACGCACACACACTCACACACAATTTATATATATATATATATATATATATATATATATATATAGGACATGCATTTGTCAGAATATATATTATCAAATCATGCAAGCATTATTATCGATTTCTGGTTTATGGAATACATGTGTGCCTTTTGTGTATATTTAGCTGTACGCACGTTCATATTATGCTATTAAGTATTAATGTTGAGTGGTTGGTGAATTTGTGGGTCAATTGTCACAAAATTATTCACAATTAAGGGCTACAAGAAAATGAATTATGAGTAGTAGTACCTTAAATTCTACGTACCAAATTTAACACTTGGCCATCTAAAGTGAATTTGCATGCACCAAAATAATCAGACAGACTGTGGCTGTAAGAATATCTTAGGCTCGAAACTTTTGTTTCATTGAGGAAATTTGTTTAAACCTAGTGGTTGAGATATAATGACATAGTATATAATTGAATGTTTTAGGTGCAAGAAATGACTATAGCAGTACTGGTCTTGTATTTATGTTATTAATATCATCCTTCTGTAAGAGCAAACCCACTAAAGTGTCCAATTTTCAAGCTGGCTAGCTTTGTCGCGGTAATTATGGTATATAATGAAGACATATATGCATTGTATGAACTTAAAGTTCCATGACTAGATGTCTATTCTTTTAATTCTATTAATTAGCTTGTGCCGATATATTTAAGAGCTAGTTAAAGAGTAATTTTCTGTGTTATATTGCCTAATACAAAAATAAAAATGATATATGACTTCCATGTAATTTAATTTTTAAAAATTGTAGCTCACTATGTGTATATGCACTTTTACGTAATTTTATTTGTAGAGATCAAATAATCTTTGTGTAAATAGTATTAGTCTGTTGGCCCAACTGCAAAGTTAACGCCTTCAATTTTGGCTATTTGTGTTTTTTTTTTTTGTGCAATATAAAAAAGAACAGAGATGTGTATATATACTTCAAAATATATATATACATGCAAGATCTTTTTGTCTTAGCAGATAAAATTTCATCCCAAGTCCTAAGTTTCTGCAATTCAATTGCTCGTTCTTATAAAATGTGGTATTTTACCATGTATGACTATACAAAAGAGGTTATTTGCCATTTCATAGAAAAGGGTTATAGGCAATTTCTTTTTACAAAGAGTATAGTGAAACAATATTTTAAGTATCATGCATAGTAATGTAATCTTCTTACGCGTGAAATATATTATATATGAATGGTGAAAATAATGTCATGGGGCGCGCAGCTAAATGGGCATCGGAATAACCAAAAAATAAAAATCTAAACTAAAACTTCTAATCTCCAACATCTAATCTTTGTCCACCAACATATGTATTCACGTTAGTGAAAGTTCTTCTTCTTCAATGTTTGTTATACTTATTCAAGTTGGAGGGGGTTTAGCCAGAAAAAAATGAGGAATTACAAATCACTTTACTAACAAATGAAGCGGGACAGTCGGAGAGTTGCAAACTGCTGAAAACAAATTTAAAAAGCACTCCCCTATTAAGATTACTAATCATGGATGAAGGTTGAGGATAGACTGATCATCTATTCCCACTCTTCACCTCTTGGATGGATACGTACACCATCGCACTTGTCTTCATCGCAAGAGAGTGTAAATAATGAAAATCCTACCGAGAAAGAAAAGGCATAAGCATCGCCTCTATGAAATCTAGCTATGAAGTGTTTTTTGTCACTTCTTAGCATTACAAGAAAACACTCCTCGATCGGGTACTATAAATCCATCCCAAACTTTGTCACGTACGTGCGTTTTCTCCCCCAACAACGTGGCATAAATGATTATGATTTATGAGATGGTGCAGCTAATTCAATTATTAAAGAAACAAAGGGTTAAGAAATTATTTTAACCAGCAATATTAAAAAAAGAAGACTAGTAATGTATCACGTGTCGACATTCGTAAAGGCAAACGCACAATCGTGCCCCAACTCCGATTGATGAGCAAGATCCCTGTGGATTCTTTTCCGGTGGGACGTGGTCTCGGCATTTCAGTTTGCAACAATCAGGACCGCACACCTGAGGAGAACCAGACGCACCACAACAAAGCGACCCACCGCACTCACCAAGACCTAATGAGCATAGTTCCTTCATTTCAACAACTGCACCGCATATTAATAAACATTAATTCTAACATTATATTAATCTATTAATTTACTCGTATAATAATGTGATAAAAGAAAAAAACAATTTTGCTAAATTACCTGATGCAAAGGCGAGTAAGAGAAGAATGAAAAAGGACCTATAAATTGCAGCCATTTTGTTGTAATTTTAGAGGCACGATATATTTGTTTGCACTCCTAGACGTGTATATATATAGTGTTGAGTACGTGTTTGTGACCAGTTACTTCTGAGAATTGTAAATAAATTAAATTACGGAAACATTAAATTTGTGGTAATTAAGTCACCGAGATTTTGTGAGTCATTTTTGTTGACAAAATGATGTAGTAGATTTGAAATGCACCTCCGATCGGTGGTGAGTCATTTTGTTTGTAATGATTGAGAATTTTGTTGATATAATATAAGTGTATGTCCATACGTACATCATGTTTGTAATTCATTAGTTAATATCATAGTATATATTGTAGTAAGTTGTATTCTTATATGTCATTATTTGTATATAAAAATCTTATAAAGAAATGTTTGAACAACTTCTTTCTTTTTTTTGTTAAACAGTGTTCGAAAAACTTGAGTGATGATATGTATGCGTAGTTTATATCAGTCATTTTTCGTATTATAAATCCTGCAAAACGAAATTATCAGTTTCTTTCATTATATAGTTTGGCAGGATTTCTTATATGGAAAATGATTAAATGAGAAGTAAACATTTCTTGGGAGATTCTTTTTTCATAATTGAACGTTAAAGAAATTGCACTTCTAGTCTAATTTTTTATTTTCCAGATTCTTTGTATTGTATCCATATATTCGTGAAATCTTATTTACAACTTAAAAGCAAGAAAAAGTAAATGAAAAGTAAAAAATAGTTTTCTTGAAACTTTCAGAAAATCATTAACATTTTATTTGGTAAATTGTAGCATGAATAAGTGAGGTTGGGTTTGGTCTTGCACTAATTATATTGTGAAGCTTTTTAAATGGAGAAGGCCCAAAGGACACGTCATGGAAAGTTGCAAACTACCAAGAATCACGATTGATGGGCTTTTGTAGAGTAAATCACTTTCCTTTTCAACATGACCAAGATGAATATCTCTTCAACATAAATGATTCAGAGGGTATGTGATGCATGGGTATGCTTTGGAATATTTTCATGTAAAAATATCAGTATTTCATGTTCGCATACTCTGCTTTTACGTTTATTACTTCTATATTTCGAATATTTATTGTTTCAAGCAAATCTGAACTGCGTACTATTTACGTGCTTCCGATAATTATGATTGAAGTTGCATGATCTTTAACTTTAAAGTGACTTTAAGTTTAAACTCTACCACCAGGAGTACATCGAATTAAACAATTTCTATAAAATTGAACTTTTTAAAATGAGATATCAATTCAATATGATATTAGACTACGGTCAAACAAAAAATCCTAAGTTCGAATTCCATCTCCAACCACTTATCAAATACTTTCACATGTCACACTCAGACACCCGCACAACAAAAAAAATAATGTATCTATTTTATAATTTCAAGCTTTTAGATAAGACACCACGCAACAAAAAAGATCTAATCGATTTGTGATTTTCACATGCACATGAAAAGGTTGGCTCAAGTAACCACATGCAAGTCAAGTGCAAACTTCTCCCAAATTTGTAATTTGAGACAAAGCCGGAATCAAATTAGATATTAGATGACATGATAGGACTCAAATTGTGGGTTTCACATTTGAGGATTAAAGTTGGATTTAGCACATATTAAACGACCAAGATGAAGATTTCCCAATCAATTTCCATTATTTATATTGAAATGTGTTCAATAATTTTAGCTTCTTGATTTTAACTCATTCACATCTAGGCTATACATACTGGCCAAAAAATACCGACATGTATCATTGTTTGTTTGCACTTGATACTTTGATGTAGAATAAGAGACCCTAAATTTCGAAGAAAAATTGGACAAAATTAGGCATGCACAAAAATGGGCGTAACTTTTGACTCGATTATCGATTTTGGACCCAAAGCATATCAAACGTACGTCTTTGAGTTTTCTACACTCTTTCTTTTCGGGCACAAATTCATTCGTTTGAGGCAGTTCCGCAACCTTACAAAATTATGTCGCTTTATTTCATGATTTTTTCTTGTTTTTCCTATTCTGGTTTAAGACTTTAATTATATTTTGAGTAGGCCTCTAACTCTTTTTTCCTTATTTCAATTTTTAGGATTTTGGAGACTATAAATACTTCATTTTTCATTATTGTTTTCATATTTTTCGTACTATTATTTTAGGATTTTTCCTGTTTTTCCTATTTTGGTTAGGACTTTAATTACATTTTGAGTAGGACTCTAATTCTTATTTACTTGTTTTATTTTTAGGTTTTGGTGACTATAAATACCTTGTTTTTCATTATTGTTATCAGACTTTTCATATTATTATTCAATAAATTCATATTTTATCCCAATTTTCTCGGTGGATTCCAGCTTATTTGTCGATTACAAATTGATGTATCCATTGACACGTTCGGCTTTACGTCATACTTCTTTTTCGAAATCCTATGTAAATTGTTCAACTGCGGAAACACACACACACACACACATACACACCCACACACACACACACACACACATATATATATATATATATAAAGCTTTATTTGGTTCCACAACATTTAATCTCTTTATTGAAAAGAAAATGAATAATGTATCACATGTCAACATTCATAATCGCAGACGCACACCCGTGGCCCAATTCCGATGGATGTGCAATATCCCACTGGATTTCTTTGCGGTGGCACATGTCTTGCGCATTGCAGTTTGCAACAATCTACGCCACACAGCTGAGGATAACCAGCGGCACCACAACAAATCCCTTCACCGCATACTCCAAAACCTAGTTGGCATTCCCTCATTTCAACAACTGCATCACATGCTAAAATATTAGTATAACATAGTTTTAATCTATTAATTTACTTGTATAATAATGTGATAAAATAAGAGAAACATTTCTATTAGTTTTACCTGATGCAAAAGCGAGTAAGAGAAGAATGCAAAAGGATCTATGAATTGCAGCCATTTTGTTGTAGTTTTTGAGGCACGATATATTTTTTGCACTCCTAATACGTTTATATATATAGTGGTGGTGTACTTGTTCGTGACCAAAACACTTTTGATTTTCTAAATTGAATTACGGAGACATTAAATGTATCCTAATTAAGTCACCAAGAGTCGTTATATTATTGACAAAATGGTGTATAGTAGATTGGGGAAAAAATTAATTATCACAAATTTTCTATATATAATAATTTTTATTCTACTTCTGCACCTTCTAACCTACTACTTGATGAGTTTTTTCGTTATATATTTGACATGGATCTTCGTCCCTACCTAATTTGGTGTTGACTAGGTAAACCTCCTATTATATACCAGTGATTTCAATGTGCTCATTCAACTTGCCCCTCCATTCATTAAAAAAATAGCACTTTGCTCCTTAATTTATTGATCAATCATTGAATTTGACCACATTTTTATATTCTTGGTCCTTGGCTTATATTTCAAGAGGCAAACTGCTAGTTTTGCATAGGTTAGGTGGCAAGTCGTTAAATTTTTTAGAATAAGGAACACATTGAAATGGGAGGCATAAAATAGGGGACTGAAGGGTTTTTGTTTTGTTTTTTTCAATTTTAATACTGTCAAAAATTCCAAAGTCATGATCTTTTGTATTTTCCTTTTCCCCCAGGCCCCTCCTCCCTATGTGGACCAACCCAAAGTTTTATATTATAGAAGTAATATTAGAATTTAACTTTTTGAAATGAAAAAAAAAGTCAAATAACGCGTTGAAATCGATTAACATTAACAAATTCTTTTTCTTACATATTTTTAAGTAAAATTACAAAAATGCCCATAACTCTGTTAAAAAAGTTTTCTGGTATGAAAAGTTACGCGTGGCAAAGCGTTTTTATACCCGGACAAGCGATTTAACCATTTGGCGCCCACGTAGGGAAAAAGCCCATTAAGCTCGATTAGACATATTTTGCAGCAAAAATTGATACATACAAGGCAAGATCACGACCTAAAAAATTATAGGACAGAAGTGTCAAATGGACAAAGTTAGTGGACAAAATTTGCATTTTTGCCAACTATAAAGCCATTCCAAACTTTGCCACGCGAGTATATATATGCGTATTTTCCTGGTCCCGTGACGTGCCACTTCAAAATATTTATAATGCACGCTACAAATGACTCATGTAGTAGTGCAACAAATTCAATTATTAAAGAGATATAGTGTCGATAAATTATTTTAACCGAAAAATATATATATAATCTATCTCACACAAATTATTATGCACGCCATAGTTAACCTATGAAGTAGTGCAATAAATTTAATTAATTATTAAACAGACTAGACATCGAGAAATAACATTAGTTATATTTAAGAAATATCTTTGATCCTAACATGTCATCTCTGTAATATTGGAGAAAAGAAGATGACATATCAACATTCATAATAGCAAACGCACAATCGTGGCCCAATCCCGATGTACGTGCAACCTCCCTGTGGATTATGGGACGCTGCCACACGGTTCCGGCATTTCAGTTTGCAACAATTTATGCCACACACCTGCGGATAACCAAGGGCATCACAACAAATCGATCCACCGCATACACCAAGACCTACTTCGCATTTCCTCATTTCGACAACTGCATCACATGGTCAAATATTAAATCTTCTAACATGATATTAATCTATTAATTTACTCGTATAACAAATGTGACAAAATAAGGGAAACGTTTTATTAATTTTACCTGATGCAAAGGCGAGTAAGATAAGAATGAAAAAGAACCTATTGATCATTGCAGCCATTTTTGCTTGAGTTTGATGTGTTCCTATATTTTGCTATGGCGTAGTCATTTTAGAGGCACGATATATATAGTGGTTTTTTGTGATCAATTTTGAGATCTGTAGATTAAATTAAAGAGACATTATATGTATGGTGATTAAGCCAAAAATACTTTGTGAGTCATTTTTTTGACAAAGTAATATAGTAGATTTGAACAAAACTAATTATCACAATTCTCTCTCTCTCTGATATATATATATATATATATATATATATATATATATATATATATATATATATATATATGATTTATTCTACTTCTGCACTCCTGACCCATTAATTAATGAGTTTTTTCCTTATATATAACATGGATATTTTCTTCCTATCTAATTTACTTTTCACTAGCTAGGAAAGTAAAAAAGTAAAGTAGATTTAATTAATTAGAATATTCCATGATTTTATAGTACTATCAAAATATCAAAAGTCTTATGCTTTTCCTTTTCCTCCCCGCCCTCCCTCGTGTGCATGGTTGAGATGAGGTATAGCAACATGTCTTCAACTAATTGAAGGATAAATAGCCCCCCTCCCCTTTTTTCATGTTAATCTACATTTCAAGAGTAACAGAGATTGAAAACAGAGTACCTATATATTAAAAAAGAAGATAATAATCAACAGTATTTCACTTCATAGTCCAATAACATGCACACCCAATATCAGCAATAAATCATTCATTCAACAGAGCTTTGTTCCATCAATATCAACAGAGAGTAATCAAAAAAATCACATGTTTCATACGAATTCTCCTAATCTAAACCAAACCATTTTCTCCTTTCAACTTCATCTACAACATCTTGACAAAAGAACCGAAAAAACAATGAGAAACACAATAGAAGAAAGAGCAATAGCAACACCAAGAACAATCTTATTTGGCCCATGATGATCATTCTTGCTATCATCCACACTATTCCCATCACCTTCATAATCAGAACCGTCACTATAATCATCGGACGATGAATCTTTCGCAGGCGGTGGCGACATAGGCAAACCATGTTTATCACATGGTGCAATCCCAAGTTTAACTTTTGTAACCAATGTAGAATGGTTGTAACAAAGATTGGAATTTTCACCAACCTTAAAAACTTCGAGTCCCTTAATAAAACTTGCATTAAAAGGCAACACACCATGGAAATTGTTTCCTTCAAGATTTAAGTACTTCAATGTCTTCATATCTCGTAAGAAATCCGGTATCGTCCCGTTAAGCCGATTTGAACCGAGATCGAGATTCATTAGGCCTGGAATTGCTGCTAGAGATTCCGGGATTGGTCCGGATAATGAATTTGATGATAAAGATAGATTCTTTAGAGAAATCAAGTCACCAATTGTGGTGGGAATTGTTTCAGTGATTGAATTTGAGGAAAGATTCAAATGTACAAGATTTTCGAGACGAGTCAACGAGATTGGTATTTGTCCTTTGAGTTTATTTCCTGATAAGTCAACGAATGTAAGATTAGGATGCCAGTTGTTTGGTAGATAACCGGATAGATTTGTATATGAAAGAGTAACAGAATTTATGAAGTTCATGTTGTTTAGTATAATAGAAGGTCCACTAGCGGTTATGCTGGTCTTGGAAACGGTTAATTCGGTTAGGTTGTCGAATCTGCTTAGCCAGACTCCGGTGAGTTTTTTTAGGCTGTTGATGGAAGTGAAGGTGTGGAGATTTGATGTGAGTTGAGAAGGGAAGTGAATGATGGGAATGGGGCAGTTTATGAAGTTGAGGGAGGTGAGAGTCGAGAGGGATTCTAACGCGGTGAGGGTTAAAACAACGTCGTTTGAGCAGTTTGTGAGAGTTAGGGAGACGAGTTGGCGGTAGGGAGTAGAAGAGTCGCATGTGGTCGTGGTGGAGGTGTTGGTGCATGGGTTTTTGGTGGTGGGAAAGTTGAGGGATTGTAGTGCTCTTAGTTGGTTTGGGTCGAGGGCAGAAGTGGAAGTTGCTGGTAATGTAGGTGGAGAGGGTGGTGACGAGGTGGCGTATACGATTACGACGGTGGTGGAGAGGAAGAGGAGGGGGTGGAGGATTGAAAGATATGGTCTTGACATTTGTAGGTAATATGAAAGATTTTCGAGGAGGGAAGTGTTTATATCATGAACTGATATTGAGGCTTAGGTTCATGAAAGATGGAGTCTTACTATGGCATAGAGGACTATATGTCAAAGGGTCAAGTTGCAAATTTCAAGTGAAAGACTATTAATTAAAAATATATTTTAGATATTAGTGATCAGTTAATGAAAAAGCCGTTGATGTCCACTAAAGGTGGCAAAATCCAGTACTCAAGCTTGAGGTGTTCTGATCTCCAGCTTTCTACATTTCTACTTTTGGCTTTTTTATGATTATTCCTTAATGAACAAAATAGTTAAGAAAGAGGATATGATGATGATATCAAACTTTGGATTTAAGCAAGGGTTTGGCACTCGACTATGCAATAACAGCAACAGTACCTTCACTTTTTGGGTGTTTGCCTAAAAAAAAAACCTCTTTTGTGATGCTTAAGGGACAAAAATATCTCATGTGAAAAGTTCCTCAAGTGTATTGTTTAATTTATTGAATTGCTTTTATATATTTATCAACACGCGCCATTACGAGCAAGCTATAAACTTTTTTAGTTACACGTCCGACGACTTCTTGATAAATGAGTGACAGTGGATTTCGATTTCAATATTGCACTTTGCTATAAAATTTGATATCATATTGAATCGTTGTGTCTGACAACTCAAATAGGGAGACTAAGTGTGTGTACGTATAGGTATGTATGTGTATATATTTTTTCTAGCAAACTCTTTCATAATTCTTTTGATACTCATAACATGTGACCTTTTTCTATAAATGGACGACAAGTGATTTGAATTCAATGTCTTTTCTTTTGTTTGAGCTCTTACATATATATTGAATTGTCATATCGTCTAAAAGCATTACGAGCTTGGACATTTGTATTTTGTCTTATTTTCCAATATAATTGTCAAAAATATTGTGTAGGAAAAAGATATGAATATAACCTACATGGGACCATTGTAGGTAGTGTGAAAGATTTAGAAGAGTGGTGCTCATATGAAGTGATGTTGAGTTTGCGTTCGTAAAGTGCAGTCTAGCTGCGGCTCAGTAGACAATTAATGAAACTGTCATAGGGTCAAATGCAATTTCAAGGGCAATCAAAATAAATAATTCTAAATGAAATAAAAAAAAAAGTTTGAATTTTGTCAAAAATAAATATAAGAGCAGGTGCGATCCATTAAAGGTGCCAAAATCCGATACTCAAGCTGCGCAGGTGTACTTTTGGCCTTCTTATGAGTATTCCTTTTGGCAACTAATATTCTATACGATAATCAAGCTAGCTGAAATAAAAAGGATTTGATGGTGATATCAAACTTTGAATTTACGCAGTGTGTTTGAGAATCTGGAGCATCCCATTCCCAGCTGATTAATACACTACACGAGCAACATTATTTTATCTTCAATTAATTGTTTCTTGTGATTGGGAAAACGGTACATTAATAATACTTACTCATTTTGCTTCCAAATAAAGAGTTGCACCAATCAAGTACTCTCATGAATAACAATTAATGGATCTACCAAAATTTCAGCAGTCGTACTTTTAGTAGTCATCAATTAAATAAATTCTTTCAGCAAAAAAATATAATGATTAATGATTCCTTTCTGTTTTCTGAGTTTTTACTCGCAATCCAAGATTTCTTCCTTATAAATTGCTTAGCCAGTTCCAGTGCTAAAATCCATTAAAAACATAGTATTCCTTAATTCCAATGGTTGCATAGTGAAGCTCTAGTTTCTAATTCATTAATGAAAATTGAAATTTTATTTCAATTCTTTCTTTTGATGAATAATAAACTACCAATAGCTATATACAAAATCAAAATACAATATTCATCTCCTTTATTTTCTCATTAATGTCATCTAACAGCCGAAGCAACAGAATGAGCCCACCACTTCAAACTATCTTTCATATCAATCTCATTACCAACTTCAGGAACTCGCCAATTCCTTAATGGGCCAACCTCTTCCTCTCTCACTCCCCACGCTTCCGAAAGATAAGGCCTTTCTTTCGGCCCAACAGCAATCTCTTCCGAGCCCATTCTTTGAAGCCCAGGAATAATCTCCACCAAGCTCGAATCTTCTTTATCTTCTTCAGAGAACACAAACCCAAGATCCATAAAACCCTTCAGCTCTTCAAATTCCAGCTCAGACAAGCTTTTGCTTGGCCTTCTCTTTTCACTTTTGTTGTAATAACGTTTGTTGAATATTGGGATGTCAATTGATAGTTCTTTGTCCGAGGTAATTGTTTGAAGATGGGGTCTTGGATTGTTTGTTGTGTTTATGACAAGTTGTTGGTCGCTTTTTGATCTTTTGTGGAGTGTTGATTGTTTTGAAAAATTGGGTCTTGGAGAATTTTGTTGATTTTTGGGATGTGGGTTTGGTTGAGGAGTTGATGAAATTGAGGTTTGGTTGAAGAACCAGTTTGTGTCGAAGAGGTTTAGGACAAACTCAGGGTCCATTAGTGGCGGCTGAGAATTAATGATTATTTTGCTAACTTTTTGTTAGAAAATTATGGGTGAACAAGGAGGTGTATATATAAGGAGCAAATGTCTTCGAGTATTTACACGTTTTGAATGGTATTATTTTATCTAGAGATACTAAATTGACCAGTCCGAGTAATGACACGGTAAGAGAATCTTTTAATTGAGGAGAAGTTTTCTTGGATATTTCCTAGTCTCAAAAAAGAAAAGAAGAAAATGAGTTGTTAAGATGACTTTGAATATGTGATTCACAAGTAAATGGTGCGAAAACATTTGGTTAAGGAATTTTCATAATTAGGATGTACGGTTGTTAATTATCGTGTTTAACAGTTTAAATTTTGAATTTATCGTCGTATCAAGTAAGCATTTAACTTTTAATAGAAACTTGAAACATTTTTTTAATACTAAATCCTTTTTATAACTAAAAAAAACTGCAAAATACCTATACGATGTATCATATTTTGTACATAACACGTGGCAAGCTCTTAACTTGCCACTGCGTCATTTAAATAATTACTAAGTCCTTGTTCTTATTTAAAGACCAACAAACATACCTTGCAGGCTTTGAGTCTTAAGGGCACCAAAATAAACTAACTATCTCGGTTGATATACTCGTAAGCTCATAGCTTCACAAATACCGAGATTCGAAGCATCATAGGTTGCAGACTCCTAGGCATTCAGCCGCGCAGCCTCACAGGCATGTACCTTCGTAGCAGCACAGTTTTACTATGGCCTTCTAGCATGGGCCAGGCCCATTGAAAGCGCATATAACTATTATAAATATCTATAAGCTAGAGCTTTCTATCTAGAGTTTACTGTTTACATTATTACTGAGTTAAGCATCGAGTGCTTACGTCGGGACCCACCAACTAATCTCACATGCCTTGTTTATTTGAATGCTCGAGTTTCAGTTAAACGATTCTTAGTCTGACGCGACGTATTGAAGTAGCATATGAAGATATCTCGCATCACTGTAATTTATGTATTTTTTATAGAGGCCTTTTGCGGTCAACGTTCCGTAACAGAAAGAAAAGTAGGTGGCGTACGTATTGAAAGAACATGTGAAATATTGGAGAAAGATAAACATGGGGTTTAAGTTCAAATAACTATATTCATCAACGAAAAAGTTCAAACTATGAAAGGTCCCTCCGAGGTTATTCTCGAACTTCACGAGAATATACTGATTCCGTACCCCGCATCTTTGAACGCCTTAGTTAGAGCTCATAAGTTTGGGTATTTTTCCAATCATCCAACAGTTTCAATGTTTAACAAATACACCCTTAAATTATCAACTTTTGGTGTTCCCATAATGCATTAATATAAATAATTTAATCTATAATACTTAAAATAATCTTAACGAATCAAATATTAAAATCTAAACACACAATTCATCTAGTAATAAAGTGTTTTTACACCATAGAAAATATCTAAGTATCAAAATAGTGAAGTATAAAACATTGTAGAAGGTACCAAATGGTACGAAATGTTTTTCTCAAATATTCGCGCGGACGGCATATGTACATGCTTTTTTGTAATACTAGTTTAGATAAGAAACTACGACAGAGAGTCGTACGTGATACCTCGCTTTAGTTAACTTGGTGAATGTTCCATAAATCAATAACTATATATATATATATATGGTTTGTGTAAGTTGCATTGCCGGGCAAATCTCCTTTGGCAGTGAGCTTTTATCATTTTACTGCCACGATCAGGCTAATTAATACATTATTAACCTTCACATTAGTTGCAGTAAATATGAAGCTTCTGCCAGAGGAGTAATCGCCCTGTAATGCATCTACACATCTGAAGGAGCTGCAGTCTCCATGAAAATTTCTGTCAACAAAATGCGTATATATAGGTGCCTTCTATTTCCGTACAAACAGTATATTCTTAAATCATTCTATATATATCCTACTTCATGTGATAAAAGATTTTTTAATTTATTAAATTTTAGTGAGAGTCGACCTTTTCATATTCAAAGGGACGCAAAATAACTGGAGGGACATACATAAAAAGCGATAGAAAGTTAATAAGCATCTACTGCCTTTGCTCTTTTTCCACTACTTGATCAATTAATATATCCTCTTATATAAGAAAAATGAAAAAGTAGTAACTGAAAATTATAATCCCACAGCACATTCCCCGCATAAATTTATTTATGGTCGCGGAATTTGTTTTTCTGAAAACTTTCGTATATATGTAACTAAAACTTGGTGATTAACATGTTCTTAATAATTATATGGTAGTTTGGTTTGATAAAATTCTACTGATTTTTTAACTTTTGCATGTTCATTTAATAGTAATAATTAATAAACTAATTTAAAAACCTTTTTGACGATCTAACATTCTCCGTACTTTTTAAGCCATAACATTGAACAAGAAACAATTCCTTCTAGATCAATCAAATCTAATGAAGTAAAATGATCCAAATCAGAAAATGATAGTTCTTGGTCACATCCTGTTTACGTGGCAGCATACATAACATAAAAGTAACAAAATCTCTTGAAAACTAGAATATAAGAATAAATTATAGAGATGATCACACCATTAGTGTTCTACGCGGGATACCCGTTGACTTCATGACGACTAAAGAAAAAGGGAATTTCTTTTGCAAGAATTGTCCCCGCATATGCCCTCATTTTTCTGCGGCATATCCAAAATCTTTGGTGCCGATTTTGTAGCGTTGTTTATATAATATGCGGCGACATGATAAAGAAGCTAAAGTAGGGTGTGTGGGGTAAGGAAAAATTAAACCGTGCATGCACATGCATATGTCCTCTCTTTCCACGTTAAAGCAATTAAAAGCATATTTTAGTGCATTAATTTGCTTCTTCGTTTATTTACAAAGAAATATAATTTTAAATAAGTCTAAGTGAAATCTCATAATATTAATATTCAACTCTTCTTATTATAATATTGGCTCCAAACTACATCATGCCCAGTACCAATAAATTAAAGATCAACAAAATAATTTTGTCCGGTGTTGTAAGTTATTTCCAACCAACAGAATTGCAGAAAAAAATTTATTTGGACATTCATTCTATTGGTATATTGTCATGAAATATTATGTTCGTTTCTGTAGGTATTTCGTAGTACATGAATAACAGTGACAAGTTTTATTTTTTTTGGAAAGATTTCGGTCATATATAATATAAATATAAATTCATTATATTTATGTTGGATGTTAAACAACAAACTATGTTTACAAGGAAAGATTGTATCTATTATTATTTAGTGAAATCTCATTATTTAGTATTGCTTTTTAACTA
The DNA here is from genome assembly GCA_946800315.1 of Misopates orontium. Classification (NCBI taxonomy): domain Eukaryota; kingdom Viridiplantae; phylum Streptophyta; class Magnoliopsida; order Lamiales; family Plantaginaceae; genus Misopates; species Misopates orontium. The sequence continues at coordinate 2,381,181 of OX326946.1, read as the reverse complement.
ACACATTCTGTAAATTAAGAATTTTGATTGCAAACTTTGGTGCCACAAAATAAATATCTTCTCGATGAATTCCTTTTGAATATCAACAAAATAAAGAACATCCTTGGCTTTGTTAGATCTGGTAAATTGTTTTTCGGAATCATACTAGTTTAATAGAATTGGGACAGATGATTAACCGGTTGGGCATACAATTGATATATTAATTATAGCAAAATTTATGTTTTTTTGGTACGGATTTTGTTATAATTCCTTTATAAATTGTGACAAATTTGTTTTTTTCTCGGTGTTATGCCGTTCTATTGTACTATCACAAAATTTATCCAGTTAATTTCTGTAGGGATTTTGTTATAATTTCAATATTAATATTGAATTCTTTTTTTTGTTGCTGGGGTTATGACGTTTTATTGAATATAAACATAAATATTATTCTGTTATACTTGATGTTTACTGCTAAAACATATTTATAAAGCAATATTATATATTTTCATTACTGAGTGAAATATCATAATTTTAGTACAACCTTTAACTAGCGGATTTTAAACATAAACTTTTTTCCGGAATTTGGTACAAAAGCCTTGGCGCCCAATGAACTCTATTGAAAACTAACAAATTCAAGAACAAGTCTAATTTTGCTGGATAATTTAATATCATTTCGAACAGGATAACATGACTGGGAGAAGGAGTTAATTGGTTGGATGAATATTCTCGCTACAGCTATATATGTTCTCGTTTCTGCCTTATTTTCTTGTAGCGATGTGCGATAAGTAGAAATGCAAATAAATTATCTTAGTATCAATATTCATTAAATCATACGCTAATGAATAAAAAAAGTTTGCAAATTAAATTATAAATCCATATTCCATTGAAGAGTTTGTAGTTTATTTTGTATTCCCTAAGAAGGTTTAAATTATTTTTTGTCTTTTTTTTTGGTTGAAAAGTTGAATTTTAGAACAAAAGTACTTTTGCTCCATCAGTATAGCTAGGTTTTAAAACAATACATAGCTTTTGGAATAATTTAAAAAGATATTTATTTCTCAATAATAACCACAAGGAATAAGAGATTGGATGGAAATGAGTTCTTAAGATAATTATATAACTTATGAAATAATTTTTCGTGCTTCTCGAGTCAGTGATATTATTAAGAAGATTTCGTAACATGTTCACCGGGATATCAACCTAAATCTCTCTAGTGGTTTGAAAAACCTTGACAAAACTCTCATAGATTTTTTTTTTTTGTTATATAGAACTTTCTCGTTTGCACGAACTCCTCTTGTAATTTTATAAACTCTTCACATAATCTCCTCTCTGTTCAACTCTGTTACCGAAAGACTTATACTCGCCCTACATGAGGTCAACATGGAGTTTTTGTACCTTTTTCTCTGAAAATTACAAAAAATACCATTTAGGGCTTTACACAAAACAATCAAGTGGTTTGAAAACTCTACAAAAAATCCCTATTAGGTTTCTAAAACATGAACTAAATCAATTATAATAATTATAGTAACATATATAATTATTTTACTCCGGCCCAGAACTTTTTACATAAAAGAGAAACAAGTCCAAAATAAACAAATTAGTATTTTAAAGAAATATGTTTAAGTAGTTATATTTAGAATAGCAAAGTTGGGGTAATTCTATCATTTCAAAATAGTTAACAGAATAACAATAAAATTTGACGGAGGGGACTGTGTGCATATTATTTGAAACAACGAGGGGTCTAGACAATGAACAAACCACGTGAAGAAAATAACAAACCACATGAAGGTGTACTGCAGGTTTTTGAACTGCAAGGGCATGTTAATATCCTCTTTCTCACATCTTGTCTAAATTGGATTTATGGAAATTTCTCAAAAATTTTGAGTTTTTTCACATTAGATTTAACACCTCCATATTTTCCAAAATATTTCTTGTCCTTTTGAATCATACAGTTGGTCAAGAGCTTTATTGCTTAGTTTTTCCTTTAACTCAATTTTCTTTGAACCAAACAAAGCTTACATGTAAATGGAAGAAAACTTCAGACAATATTTTATCTTACTTTCATGCATGAAACGGGGAAGTACTAATCTTGTATTAAGGAAATAATTCTTTTTATTTATTGCATAAATTCCTTATCATATAAGAAAGATCTATAGATAAACAAGAAGAAGAAAGCTATAGAATTAATTAAAAACCACGTTACTTTTGAAATGGTTAAAAATCTAGACAATAAAGCAAAAGACGACTATCGACTGATATCCTTCATAGACAATTGTCACCGGTTGGAGTTCGATTGCTCCTTCTAGAGTAAGATCTTATTGGACATGGCAAAGAAATTCGATACAAAAGTAATAAGAACAGGTGACACACAAGTGAATAGAAGAAACTTTCTTTAAGAGAAAACATAGCTAGGTTCAGAAATGTGACGAAAAACTAATAGTAAAAACATCAACATTTAGTAATATATGACCTCCTTTTGCAACTGTAGTTATGGATTAAAAATGATTATATAGTATGGGTGAATTGCCGGGCAAATCTCCTTTGGCAGTGAGCTCAATAATATTATGCTCGTAAATTGCAAAGCTATTTATATTGGCCTTCTGCCAAAAGAGTAATTGCCCAGTAATGCACCCATACACTCGAACATCTTACACTATCGTCTCACAATATCGACTTCATTGATGAATTATTTTCGAGCCCTTTGCATCTATTTATAGTCCAGTTGGAAGCAAAATTTTATTTTGCATGTTACAAGCATATCTGAGGCATATTCTTTTACGAACACCGCAGTTAAGAGGAATAACTTAATTGTTTTATTCATCGAAAAATGAAAAGAACAAAATTAGAAAAATGTACGTATCTTCTCCTTTCATATATACTAGCTTTATTTGAGCATATTGGAAAATGACAAAGAAAAAACAAAAGATAGAATTGCTATACAGTTCTCTTGTCATATAATGTTTAGTTGCACTTTATCATGTCAATATGTCATCATCACATAATTATTTATGTATGGATATCGACACTGGCGTTAGCGTGTCGTTGTCCAATAAGTACAATATTTTTATGACGAGTAAGAAGCATGAAAGATCTTACTTACAGGGTCATAAATATTAGTAGCTATTATAAACAAGTCAATAGCATCTTAGCATTTCTTAATTAATGACGTCTTTGTCATGTCGTAAAATCTAAGATTAGTCAATTCGTTGTTCCTATCCTGATCTTCGGTTCTCTATCCTCATTAGCATGATGGCGAGACTAGTTAAACAAAGTAAGTATATAAGTAAATGTAAATCCGACTAAGTTGATCTTAACGTGTCACATCGTAAAATTCTTTATACATAATACATTCAAAAAGTGATCTCTAAAACAAAAATTTAAAGTATTGTCTCTTACACGACTTTGAACTTTTGAGTTAGACATATAAAAGAGGTTTTGAAATTGAATATTATTACTTTATCTGGAAAGGAGCTCCGCATGTTAGCGGTATATATGTCTAATTTGATCTGAAAATATTAAAATCAAGATCAAAGGTACGTCTTATTTTATTTTCTTATTTGGTTTTGAAGACAGAAAATCTCAATAGTTGCAGTCATACTTACACAATTTGATTGGCAACAATGACGTCAATTGAAGATTATAATCTGGTCGCGCGAATCTCTATTTCGCCCTTTTCTTTTATCAAGATAACCAGATTTATCACACTTTATCTCTGGAACCAAACATGTCCATAATTATGTATATACATGTATATATAGGTATACATGTATGTATGTATGTATGTATGTATGTATTTATATTTTCAACAGGGACTTAATTAAGACATAAGTACTAATGTAGAAGAAAAATATACGTGGTGTATAAGTACCACCAATACCGTGTATGAGAAAACATAAACAAGAAGAATCATATCCTTCCACTCGATCCTACCAAAGCAATTAGACAAAGTATCAACTCTCAACTTCTTTATGTAAATGATATTCCAATCAGTCAAGTCCATGCATGGTGTGCGTCAAAAAGTATATCCAAAGAACAAAAAAGTGCAGAGTTGAAGTTCGAAACTTTTAGTTTCTTGGCCCAACGAAAATCGAGAAGTAAATATAAAAAAAAAAAAAAAAAAGCTAGAAGAATTGTGCAAAGCATATGCTGTTCGTCCTTCAGCATATCCAATTGAATGTGCGATATCAGAAGGCTTATATGTATGGAAAGTATGCTAGAGCTCTGGTAATAGTAAAACGAAGTACTCAGAGCAATATTGATACAATTAATGTTATTTGAAGATCAAGAAAATGAATAGTGTGGGAAAAGGAATAACAGTGTGATTCTCCTCAGGCAGAGAAGACATGCAAATGCATACTTCTTTCTTTGCCAAAGGAGAATTGCCCTGCCATTCATTCCCATAATGTGCATGTTGAATTCGGAGAAGATATCGAATTGGATTTTGTTGAAGAACAGCATGAATTGAATCGAAGAGGTACGGATCAAATTCTGGCTCCGTTAATGGCGGTTGACAAAATTATGGCTTGGAAGGAGGTATATTTGCGAAAAGGCTTCAACCTGTTTAGTATTTTACACGTTTTGAGCCGGATGTTTTTGTCAAGAATTGCTAAATTGACTTGTCGTCCCTGAAAATTGATGTAATTACACGCACGAATATTATTGTTACTGAAACTATTTTGTATATATAGTTCGTCGTCACTCTCAAGTTTCAATTTTCATATCATCTTCTTCGTCCTTACTCCTGAATTTACATCTCTTCTTCCGCCGCCAAGAACTCTTGAGCATCACGTTTATCCAAGAAATGGAAGCGGACGACTGTACATGACGGCTCAATTAGGTGTTCCCTTAACACTATTTGCCATCCTAAGGTAAATTAATATATGCCAACTTAATTTGGTGACCTTAGTTTATTACGTGTATGACTAGAAATGTGAAACGCAAGGTGTTATTACCCTTGTTTACTAACTTTGGTTACGCTTCAACTTCGGCCTATATATCCAAGAAAGCAAGTGTGTACGAACGTGGTAACTTTGTTCGATATTTTGTTGAAAGGTGTAACGCTCGGTCATGGTGATTGGCGGCTTCAGGTGCTTATGTAGGGCCTCCCTAGCCATTTGAGTTGTAAATCAGTATATGCCTACTTTGCTGGATTTTGATTTACTACTTGAAGAAGGTGACACGGTGGTGTTCGGTTAACGTTTATTGATCAAAATATAACCCTCTCTATCGCACATTCGAAAAAACTAAAACTAAGATACATCCCAACTTTGTGCATATGGCGGCGAAAGTGTAATACTATATTATCTTTGGGCGCTTCTTATATATCTCATAACCAGCTGTAAGATAAAATCTTACAGCCGGTCTTTGATGAAGGCTACTGTACAAGTATTTTAGAAGTTAACAGAAAATATTATAAATCATTTATTCCCCAAATTAACTAACACATCTGACTACAAGTTTAAGATTAACCAAATTGATTAAATAGCTATTTGACTTGAAAAAAGAATCTCATTGTATATAAGTTACAAGATAACCATTAAAATAGTAGCTTACCATATAAATCTTATTTTGTTCATGACGTCAAGCCTATAAAGATGAGAAAATCTTAAATAAATTGATTTTTTTTACTAAGCTATTCTTTTCTATAGGGACCAAATGAACTTAATACGGTATTTTTCTTATAACAAAAATGCTCAAGGATAGAATAGCTCTTCTCAAGTATTTGTAATTGTCTTGCTCTTTGAAATATAAAATGATGTTTTGTCGTGCATAAAAATATACTGAACAATACATTTTTTAAGTTTATTTTAAAAATAAGAATTGGCTCTTCAATACATAATTATATATGTGTATATATAAAACAACTAATGTAATGTTGTATATGAAAGAAATACTTAAGAAATAATAATTATGAAAACAATTATGAACATTTAAAATTGAAATGGTTTAAATAATACAATAGGCTATATATATATTTGTATATGTATATATATATATATATATATATATATGTATATATATATATGTATATATATATATGTATATGTGTGTGTGTGTGTGTGTGTGTGTACAAACCATTATATCTGCATCATGTGCATTGTTTAGTACATTCCATAATTCTATTATTTAATCTGGATCGAGTATTTATGAGTATGGCAGGTACTATAAAAAACACAGAATTTCTCAATACCCATTACCAAATATTATTGCAATTAATATAATGTGATGTAATACCATTTATCTAAAACATGTGCAATAATCATACACACACACACACCCATCACATTTTCTAATTCTATATTTTAGTAGATGATCAAGCATTTGTATGTATTGTAATTTATATTATGGGATGTAGGATGTGGCATCATCTATAGTTATATTATGGGATGTAGGATGTGACATCATCTAAAATCAATGCATTATAACAAACTTATAATGTCATATATATATATATATATATATATATATATATATATATATATATATATATATATATATATATATATATATATATATTTACATATATCACGCACGTTCCTAGCTAGTTACATTCCCCAATTCTATATTTTGATGAATGATCAAGTATTTATAAATAAAACATGTATTATACAGTTTAAAAAACTTAGTTATTAATCATGCACACATATTAAAAAATAGAGTCTTAATTTGTTCGCAACTAATAGCATAGAATACAAATTAGGACATTCCTTTTGATTCTTTTGCATAAAAAAAAAGATTATTCCAAGAAAGTAATTGAAATTATTACTTAATTTGGTTATTAAATGCATATGTTAATTAATCAATAAGTTATGAATACAAATGTGATTTGGGATATAACAAAATTATTATATTATTATGGTTATTTAATTATTGTTGTATATATAATTTCTGGGACATTCTTTCCAATGTGTTTGTGATGAGGATTGTTATTTTAGAGCCTTTTTTTTTCAAATTAAGTTAATTAATGAAATACAATTCTATTTGATAAAGAATGTTTTGTTTTAATAAAGAACAAAGGACATACGTATCGATTTTACTGTTGAATTACTTATTGCTAAAATTGAGTTATTAAAAGACACAATAGTTCTTTCTGGGTAGTAATATTTTTCGGCAAAAAAAGAACTAACACCTCCAATAAGTCATCCCTAAAGTATTTTTAGAGATGGCATGGCTTGTCGTTGTTAGGTATTCGCTTTAAAGCAATATGATTTGACTTCGAAATTTAAATTGAAACTTTAAGAAAATAATTTCTCTGTCTGTTGCAGTGATATGAGGTGATCCGTGATTCTCTAACAAAAAATTTGGTCATGTAAGTGTCTTGTAACTCAATTGTTTGTAATTTAAGGACATTAACTAAATGAACTTATAATAATAATACAAGAAACGAGAAAAGATACAGCGTGATAACTCACTTGAACTGATGGTGGTAGCGACAGTGGAGATATGTGTGCATACATGATCATTAAGTATAAATATGGTTTGTGCAGTTGCATTGCCGGGCAAATCTCCTTTGGCAGTGAGCTTTTATTGTTTTACTACAATAACCAGGCTAATTAATACATTATTAACCTTCACATTAGTTGCAGTAAATATGAAGCTTCTGCCAGAGGAGTAATCGCCCTGTAATGCATTTACACATCTGAAGGTGTGTTCACGAAAAATACTGAGTCAATAAATGCGTATATATAGGTGCATGCCCAAAAAACATACTTCTATTTTCGTACAATAGTATATTCTTAAATCGTCCCTATATCCTAGTTCTTGTAAGAAGGACTTCTTTTTGGTTTTATTTTAGGGTTGAAGAATTTATTGTTGTTGACCCTTTCACATTCAAAGGGACGCAAAATAACTGGAGCCAAATGTTCAAAAAAGCGCTTGAGAGTTTCTAAGCATCTGCGGCCTGTGCCCTTTTTTCCCTAGTTGTTGAATCTATATATCCTTCTTAAATAAGAAAAATGGAAATATAGTAACTGAAAGTGATAATCCCACAGCACATTCCCCGCACCAAATATATGATGCTCGAAGTATTTTGTTTTCGAAAATTTATGTATACACCAATCAATGTCATGGCAGATATTTATCTTCTATGGGTGGTTAGATAAAAAAAAAATTACTGATTATTTCGAGCTATGAACATTGTTCAAAAATATTTATTGGGTAGCTCGAGTTGGTAATTCTTTGTAACAAGTAACAGTAACAACCAGACCACTAATTAAGGAAGGGCCTACACTTGTGTATGGAATTAGCGCATGAGAAAAAATAAAAGTAATTCAATTTCTTTTTCTTTTTCTTTTTTTTTTACTTTTTTACAATATTATTATCTTCATCAATGATGTGATATGTAATATGTATGTGACTATATTATAATAGGTACAATAAAAACTCGAAAAGACAAGAACAAAAATAAGTATGTTACTATTGACATTATTTTTCTCATCGAGTATTATACACATTTGTTTGTAGATCTTTTCTTATTTTAAATTTAACGTTTGAAGACTTATGACATAACTGTTAGTCGTCCTAATTAAATTACCTTAGGTCAGATTAAAATCTTACATCCATCCTTTTCTATAATCTCAATTAATTGTTATAAATTGTGGTATAGAATGTATACTAAACATGAATCGCGTCAAGTTAGACATATTATTCTTCTTTGCCAGCGCTCCACATACTCTTCTATAATTCGTGTTGTTTCATATGATCTTCATCTACGTTTGCATCGGTTGTCCTCGCGCTCCATCCAGTTATCTTAGAGTGAGAGTTTTAATGCATTGCACTATATACTTATGAAGCCATTACGTCAGACCATAAAATATACCCTTCTATAGATCAATCAAATGCAATGATGTACAATGATCCAAATCAGAAAATGATCTTTGTTACGTGGCAGCATACGTAACATTAGTGCAACGAAATCTCTAACAATATTTGAAGGTGTTTATAAAGGATTCCATGCATTAATCATGTTCAACGCGGGATTGCTAGCTAGGTCATTCAGAATATATTGATAATTAACTCTTGACGAGTACGACTAAGAAAAAGGCAATTCCTTTTGAAGGAATTGTCCCCGCATATGCCCTCATTTTTCTGCGGTATCCAAAATCTTTGGTGCCGATTTTATTGCGGATGTTTATGTAATATATATGCGGCGACATGAAAAGAAGCTACTTGGACTGTGGGGTAACGAGAAAGGAAACCATGCATATATTCTCTCTTACTTGTTAATCGACATTAATTTGAGTTAACATAAGCTTTTGGGAGATGGTATAAACATAACAAATTTCCTAATAACAGAGAAAAATCCTAAAAGATTTCCTTTTTACCCTTGCCTAATTAAAATACCACAAGTACGCATAATTTTTTACTTGTATGATTGTGTATCCATAATTATAGCAATCTAACGGTATAAATAAGGCATAACTAATCCTACAATATCCAATTCCAATGCGGAGTCTGATTTTATACCTCTAGAAAGTGGCGTCTTCTTTCTTCTTTGTCTGCACAAATTAAGCTCATTATTTTGATTGCATTTTAAATTACTTAAACGTTAAATAAAAAATAGTGTAACAGTAATGGCAATATTTTTTACATTTGACATAAAAAATACCCTTAAGCTTATTAAACTCAATTCACAGAAAATTTGAAAACTGAAAAAAAAGATCCAATATTTTATATGCAAATCATTTACTTCACACAAAATTTAAGCTATTAAGGAAAGAGTGAATTAGATATAAAAGAATCTTCAAGTAAAAAGTTAACAAATTTCAAGAAACAAACAACTAATAATTTATTTAGGTTTTTGGATATTTATTTATATTTTTTATGTATATATGTACATGTGATGTAAATATTTCTCATTAGTTCCTGAATTCCTTCATAACATCAGGTTAATTAGTGACTAAATAAACTATGATAATTGTATTACTATTGATTAATTCTTATTGTTTTTTTTTTTATTTTGTATTTTGTTTGTGTGTATCAATTGGCATGTTGATTTTCAAAGATTCTTGTCAGAGAGAGAAGTAGAGAGAGCATTTTAAGGAATAATAAAATCAGGAATTTAAAAGAAGCAAATCATTAAAATCTTAATTACAAGGGCAAAAGAGGATAATCAATATTTTTGCTCTGTTATTAGAGAAATTGCCCAGTTTATATCATTTGCCTCATTTTTTTCTCTGATAAATTATTTAACATATTTAGTATTATCAAATTTTGTGAGGCAATATGTTTTCGGTCGAATATAAACGGATTTAATTAAAGAAAGACCATGTAACAAGGGCGGATCCGTTCCTCGGTTGCCTAGGCTGTATAGTCCGGGTGAATCCCCTACTCTATTTGTTTCACTTAGTTTTTGGATAATTATTTCTACCATGTTTACCTAGAAAACTTAATATTTAAGTTATATTTCTATAACATATAGTTATATTTATAATATTAATATTTTAATATATAGTTCTTTAATTTGTGATCTATTTGGTTGCTGAGAAATAAAATCAATTTTAATGCACAGGTTGTGGCTTTACATAAGGAGCTTGATCTCATAAAGGTTAAGACTTGGAGATGGCTTAAAGTTTGGAAGGAAAGTTTCTTCGTCTCCTATGTTGATTGGTATAGGTTTCCCCTGGTATGTATATAATTTGTTCAGGTATACTTTACTCATGTTATTTTGATTGTTTTTCTTTGATTTTATTTCTTTGTCAAATTCTGGTGTACTTCTTGTGCCCTTCTGAAATAAATTATTTTGCTCTGGCCAATAAAAAAAAAGAACAAAGAGTAGATGTCCTTTTTAGAGAGACAAAAAGTATTGATGTTTCTATTATTTTATTTATTAGAATCTTAGATTTAATTTAAATTTTTTTTTTTCATTTTTGATAATCGAAAGTGTAGAAAAACGAATTTTAAGGGAATCTATAGATGTCTTTTTTAGAGGATTCATCCAAAATCTCATTTTTTTTGCGAGTGAATGACATGACTTGCAGGTGCGTATTTACGGAAGTTATTTGTTTCTTTATTTTTTTTCCACATAGTGTAAATGGTTCAGCCGGCTTAACACAAGAGTGTCTGCTGCTTGCCAAAACTCATATATTAATTACTATGGTATGTCAATTTCTACAAAATTACAATTGGCACAAAATTAAATGTGCTTGGACCCATGAGAGTTCTGTTATCAATTACATAGATATGCATGTAAGGGCTTTGAGCTACCTTTTAGTGCTCCATAAGAAATGAAAATTTCCTGTGCCCGATCAAAGAATTTGTGCACGATAGTTAATTATTATTTATACAGGAAGTGCATTGATTTGGAAGAGATAAACAAGCAGGGTTATATTAATTAATAAATATTCATACAGTTTGCATGGGATTTGAACTATTAATAGCAGAAGTTTAAGCGCAACGTGAGATAGGCATATCGATCTGCTTACTTTACATATAATGGGGATAGCATAAAGCTTTAATTCCCCTTTAGAAAATAAAGGAAGAGACATGATAACTTTTTCCCTGCTTTTTGCTCGGCTAAAGTTTTAGTTAATTAACTAAAAACACCACAGTCCACTTCTTTTTTTGTGTCAAATTGTGTGTACGTAGTTGTATGTGCTATCGTTAGATTTATGACATGTGTACTTAACTAGTGGTGAAATTTCAATGCAAACAATAGTGGGTGGTTAGAGAAATAAAAGCAAGAATCTTCACTTTATATATAAATATTACACATAGATTCCGTCCCTTTTTGTGTCAATTTCTGTGTAGCTCTATGTATTATAGCTAGATTTACGAATGCGTACTTAACTAGTTGTCAGGATGTAATACATAAAGTAGTGGGTGTACAAAGAAATAAAGACAAAAATCTTTACATTATGTATATATATATACATATATATGTATATATATATATATGACATGTATAGTTAAATTCTATTGATAGTACAAGGATTCGCAACTATTTTGGCACACAATGCTGGTTTCTTATGCTAAAAACAACTTGTTTCTCGCCACAAACCGATGTAGAGATCAAGTTTTCTCATGCATTATTAAAGTTCATTCTAAATCTACATATTGGTATAGTACGTACTTGAAAATCAACTTGAGAAAAATTCAGTAGGACGCTTTTTAATTACTTGAGTATATACCGACTCAACATACATACTTCATTCATAATTTTCGTGACCCCCAACTTAATTTGCTTTCCAAAAGGATGAAGTAAAGGAAATAAAAAGAAGGAACATTTTTTTCAACTATTTGGAGGCACAAGAAATTCATTGAAAAAGGGAGAGTTTTTAAAAGAGACGAGAAAATAATTTGATAACGTGAGACAAAGTGTGGGACATGAAAGTGATCACAATCATTTGTTTAAGGGTAACTAAATAAATCTAACTAGGTTCACATATTTGATAATTAAGAAGTAAAATAAAGACAATAAGAGAGTTACCTCGATATCCTTTTGTAACTAAAAGTACTTTTTGATAACAAATAGTTAGTATGGGCGAATTGCCGGGCAAATCTCCTTTGGCAGTGAGCTCAATAATATAGTGCTCGTAATAAAATTGCAAGCTATTTATTGGTCTCCTGCCAAAAGAGTAATTGCCCTGTAATGCACATATACACTTTCAACTTCCGTAATTGATAAGTAGTTTCTAGCCCCTTGCATCTATTTATAATCGACCTGCAAAAAAGAAATGAATTTTTGCATGCAACAAGTATATCTGAGGCATATTATTTTACGTTAACTGGAGACAGAGGAATAATTCTTTAATTTTCATCGGAAAATGAAAAAGGGGTGTATATATGTAACTTTTTCGTTTATACTAACTTTATTTGAATATGTAAGATTTTCCGTGTAAAAAACGAGTTGTGATCATCTTGTTTTAGTATTACACTTGTTACTTCTAATTGCACTTTATCATGTCATCATGACAAAATTATTTGTTTGAATAATGGCTTTAGCATGTCGTTTTCGAATGATTATATATTTATTTAAGTCTATCAAGCATGCTAGGTATTTTTTGGCAGACTATCAAGTCAATCTTATCTTAAATAATCACCTCTTTGTCATGTTTGTAGGGTTTGAGATTTGTGAACTCGTGGTCCCTATATATACTGATCCACAGTTCTCTTTCCCAATTAATATGATTTTTCTGTGCTAAATGCTAGAGTTAAATAATTCTGTAAATGTGATCAATCCATTCGTGTGCATACTTTTGATACACAACTATAGATCCAAACAAAGTTATTCATTTGATCTTAACATGTCTATTTAGAGCTTAAGCATTAACCTTCATGTCACATCACTATATTCCTTATTCATTTGACAAGCACAGAGAAAACTAAGTATAAAGTACACATTACTTTAATATTCTGAGTTAGGCTATCTGAATTAAGAGTTCTTATACATATAAGATTTTTTCTTTTATAAAATAAGAAAAAAGAAAAAATGAAACTAAGCTAAACTAAACTAAACTATGCATTCTAAAGGAACACGCCAAGAGGCAACAAAAGAGAGAAAATATATCTTTCTTCTTCAATTAAGAATTGACTAAATAATTCAAAACTCCAGGCTCTAACACACACAAGCAGTGGAGAATGAGTTTATGTCGCTCAGCTTTAGGTTAACTTGTTACAAAATGAATAAATTACATATATAATTATTGAATTTCTCTAAGATGAACTTGCTAAGCTACTAACATAGTTCGTGAACCATACTTAGATGTATACAATTACATGAATGTAATCAATTAAAGACACATTAATTCTCACATTAATTCATGTACTATATCACTCTAGTTACTTTTAATTTTTCATGTTCTTGATCATAAGTTTTAACAAAGTTCTCTATCGTTTGAAAAAAAAAAAAAGCTCTTCATTGAAGCAATGATTGTCCAATAATTAATTATTAGCCATACAACAGGACTTAATGACATAATTAGTGACAATTGAACAAGATGATTAATATTCTGATCTTCTGTATGAAAAAACATAAACAAGAGGAATCATATACCACCACAGGCACCACTCCTACCAAATTAAGCAAAAAAAGTATCAAATTCCTTATGAAATGATAATCACATAATGTTTCAACCGTGTTCAGTCCATTAAAAAGGATATCCAAAGAACAAAAAGGTTGCAGAGTTGAAGGTCAGAACTTTTGGTTTTTTGGCCCCAATTGAAAATTGAAAAGTTAATTTTTTTTTAAATAAAAAAAAATATAGAAGAATTGTCCAAAGCATATGCTTGTTCCTCCCTTCGCATATCCAATTCAAGGTGCATGCGAGATCATCAGGTGACTTATATATAGAGAAAACATGCTAGCTCTCTGGTATTAGCAACATGAACTCAAGCAATATTACCTATAAAAGAATATTATTATTTGAAGAAGAAAATGAATAGTGTGGGAAAAGAAATAACAGTGTGATTCTCCTTTGGCAGAGAAGACATGCAAATGCATAATTCTTTCTTTGCCAAAGGAGAATTGCCCTGCCATTCATTCCCACAATGTGTGGCAGATTTTCTCTTCTAGTAATTAGTCTTCTCTTTTTCGATGATTGTGATTTGTGCATTAAGTGTTGTTCTCTTGGATGACAAAAAATTTTAAGATTTAATTTTATTCTCTATCAACTCTATTTTCTTTTTCTGATTGATCACTTTCAGTTATAAGTTATTTTTTTTTTTTTTATAAGAGAAAAGTAAAACAGTTATAAGTATTAATACTATAGTGTGTCAAAAGAATTTCATTAATTCAGTTTTGTATACTTTATAGTGCCGACGATCAATCAATTTTATAAGCGGAGTATTGTTCTCATTGGAGTCATATATACTTCTTGACGAGCCTATTGGACTCATATTATTAATTTCACTCCGGTTTACGTTGTGGTTAAGGTACGTACATTGGAGTTTTGTCCTCTTAATAAGGTCATTTAAGATGAAAAAGGGGGTGTTTAACAAATTAATGATTTACCCAGAATATCTCATGTCATGCATTCTTACTTCAAGGGCTTTAATATTTTCCAATGGAATTCGTAATTGGAAGAAAGACGTTTCACTTGCAATTAATAGTGGCCATTTACTATACCTTATATATTTTTCGCAGAATATTTTTTTAGAGATATTGTGTTGCATTCAAGTTTACCTGAGATTGAGTTCTTTATTACAAAAAAACTAACTAAACCTTTATGCTGTTTTTAAAAAGTAGTAGCAAATTGATCTCATATAAAAATAAAAATAAAGTGTACGTAGGAAATGACTCTTTTTCAGTCAATAAAATTTTACACTACAAGACGATATTTTTGTCTTTTCAAGTCTAATTTGATGTAAATAGTTGACCCTTTTGCCGAATTACTTACTTTTATTTTATTAGAGGACTAATATATCCAATATATATATAAGTCCTACTGGATGATTCTCCCCTATTAGAAACCGAGTATTTTATAACTATACATATCATGATGTTCCCTTCAAAAAGCTTTATCTTAAATGTAGTAAGAATTTTCAGATCAATTACTCAATAGCAAGATAATATAAAGAAGTAAATTAAGGAGTTTCTTCTGTGATTTTTCTTAATTAATAATAAACTAATTGATTAAGAAGTTGCAAATAGCCTGTATATATGTATATCCTCATTAATGGAACAGTTAACTGGGAGTGGTGTGTTAGTTGGAATTAAACTTTTAGTGTTGAAATTTATCCCACATTGTTTGCAAACGATGTTTGCAAACGAATATGGACAATATTAATTAATGACCTTCCCTTCTCCTATGTGGACAATATTAATTAATGACCTTCCCTTCTCCTATGATTAGGCTTTTTAGGAGGCCATGATTTCTACAAATTTCAACTGTAATTCAGTTTCTCTGGTGGTACTGCTTTAATTCATGGAAATGCATAGTCAAGTATGTCCCCAAGCAGATTCCATTCTCACCCAATTACTCGACAATTTGATGACAGAAAATTATAAAAGGAATAGATTAAAACAGGAGATTTGTTAACCGACTTTGCTAGGCAGACTACGTCTCAAGGTGCAGCGAATTCAGAATTTTCACTATTCTTGATGAGTTGGAGTACGATTACACATATGAAGGCTATATAATTTAGATAACCAACAATTGTAGTTAGATTTTACGTAGACTATCAAAAATACCTCAAAACAATACTTCACGCTCCATAATCCAACAATGTCAAACGAGCTAGAAAGGGACTGATATGAAAAACAGAAAAAGGAAAGAGAAAGAGAGAAAAACAAGAGTACTATGTAATGAAGCAAATGCTCTTAACTATATATCAAGCAAATAAGAGTTGTTTGAAGTACCAGTTCTGAGTTCTTGAGGCGAATATATATGTTGAGTCAAAGCAAATTTGTAGGACAAGTAATGAGCAAATCTCCTCTGGCAGGCAGCCAAGACATGATAATACAATTAGAGACTGTCTACCTTAGGAGACTGGCCCAATACTTCACCTGCACTTGACAACTTATAAGGAACTGACTTTTGTAAAACATTTTTCAGAGAGAAACTTATGTGTACTTTGTTGAAGAACAAAAACTTAAAAAGGACAGAAATTAATATAAGGGATAAAACCACTATACCTCTTCGGACAGCTGTTTAACTTTTGTGCATGATAGAAGCTTTACTAGAAGAGTCGGACCATATTCATTTATGAGCATATAGAAAAGAGTTGGGATAATTCTCAGTTCCTTTATAACTAATGGGATCCGAACAAAATCTTAAAGACAGGAGACTTCAAAACTTTAAGCAACGTAACTTTTGATGTTCACTTTTAATATGGTAACCGAGTAATGTATCTTTCTACATACTTTTTGAGCAACATGATATGTTAACACCTCTCAAATATTTTGCACTAAAATAGTGTACCATTCTATGTATAACCCTAAAATATGAATGTCTATTTTTCTAACTATCCCACCACCGCGTCAATTAACAACCGACCAACGTGATATCCATATGTTACAAATCATTCAGTACTACAGAGAATAGTACACGATTTTGATACAGAAAATTATTCTGGTGCTATAACCTAATGTAGAACAAGAGGCAAGTGTTTTAAGAAAATCTCGATAAAAATGGGTTGCACGAAAACATTTATAACTTTTGACTCGTTGCTCCGATTTGAGGCCCATATTACATCAAATCAGAGGTTTTTCCGTGTTCTACAAATTCGAGCCTACGACCTCATTTGAGACACCATCGATGCAAAGTAGTTTTATTGCATATAATTTAGGATTTCTGAATTTATTAGACGAAGTATTATTAGAATTTATTACTAATTAGGACTCTATTTCCTATCAGGAACTAGGCCTTTCCTAGTGCAATTTAAAGCTTGTTTTCGTTATTATTCAACAGTTTTCCTGTGAACAGGAACCAAGCAATACTTTTTGTCATGCATGCGTATATTAGCTACATATAACCATATTAATTAGCAGTGATACAAACAACCAGTGACCAGATTTCTGCAATACATTCTCACCAGATATACCTGGAATTTGAGCATTCAAAAGCCTGGGGGACCATGAATGCAAGAGAAAAAGTGAAAGGAAGCTTTAGAGGCATTGTGCCATGGCATATACCATTGCAGTTCCAGAGAATATCCATGTAATATGCGAATAGTTGAGAATGAAAACCACCATTAATTGAAGCTCAAGTGAGGCAGACGCAAAGCAGTGAACAAGAAAGTCGAGACGAATAACAGTGCCGTTCTCCTCTGGCAGAGAAGCTTCATTAATCGCGTCTAAATTTGCTGATACTATTTCTGCCAAAGGAGAATTGCCCTGCCATTCGACACCTCTACTACAACTCGAAAATACAGTGAGGTAAACTTTTAGGCCGCGTCTCTAATATAAAAAATCCAGTTATGTGTAAATGTTTTTGACTCGTGAAAAATATAAAATTCTGACTTGGCGGTGCTCCTAAATATCGCCTTTCTGACGAACTGGATAAACAGATTACTACTGCTTTTCGTGTGTATGTTCCTCTATTATCGTAATTTTGTGTTGTAATACCTAATTTAGTCTTAGATTTTATATTTCTCTTTCCTCCTTGCTCCAAGGGTGGTTGTTTGCGTGAATGATTAACTGGTTAAAGTTAATCAATTACCTACCAAACTCTAACTTGCATTTTTCAGGATCCTTTTAATGTCTCATTTCATTTATTCATCACGAACATTTGTTCAGTCTACATATGGTGGGTGATCAAAGAAAAGGATCTTTCACAATTTCAAAAATAAATGTTTTTTTGGTTGGAAAACAAAAAGGGGAGAAGTCAGAAACTATATATAGAAATTGGTGAGACCATATTTCAGTTGATTCTGGCATTGAACAAACCCAGGGACAAACGTACATTTTGTTAGTTTGTTTTACACATAATTTGTTTCATCTGTAGTTATGTATGTGCACATGTCTTACACTGCCTGCGTGTGAAGGCGCTTGCTTTTGTCTCCCCGTGTGCATCAAATATCATGATAATATGATAGTATAGTAATATAGGTTGAATTAATCATTTTTAATGAATTGCTCAATTTTTGCTTAAGTATGACCATAATTGAACTATCATGCATGAAACGATGTAAGTGAAAGAGAAAAGAATTTTAAGGTCGTTTAGTCAAAGACCTAATTCACAGAACCATGACATGTATAAAAATTCCAAATATAACTCTGAGTAACTAACACCTTCATAACGAATAAAGGTTACTTTTATATTTATTTCTATTCCTTACAATATCATATGCTGTCGGTATAGTTAATTTTAAATGACGATCTTTGCATTGTTATGAACATGAGATAAGGTATCAAGAGCTTTAGTGCACAAGTAGTCACTTAATACGGATGCACAAGTGGGTGCAGGTACGAAAGCTTGTGCGTCAATGCTCCAAACTTAAAATTTTATGAATGTGAGTGCGCCTTAATGCGTTTATTAAAATACTACAATAAAATATTTATAAAACTATTAATTATCATATTTAGATGTAAATCAAAAATGCATAACCAATTCATGTTTATGTATCTATCCATTACTCGAAGTGAATTTTGAATTTATGTTTGAGTAATTGTAATTTTTAATTTTCTTTCAATTTTTTTATTTTCTATTGAAAACATAAGAATTTGTCACCCACTCATCAATTTCACTCTTTTTTCTTGTTATCACTTTACAACCGAGCGCTTTTGCTTATCTGTTTCTTCTATTATTTCGTTTACCTTTGTATTTATTCTTTTTTTTTTTTGAATATTTCATTTTAGTCATTTTTACCTCACAACATATTATAGTCACTCACTGCTAGAGTTGGAATGCTTTTGTAGTCCAATATTTTGTTTCTATATTTAATTTTATTTCACGCATTTATTTTGTTTCTATTTTTATCTGACTATTCTTCAACTGACTCGAAGAAGAAGATTAGGCGCATAATGTAGGTGGAGAAAATTTCAACATTGGTCCTCTAACTTGGCCTCGATTCAGAAATCGTCCTATAACTTGGCACTACATAAATTTGGTCCCGCCTAACTTGGTGAAAAAATCAGTTTCAATCCTTCGGCATCGGAAATTACTAAATATCGCCAGATTTTCCGATGTGAGTGGTCACATTATCTTCAAGTTCCTCTTCGTACATATGGCATGTGAGTGAATGGCGACAAGGAGTAAAGATTTACTAGAAAACTTTATTCTAGGCTTGAGCTTTGGCTTTCATATATCCGCAACATTGAAAATAGGCACTCAAATCCCCAAATTGGGGCCACGTGACCACTCACCTGCTAAAATTTGCTGACTTTTAGTAATTTCTGATGTCGGAGGACTGAAATTGAATTTTGTGCCAAGTTAGTGGACCAAATTTATGTTGTGACAAGTTATAGGCCGATTTTTGAATCGAGGCCAAGTTAAAGGACTAATGTTGAAATTTCTCATGTAGGTGATAGACAAAGCATAAAGTAGATTTGAATATATTTACATAACTTTAGTGAGAGAAGTTAAAAAATTTAAAGAGAGAACAAAGAGTTCTTAGTGCGGGAGAACTAAGAATTCTTAAGGCGTGTTAGTGTGAAGCACGAGCACTGAAGTCGTGAGTGCGAGAGTGGTCCGCCGTGCAGTAGCTGATAGCGAAGGATTATGTAACTTAGCTCAAATCCCTTAAAGGAAAAACGCCAAATTTTAAAAATGTGTAAGTATGAATAAGTGCAAGTTTGATATGGGATAAATAAAAAGGTTGTGGAAAGTGAGCTTTAATTTGCAGCAAAAGTAGCCCACAAATATGTATTTGTTGATTTACATGAATTGCTAAAAACACTTAATACATAACACTCTAACATCTTCACTACCATTCTGTATTAAATTGGTATTGCGGTACCTAAACCAATTTCTTTATAACGTGTTTTCTTATAATCTCGAGGATGCTACCAAGTTCGGGTTTGCAAGTGAACTTAGGCCCACCAATTTTTGGATTGAAGTATTGAGAATACATGGGCCCAAACAAGGCCCATGGAAAATTTAATATTCAAGATTTGTATAACAATGCGGCATAAACTCAATTCAAAGTTTTATATTAAGATTTGAATATCAAGCTAAAATTAGAGGGTTAATCTGTCGGCAAGATGCACACGACGTGTAATGTATTTGTCAACCTTTTCTTTCACGACGTGCAGCAGAAATAAATAATGACGTACAATGTACTATATATCCTGAAAAATAATAGAATTTAAATGATATTTTGTCGTACGAATTAAATATAAAACTTTACCATATCAGATCTCATGTACTACTATCGTTGTTTATGATCACGAGATGCACGAATTTGAAATCAACGAGAATCACCACTCCAGAAAAGAACGGGTCCCATTGTTAATTAACGTATGAGACAGAGCGAATGTATGATTTAACATCGTTGATATGACTCATAGCAAATTGATTTTAATTTTTACAAACGAACATGAATCACGTCTTCTCCTCCCTTTTAGTGAAATATATATGAACAATATGACAAGTTAAACCATATAATCGTGAACTCAAGGCTAATAAGTATTAGCTAAAGCCCAAGTCAAAAAAACATCTGTGTAATTTTGATTGACAAAAAATCCTGTGTGTAGAATTTGAATGAATTGTATATTCATACTATTAAGTTTGCAACACCCGTAGGTGTAGAATATATACATGAGTACTAAAATCTAGATAAGGAAGGATCCTAACTAAAAGGCACAAGATATACAGAAGATGGAAAGTGAATAAATTAGGAGATATCCAAATCCCTAAAAGATGATTAGCACATTGACTTCACTCTAGTTTTAGGCGTTAACTGGACTTTATTAATATGCCATTGAAGCTTATTTTCTCAATACTCACGAAATTGATACCCATATTGAAGGAAACCAAAACAAAATTCGAGGTTATTTCCAATTTTATAAAATTACAGGGTTTTTTTTTTCCCTGCCAATTCTATTAAAACACGGCATTGATGAAGAGGAATAAAGGGCAATATCATCGCAAATGACCGCAAATCAGGACTAAAATCGCACATTAAGCAAGCAGTTCAAAAACTTGGGGGGGGGGGGGGGGGGGGGGGTCATTGATCAATAACACATGATTTTTTGGACAACGAAAATAATACAGTTTCTTTTTTCAATTAAAAATAACATGGGGGTAGTTTTTGGTATTACCTCTTAAATAAATGGAAATGCAACTTTACACCAATAGGTTTATAGGGTTGTAAATATGCTTCTTGAAAGTAATGGAGCTCCATTTGGAATACTTATGACTGAAGAGCGATTCAACTTACCTTGTCAATTTACTGACTTCGATCTAGATTGATCAAAGTCCCGTGGAAATTGAGAAATCATTGGTCGGCTTGCATAAAGTAAGTTGACTTGATTTATAACTTTCAAGCTTCACACAAGTTTAAAGAAGAAAATAGAGTGCCAAACGCCCTAACAAAAAAATGGGGCTCGGCCGCAGGAAAACATTAGTAGATTTCTTCTCCCTCTTTCATTTTAGACTTAGTTATTGATGATTACTATAGTAGAGTGAATTTTAGATTTCGTTAGTTGTTGGTGTTCTGGATTAATTTTGTAGGACCTTTTCTTTTTTAATAATACTTGAGCTTCGACAAATGTTATGCGCTTGCCGACCAAGTTGTGATGCCCAATGTTTTACATTTTTGCGAGTTCCATCTTTTCACAAAAAACTAAAAAAGTTCAAATATCATTTGCATTCTACGAAATATGATTGTCTCACAAATGATAGTAGGAGAACCTACAAATCTTACATGTACTACTAATGCACACAATACATGATGTAGATTCATGAGCTAATTAGTACAACTTTAACTTAAAGCTTGAAAGAGTTGGTATGGTCATGTGAATATCTTTAGCTAGGATATTCTATGAAAAAGTTTAACGTGTAGACAAAAATATGTTTAATACATTGAGTGCTGCAAATGCTACAAGAAAGAGATATGTCAAGAAGATAAGGACAAGAGAAAGGGATGGAGAGATGAGCTTGAAACATTGATATATCAATAAATGGGTAGACAGAAAGTGACCTAATACCCTAAAAAAGTGGCAAGGGATTGTAGCACAATCTACTAAACTACAAAAACTTTACTAGAGTGATTTGAGGAGGTATGTAACTACTATATTCCAAATCATATTCTGCTGGCCTTTTGTTTTTGCTGATCTGCCTCTTGCATATTTGTGCATGCCTTCGAAGCATTGTAAGAACTGGAAGGAGTTGTCTTGTCAAATTGCCATCAATAAGTACGGTTGTTGTTTGTGTGTTTGGCCTGTTTTGCTCCTGTTCAAAGAGAATGAAGAAAGATTTTACTTTTGACTATAGCTTGTGTACCCAACGGTTTTCATTATTCACCACTCATTTATTCCGAATCAAATCGGGATCTTTTAGTAGTTTAAGAAATCTTATAAGTTTTGAATCGACGAGAGAGTTTCGATATACATATCTACAACACTACATAATTACCCGAAATCGCATTATAATCACATATACGTCCAATTACACTTCTTGAGATGTAGCCTTGGTGGTGTAGCCTTTCAATGTGGAATGAGGATGTATAGACAATTAGTTAGATGAGGTCGATAAAGTATACGTAGCCGACAATATAGACGTGCCGAAAAGATAGACATATCAAGATAGAGGAAACCGATAAGTACTTACAATCGATACATATGTGCATAGACGGAGAGAAGGGGTAAATTTCACCCACCTCCTCTGAGGTTTCTTTTCTCTCTATCCACGTCCCATCCGGTTTGGATTTTTAATTTTTTCCATCCACCTCCCCCAAATGTTTAAGGGGTAAAAGTGTCACTCGATAAGAAATAAATTATTGAGTTGTTATTTACAATATAACCAAAATACGTATAAATTAATGACTATTAACATACTATATTGGATGACAAATATTATATGAAAAACTTGTATTTTGAAAACTATATTTTACTAATAACATACATGGTCATTGCAAACAAAACATAAACATAATTAATGTGGAAAATACATGTACTTGGGGTTTACCTTAATATGAAAAATAAGAAGAAAACAATTAGGTTCATTTAACTTAATAATTCAATAATTAATGTATCACTTAATAATCCAATAATTAATATATCTTGTATTTTTTATGAACTAGTTAAAATTCATTGAATCGTACACCTATATTAAATTTTTTATATGGTTTACAAGATATATGAACTGTTAAATTATTAGTTATTATGAATCTATTTATAACACAACTATTAAATTAATAATTCTACAATTATTAATATGTAGTATCCAATGAAAATATTAAATGGAAAAAATATATATTTAAATAATTAAATGCAAAAACAATATACATGAGATTTAGTTATGTACTTATGTTTGGCCTTCATTTTAGGTTCCAGCTCTAATAGTATATATATATATAGTTTTCTTAATGAATATTTGTATATTTGTTTTGGCGAAAGTTCAGTAGATTAAATAGCGGGAAATGCAAAATGAAACCCGAGACCAAAAGGACGGAAGTAGAAATTGGCGCTCGTGATATTAGATTAGTACTGGGCTACTGGCAACACATATAGGCATATGAGTGCAGTCGCATGCTGCCATGATTTGATTCTGATGAGTCTCTGCCCACTCCCTTCAATTTGAATGGCATGCAAATTGCAGTGCTTTTTATTTGCAAACTCCAAATTTAGACCCCTACACTAAATTACATTTTCTCATCCACAGACCTGCAAATATTGATGCTTTTGGTGCCTGCATTTTGGTCTACCGCTGCTACATATGTACTGCTCTCTCATTCTTACATACTTTAGTACATGACATTCAAAAGAAATAAAAACAAAAACTATAGAGGTATCCAATTAAGGACTAGGGCTCGCCCTTAGCATTTATCTTCAATTCATATCTTGATTGGGCCGGCAGTCAATACACCAATTATATTATTTGATCGGCAAGAGAGGAGTCCTATGTTAACCTTTGTTGTTCTCTAAAAAAATTGATGAGATTTACATAAAATCCATTCCTTTATGCCTACATTTTGATACATCTTAGACTGTATCAAATGTATATATAGAGTTGATTAAAATATTATGGATTTTGATTTCGTAAATAAGTTACACATGGGGGCCATTCATAACACAAAGTGGCAATTATATGGCAACTTATACTACCAACCCTAAAATGTTATTTTTTCAGGCACTTTGTACAGAAATCAGATATCTAGATATGCGTGTCACTTCAGAGATATCGCATTAAAATAAAATTTTACCTTATATTTGTTGGATTATGTATTTACTAATAAATGTCAATCAATATTTCTACAAGTTCGAGCTTCTAGATAACACATGATTCAATAACAGAGCTCAATTTAAAGAGGAGTCCGAGGTTGATCGTTTCGAATTTCACGATTATATATTTATAAAAATATGTCACGCTTAGGCATAATAAAAAAAAAAAAAATTAGAGTCTACGAAGGAGCGTGTTAGAAAATATATATAAATTAATAAATATCAATCTCATAATAACCATATAACCTGTTCATGAGAAACCTCAACTCAATTAACTAATTCCATCAAATTTTTCCAAGAAAAACTTGTCCAATTAGAGATTTTAGATAGGCTGCTGGCTATAGGGATTCGACCACTCATCACACTGAAATCTGTTTCTATATGTTGTATTTGCTCCTTTCACTCTGTTTATAATATTTTTAGATAAATTCTTTTTTTTTCCCATACATATCTGGTTGGTTCAACCTCCATGATCAGTCTCCATCATTATATACATGATTAGTCTCTGCTAAAATAATCCAAAGCATCCGCATATCATATAATATTGTTTCTCATAATAATTACAGAGCTTTTCAAATTTATTACTCAAAATCCCACAACAGGACAAGAACATGTCAGTACATATCTTAACATTCCGTGACCCCAATACCACATCCATCATTCCTTGGCACTTTTTCAGTCTCTATAAAAAGCACGTGAGGCCATTGCCACTCTATTATAACATTATCAAATCACACTTATTCACACACAAAGAGAATGGCGTGTAAAATGCAAAGGAGGAGAATTGCACTGCGCAAGAAGCTACACATTTTAAGAACTCTGACCAAATCCAAAGCAGTAAATATTTAATATGCTCATGTTTTAATTTGTTCAAATGTGTATTTTTTTTACAAAGTTTAGTATACTTTATACATGTGTCATTTTTTTTTCCTTGATGGTTGAAGGTTAAGAAAAGCTCCATTATCATGGATGCTTTGCTCTACATCTACAAGCTCAAGCTCCAAGTTGAAGCAATCAAAAGAGAGTACCATTACCTCATAAATCACATACAAGTACCTCTCTCTCTCTCTCTCTCTCTCTCTCGCTCTCTCTCTCTCATGTGTACACATACACAACTTTTAGAATTTTTTGTCATCATTTAAAAATATAATTAATGAAAAAATTAGCATCATATTTATGTTTTTACAGGTCTATAAAAAAGTAAATATTTTCTTCAAAAATCTCAATGAACAAATGTATATATATAACATTCAATATAAACAAAATGAAGGTTTTCTATTATATCAAGTACTCGCAAATCACTTAAGTGTACTAGTGGAATATATATATTGGTTTTTTTATGCCACAGTTATATTTGTTAATAAAAAAATTACACATGAGTTATTTGCCAATTAGAAAAAAAAAAAAAAAAACACGTGAGCAGTTTCTTACTTCTGAATATTTAAGGCAAGAATTTAATACTATGCATACATGGTACAAATCGAACAGGAAGTGAAAGTGGAGAAGATTGGGACAGGATATTTACTAATAAGGGTGACATGCAAGAAAGTAGAAGAATTGTTGGTTTCAATATTGGAGGCCTTCGAAGAAATGAACCTGAGCGTTATTCAGGCCAGGGTCACGTGCAACCACTTCTTTGGGATGGAAGCAATTGTTGAAGCTAATAATGTTGATGCACAAATCTTGAGTGAAGCTATTCTCAGGGTTGTCCAAAGGCAAACTGCATAAATTTAAACAGCTTCTGTTGTTGAATTAATGATGTAATAATTAATATTAGCTAGTTAATTATGTATTAATTCCTTGTGTCCTGCGGTATATTCTTGGTAGCTTGTGTAAATTAATCACTTTCATTTTGAACTCAAGAAAGAGAAAGTGAACTATTTCGAAAAGATAAGAAAAGTTGATAAGTAATGACGTAAGTAATGTTATGTGTGGCCCATAATGTGATAATTGGACCGATGGCCCAGTTAAAAATTTCTCACGAACTTACCTTTTTATGGAGTTTCATCTGAGATCAGGAGCCCATTTTATTCAAGCGGCCCTCGAGCCCATTATAATGTGGGTGAAATCCATGCACTTGCACCCCCACCAACTTCAAGAATTATATTTAACTTCCATACGTTGAGATAATTAAGTGCAGTATAACTATTGATCAAAGTTTTCAAAAGTTAATTTGATTAGTAGCAAAAACTTTTCATATCCAACTATGATGAAATGATTATATAACAATATTCTATGTTCATTGCAACAATAATTTTTACAATTTTTTTAAAACATATCGAAAGATCTCAAAATATTGTGAAACATTTATGATACTTGACAGAGCGTACCATATACCAAAACTGAAATTCGATCAGAGAGTATAATCTAGAACTTTCTATCTTTCGACTAGTATATTGTACTAAAAATGTATACATCAACCAGGGACATGGCCAGGGGTGGGGTGGGCCACGACCCGGTGTAATATGTTGGATTCTAAATAAATCAGAAGAGCTTTCATGTCAAATCATCAAGAATAAATATTAAAAGCATAAATCGAAAGACGTATCTTAATAGACATGATTAATTGTTTGATAAATCGGCGTGGTTGGTGTTACAGACTCGATTCCATGATTACTACATCTGGAAAAAGATCGTGGGAACTTTGGTCTTCCACAGACTAATCAACATCTCTTAATGGTTCTCCCTATGGGAATGGAGGAGAAGAGAATATTATGATTAGGTTGGGGACCAAGACCCTATAATAACCTTATATAATAACCTCGTTAGAACCCCATTAAACCCTAATTAGATTACTTTGAGAATTACACATTACAAAGCCCATACCGAATAAGATGCTTATTGGGCTCCTGAGTCTGATCACTTAATTAGCCCAATATAAACAATTAGCATAAATTAAATATAATTATTTTAATTTGATTGCCCACATATTGGGTTATTGAAATAAACCCAACATAATATACTTGAAGCCATGTATAAGTATGTATTAATTGTCTTAAGAGTAAATAAATTAAAATGAAGAAGCTAAAAGTATTAAATACAATCCAGTATCTTTTAGCGCAATTAGCAAACACTGTTCATTTTAATAAAAAGTTCATTCAATGAAAAGTTCATTTCATGTCATTGAACTAGCCCAATTTCAACAGATTCTGTAGCCTCATTTCAGCACCGAACACCAATCAACAATTTCAGCTAGTATGGTGTTCTTTTTTTCTGTTGCAGTGCAAAGTGTCTTTCTCACGCAGTCATACGTTGCAAATATTTGTCCAAAACTATAATATTAGATATATATATTTTATTTTATTCGTGCTTATGAATTCAAAGGCCGAACTTATATAAGGGCTTTACTATTTAGTGTTATTTCACGAAAAAATGTTCAATACTTACTTAATATGGAGGAAGTCTATGGAATTTATTTATTATGTCGTGTAATAAGAATTTCATTTAATATTAATCAAAATCTTCTAATTATTGATATCATTTTAATGTCTTATAAACCATTGTAATACTTTTTGTATTTTAAGTCATGGATATTATTATATCAGTGCTCTGTGCTTTGTAACAGAATGGAATAAGAGCTATTAGGAGATAGCCTGATTACTTAAATAGAAAAACAATAGCCAAAAAATTGAATGTCAATATGATAACTATAAATTTTTAACTTTGAAGAACTCTCAATAACATTTTCATTTGTTCGTTTAACAGTGTATAGTGTTTTTTTCTCCAGCACTATATATTTCTTATTCTACTAGATGTATATTATTTTATGTTTTGTAATATTATAGTTGTTTAATTGACTTACTTTTTAATAGCCTAGGATAACAAAACTCTGACTACGTCTAGTATCAAAGGTATAATAAGATTTTTGTCCGCCAATCACCAGCAGTACATATATATTTAGGCATTGCCAATTAAAGGAAATTTTGCACTATAAAAATAAAATAAAATTAAAGGACATTTTGTTAAAGCGTAAATATCAGCTGAAAGTTGAAAACGTACGTTCATGAAATGGAGAAGTAAATGATGGGTGAAAGATCTGAGAAGTTGCGAGTGATTATATTTGAAACAATCGTTAGGACACTTGCACACAGAAAATGTGAATTTGACCGTGAAGTTAAAAATCATTATCCGTACCAATAACATAATCAGAAAAAAAATCAATCGTAATCGCATGACAGAAAAGTCAGAGGAGTAATAAATGAAGCCATCCAAGGGCCACCACAAGACATTATTAAACACATTTTGCTTCAATTTACAAATATTGCGATGTTAATCTTACTACATACTCTTGCCATTTGAAAAACTTCCATCATTGTGTTTCGAAAGCGTAGACTAACCTGATCTCCAGTACTAATCTACAGTTGATCAAAAAACAAAAAGATGTAAGAGAATAATATAATGAAGATAATGCTAGTTAGTGACATCGGGTTTCTAAATATATAATTAGTGGCAGGAGCAGATTATTTTTTTTATTTAAGCCACAGTAGTTACGAAATAGTATTTTGTGACTCGAGTCTAATTGAATAACCAAATTGAAGGCACAAGAGTTCAAGAAAAAATATATGTTAACGAATGTACATAATATCATATATATTTGAAGTATGTACGAACTATATATTATATATAGTTGGCAAATTCTATACTTTTTACGTGATTAATGATGTTGTTAGTTATATAGAAGTTTGACATCATTAAACGCGAGCCCGACCAAAAACCTACCGATCTTTTTGCTAACAAATTTAAGCAGGAATAGTACTCTACCCATCTTCTATTCTAAATTTCTAATACAGTATATGGTACAAAATAAAATTTTATTATAATTAAATAATTCTTTTTTGCTTTTGGTGGTATCGGTTAATGTTTACATACATTTTGCACAATATCTTAGTAATAACCAGTTTAAAATAGAAAAAATAAAAATAAAACACGTGTTTCAAGAATTCAGTAATTTTAGATGGGTGATCAGACTTTTCAAGAGAAGTACAGAACTGTACACAATTTCTAGAGATCAAGAAAAAAATATTAAATCTGTTAAGGGTCAGGGGAACGAAGCGGGGGACTGGAACCTTGAATGGAGAAGAAACTTTTTTGAATGGGAAAAACAGTTCTATAGGGACTTCTTGAATGATTTAAAACATGTTAGGTTGGACGACTGTAAAAAAGATTCATGGAAATGGAGTTTGGAATCAACAAGAGTTTACTTGGTGAAATCAGCATATTTTAGATACACGGCAACCGAGAACTAGAGTGGTTTCGGGAATTTTGTGATCATGATTCTTCTGTTAAAATGTCTTTGGCTGCTTGAAAATTAATTCTCGGCAGATTAACTACCAAGAACAATTTGATCAAGAGGGGAGTAGCTTTGCCGAGCAACTCGTAAGGGTGTGTTCTTTGCGGAGTGGTTTCTGAAAATATAGTTCATCTCTTCTTTGAATTTTCTTTAGCCTATTGAGTTTTGATGAATCTGTTTTGTTCGATTGGCGTTAGCATTGCACTTCCCAATGACCTGTGCTCCCATTGTTGTTCTTTTGCAACGTTTAATACGAATATATCCTTCTGGAAAGGAGTTTGGTGCACTCTTATTTGGACGTTATGGTCAACTAGGAACAAAGTGATTTTTTAAGGTGTTATTCTTGACGTTTGGAGGATAGTGGAGTCAATTAAACTTCACTCATGGACATGGGCTAAGGCGAATATTACAGGCTTTTCCGTTTCTTTGTCGATTGGTCATTGGTGTATTGCTCATCGAGTTTGTTTAGCATGGAAAGGTGATATTTGTTGATGGCGAGGGTTGGTGTTTTTTTTCATATATGCTTTGTTTTTGTCAAATTTTTGTATATGGTTGAAGCACCTCTTGTGCTGCCTTTCTTTATAAAATGCTTGCTTGATAAAAAAAAAAAAAAAAAAAAAAAAAAATCAAATACACTTATAATTAACGTCAAATAATATGATTTTCAATAGACATTTGTTTGGATATCATAACGTGTATAGCAATGTTCACTTAATCAAAAGAGTGCCACTTCCTCTGTGAAGTAATAGTCCCAAATCACAACTAGTTAAGTAAATTGAACAATTCATTTCACTGAATTATACGGGAATATACGCCAAATAGGAATCTAAATCCTGTCCCGTAATAATGCATTTAATGTTAATCCTTGTTTGCTAGCTGGGCAACCATGTGCTTAGAATATAAAGAAATATTTATATACCCTTGTTTTGCGCATATTTATTTTCGTCAGAAGTTTTGTAAATAAACGTAAATAAATATAAATCGTGTGTGTAACACATTCAAATTGATATAGACTTATACCTACGTACCGTCATTATAGTGCGGAAAAAGCATGAATTTGGCACCCTGAGCATGATTTCAGTCCTTTAATATCTTCTTTAGCATTAGGTTTCGAATTATGACATGACCTCAATCGAATAATTATATTTACATATGTATTTTGTTTTTCTTCTGATACGTTTGTTCATGGTATAGTACCAGAAGTTCTATGCTAGTTAGACAAAGGATGACGTGATGAGATATGGACAAAATATTTTGTATATATTAGTTCTGTATCCTATATAAACTCTGTATAAGAACTATGATATAATATTATATGAGCATAGAATATAGACAAATAATACAGGATAATTTGACTTTTCCTTCTCCCTCTTTTTTTTTTTTTTTTTCAAATCTCGGATTACATTTATAATAACTAATCGAAGATGTGAGAGCAACTCACGAATGCAATAGGCAATAGGCAATACGCAATAGGCAATTAGAATTATCCAATATTATATATAATATATAGCTGTTAATGTATTATCCAATTTCGACTAGGATGTTACAATAAGCAGTGCATTTACTTGGTCTAGTCCATGTGAGTTATAATCAAATGGTCCCCTATCTCACTGTATTTGCTTAAATTGTCAAACATCAGTATGGATTTGGTTTATTTTATCATTATACTTATTCCTTCGTAAATTCGTAATTATTGAGTTAGTTCAAATATTTAACTTTTATTCCTTGCTTGTTTAGTCTAAGATCTCCAGATATCATCAACTATTTCGTCATTGATGATATATAAATTAACATTCATAATCTATAATTCTATGAGAGCTCCGGTAGCAAAATTTTGAGATTGTTGCAATTATAATGTAGAGCATGAAGTAGTTTGTTATTGCTTTTTTGATGAGTTATTTTTTTTATATTGTTTATTGTTATTTGGCATTAATTACGATAATCACCATTTCTTGATTGCACAGTTGGAGTTAGTTTTTGATTGGTGAATTGTTGGAGTGCTCCTTGCCCATCTGGGAATTTGGAGATTCAGATTGTTGTCTTTGGTAATCCAATTAAGTGCTTCTATGTGTTTGTTTGGTTTCTATGATGCACTAACACTCCAAAAAAACTACAAGTTTCTGCGTTCGACACGTGTCGGACAATGATACAATACCGACACCTCTTCGACACGTGTCGGACTTGTCACATAGAGTGTCTTAATTAATATAAAAAAAAAATTAAAAGAAACACCGTGTCGGACATGTTTAAACGTGTCTCACTCATTTTTTTTTTTTTGCACATTTTGGGATGACCTTCATAATCTCAACTATATATATTAGGAGAATCAATGACGTGGGATATGGCTGAGGATGCAATTGACTCCTTAGATGATGTCGGCATTATAAAGATGGCAAATCTCATTCGATGAATCGAAAATTACGTATTTGAGTATTGTGTAACACTTTGATTAATTTGTACTTTTAACTATGTTTGTGTTTAATAATTAGAATTGAGACTTGAATTTCAATGGGTACTATATTTGGACTTAATATTAGTTAGTTGTAAAGTTTTTTTTTAAATTCAAAAATTTGGCTTGGATTTGGAATTGGACTTTGTGCACGTTTCGATGATGTTATATATTTTTAATATAAAAAATATAGACGTGTTCTTGTCGTGTCGTGTCTTGTAATTTCTAAAAAAGTTGTGTCACTGTGTCCGTGTCATATCGTGTACGTGTCCGCGTGTCCGCGTCTGTCTGTCATAATTGGTTGGAATCCAAAAACGTAAATTATATATATATATATATATATATATATATATATATATATATATATTTTGTTGCTTTTTTGTTATGTGCTCATTCATAACAAACTTACAGGTAGTACATTTCAGCTTGAGGAAGAGTATAAATAGAATTAATATAATATTGAGTTATAGGTTTTTCGGTTATTAGGATTTGACATCTTATTTTGTATTTATATTCTCATCTTTCACCAGTTAATAAATCACATTATATTCCCCAGTCCAACTATTTTACAAAGATGACATTGTAGAATTGTGACAACAAATTAAGTTTCAAATTCTCCACTGATCGATGTACTTCAAGCAAAAACAAAAAACTCTCTCCCTCTCTCTCTCTCTCTCTCTCTCTCTCTCTCTCTATATATATATATATATATATATATATATATATATATATATATATATATATATATATATAAGCAGAACTAAGAATTTAGGAAACAGGTTATTTACATGGTAAAATGATTTTCTTTGTTTGTTGGTATGCATGAAGTGAGCATTTATATATTAAACGGAAAAATTAAAAAGAAAGAGAAGAAAAAAGAACCCCAGATACAAAATAGTGATTAACCTCACCAAAATGCAACAATTAATGTATTTAGATCGCTACAATATCTACACGCACTTCACTCCTTCGATTTTTCTTTTAAAATATCCAAATGATATAATAAATAATAATGATCCCTCATAAAAAACAAAATTTGGTTAATTTGGATAAAAAGCAATTAAGAGTTAAGACAAATTACCTTCATTAAGCATCGATGTGATGAGAACAGATCCTCACGCGTCAGGGAGGATTATTCTATCTACGAATAATTATTAATAGAGTCATTACAACACACAAATCAACGTTAAGGTCCCTTTCACACACTATTAAAATACCAATTAAGTTTGGATTATTTCAACATTTGCTTGCACGTCCTCTATAAACTATACCCTTATACATCTGTCAGCATTCGGGCCCATATTAAATCACACATTCATCTTCCTCCATTTCTTGTTCTCATCCCCATTATATTTCTCTCACAAAAATACAAAAGAACCATCACAGCTTAATTATATTACAAACCATGGACGGCAGAATCATTCACAAAATCCCGTTTGCAAACGACGTCGAGGATGCCGACTATTCACCGGAAAATAGTGGAGGTTCGCCACGCTCCGCCTTGTCGAACGATAAGAAGATCGCATCTACTTCCTCCATTAAAAGAAGGTAACTTTTCGTAACGATAAGGATTTATTTGCAAACGGGTGGAGCAACACTGATGGAATTTTCGAGGATGATTTAGACTTCGTCTATGGAATATTTTTATTTCTATTGACGAAGTCTAAGTTTTTTGATGGAAAACACCGTCGTTGTTGATCAGTTGTTTTATTTTTAATATGTCTATGCCTTTGAGTGTGTGTTTAGGTTTAGAAACCCAATAAAGATAATTTAAGTAAGAATCTTTTAGGGTTTAGATTAATGGAGGGTTTGATCATGTGCATGCATGAGAGTTTGTTGAAGAAGTTTTATTTTATGTTTATGTACACAGTAAGCGAGGAATACAGAAGAGAGTGGTGTCGGTACCAATCAAAGACGTTGAAGGTTTAAGGTTGAAAGGTGATCAGATGAGTGCTCCACCTTCCGATTCTTGGGCATGGAGAAAATATGGCCAAAAACCAATCAAAGGTTCCCCATATCCCAGGTAATTAATCCAAAAATAAGCAAGAAATTTTACATTTTACAATTGGCTAAATTAAAACTACCTTGGGGTTATGTTTAATAAAAAAATATATTTTTGTATAATTTTTATTAGGAAATATCTTCCTATAAAATTCAGAAATTGGAAAACAAAATCTTGCCTTTACATTTAAATTAAGAATATTTTATCTATAATTATCAATTTTTTATGTATAACATTTTGAATTATATATTTTGTTTATCAAACTATATATTCTACTTTAAAAATAAAATATTTTGAAAAAAAAAATTATAAAAACAATAAATATAGTATTTTGTTTCTCAATTTTTCTTATAAATTTTATTAGTTTCCAAAAATAAGTATTTGTTTCTCAATTTTCGTTGTGTATTTAATTTTTATTTCAATAATACTAACCCCTTATCATCGAATATGTACAATAAAAAACCGAGTTTTGTTATAAATTACCAAAGGAATTATTAGGCTAAGACAACATGATTTTTGATATTTAGAATTTGTACAAATTGATTATCATTGGGTGTAAAAGTTCGAATTTGTTCAACATTTCAAATGATTTTTTTGCAGAGCATATTATAGGTGCAGTAGCTCCAAGGGATGTCCAGCAAGAAAACAAGTGGAAAGGAGTAGAGTGGATCCTAATATGCTAGTAGTGACATATGCTTGTGAACACAACCACCCTTGGCCAGCTTCTAAAAATACCCATCACCATCACCACCCTAGTTCCACCACCACCTCGGTAGCAACGGCAAACCCCACCACCTCAAACGCAACCGCTTCAGTATCCGAGGAAGAGGAGGAAGAAGAGGAAGAGGTAGAAGAGAAGAAGCCTGTAGTTGCCTCCACGAACCAGCCTCAAGAACTTGTCTCAGAATATAAATTCCCAAATCTTGGAGAGGGGCCTTTAGTTAATGAGTTTGGATGGTTCACTGATTTTGAGTACACATCTTGTACCATGCTAGAGTCTCCAATTTTAACAGATAATGATGAAATGTCTATGAATTTCACAATGCGAGAGGAGGACGAGCCACTTTTTGCGGATCTCGGTGAGCTGCCAGAGTGTTCTACGGTGTTTCGTCGTGGAATGGTGCAAAGAGAGGTGGAGCAACAACGACACAGTTTGGCGACCACAAGTTAAGATTCACTGAGCTACTTTATGTGCCATTTCATGAGCCATATAACTACCACTTCTCTTTTAGTAAGATTTAAAGTGGATCGTTTAAGCCACTTTCTGCGTGTCACTTTACGTGTCATATAACCATATATCCTTCATGTATTAAGATAGAGATTGATGGCGTGTCATTCTCCGAACTAAGTGGAACATGAAAGTGGTATATGGACGATTTATTGACGATTAAGATTCAAAATACATGTTATCTATCATCGCAGTTACATGGCACATGGAATGGCACCATGTGCGTTTCGCCCACATTAATTAATTTGTCTTGCTATATGAACGGAAGATTGATCCTGATTTGGTTGAAGAAATGAGTGCCGTACGCTAGAAGATAATTACCTTGTTTACGAAAAGGTGTGCACATTTTTATGTAATTTAATTTGATTGTTTGAATATTTCAGTGTAGTTGTTAGGGAATAAAAGAATTTAAATATTGGAGGGTTGATGCCTGATGGCGTAATCTTCTTGTAATTAGCACCATGGCCGTCGGTCTCTAACGGCTATTAATCTTATTCATGAAATATACTCTCATGTGACATTGTTTTTACAGAAATCGACAAGTGCGGCAACCGAAGATTCATTGTGTATATTATTGCTTAATTCTCATGTTACATCGCACGTTAATTTCTTTTTGGATAAGGATTGAGTTAGATAAATAAAATTTATGATTATGTGATCTAGAAGCCTAAAAATTTTCCATTAAAAAAGTAATGCATATATATTTGGTTTAATATATGAATATTTTCGGCATTTGAGTGTTTGGGAGTCGGTGCATCTTACGAACTAATATATAGCCCTCGATTTTAGGCGGATCAATACAAAAACCAATGATATACGGTAAAAA
Organism: Misopates orontium; assembly: GCA_946800315.1. Classification (NCBI taxonomy): domain Eukaryota; kingdom Viridiplantae; phylum Streptophyta; class Magnoliopsida; order Lamiales; family Plantaginaceae; genus Misopates; species Misopates orontium. Next base: position 2,344,647 of record OX326946.1, on the reverse strand, counting down.
GTACTTCTGAATATTGTACTCAAATTTTTTTTTTTTTTTTTTTGAGTTGATTTAATATTTGCTTCGATGATATCTGCAAAAGTATCAACATTAATTTTGTTTCAAAATACATTTTAAGTTTTTTAATAAGGAAAGTACTAGTGTGTGTAAAGTATTCTAAAAGTTGTTCCAATAAAAATATATTTGTCTGAATTGCTCGTGATTCTTTTTTTTTTTTTTTTTTTGTTAACTCCTTGTAGATTACATATATTTTGGTTGAATGACATGATTTAGAATAGAAAAAAGACCGTTTCCTCTTGAATACAAACTTCCACCACAAAAAGAAAAAATACTCTCAAGCCGGCCTCTTTTATTTTGGATAGCATCCTGCTTTCTTGAATAGTGCAACTTATTAACGAACAAAAGCATGAAAAAATTAATGTAAACAGTTAAATGTATGTGTATAACAAAAACTCAAACATCTTTTTTTGTAAGCATTCATGAAACGCTACCATGAATGTCAAAATTAAATGTTTTCTCCCTTAACTTTTGAACCACTCGTAGTCATGATATGTAAGTAAACATATATAATTTCGTACATGTTCATACACGATGATACCTTTTCCCTAGGAACTAGCTAGGATAATTAAATTCTCATTTATCATACTTGAACTGATAAGTTTTTGCCACTAGTAGATCTTATAATATTAAGGAGATTCTAATAATTAAAAGGCCATACACCTTCAACTTCAAGGGAAATCCAGATCTAGTTCTACTAGTAGTTATTAATAATGGTTTCTTTTCCCCTTTTCATTCAATCCATAACGAACTTGCAACTTGTAGAATTAACTCTTCGTCACTCTACCAGACAGGACAAAAAGTTGGTGGGTCACCCTATTCATAGTCAAACTTAACAAATGCATTGACTTTTAGGTTAATGATAGTTGAATCCCAAATCTGAATATACTAATTACTATTAGATCGGTGGCTGCAAATGATTCAACTATTGCTTATTAAAAAAAAAAATGATTGAACTATTGTCTCTAAATATTACAAAAAAAAAATTGAAATTTTTTGGGAGCTATTTAGTATGTCTAGGAGACGTCATTAGTTCTGGAAAATACTTCAATATTTCGTTCTTATAAACAAAAACTTTTTGATAATTTTAGAGAAAATATCGAGAAACTCTGATTCATGACAAAAAGCATCATAAATTGTATGACTTTTGACTTATTACATCAATATGAAACTGAAATACACAATATGAGTACAAATTAAATTCTTGTGTGAACTCGATGTAGGCATGGTGTTTTTCATATTGTCTTGATTGGCTAGTCAAAAAATAATGGAGTACTTGAAACAATTAACTATGCTAAAATGCTGAGCAATTCTAGATTGTCAAACAACATAGCTTAATATAAAATTGTCAGTACGTAATACAGATAATAAATAATGCTATAAATAAATTAAATTTTTTAATTCAAACCAACCATATAACAACAAGTATGCTTTAACAGTTGTTGTAGAGATATTTAAATAGAGGTGGTAGGTATGGGGTGCCTTATAATAAGGAACCCCCGTTGGCTTTTTTAATCACTAACTAATCACTCTCTATATGCTGCTGCACGATGTTACGATGCAAAAGCGCTTTTAATTTTTGAGTTAGTTTTCTTTAATAAATCGTATGCACCATAGTCAGATTTCTTGTTAAGAAATATCGTAAAATTTTGTGAATTGGTCCAAATTAAAGAAATAATTAACTAGATTGTATCTGTACCAATTATACACTATGAAAGTTGGTGGCTATTTAAAATGTTAAAATGCGAGGTCTTCCATACCAGAACCTTATCATGTAGGTGTAATTGATGAAGTCAATTTTCTTCAAAAGAAAAAAGAAAAGAAATAAATTGATGTTGTATGAAAGAAATTGGATTTTATACTGAAGTTGGATCGTTGCAAGACCAAGTGTTGATTTTATGTCGGTTCGTATTTGATGAATAATGAGCTCAATTTTGTCGAAAACGGGCCAAACGAGAAAATTTCATAGCTTTGTCGTGAAGTGAGCTTAATTCCGGCAAAATTACATCCTCTAGGCCTTCATTAAGGAATCCCTTTTTCTTTTTTTGGATGACTTTTACTTTCATACTATCTATTTCCACAAAAACTTGAATTCAAATTATATTTATTTGTGAGTGATCTTTCTGGATAGTACTTTCCCTTTTATTACTTATATCTCATTTGAGATTATACTTGCTATAATTCCAACTATAATAGAGATGAGATAAAACACTAATTTATTATATGAAAATTTAAAACTACTTTCAAGAATATGTTTCGCCCAAGTCATGCACGTGCATGTCATCGCGTCAGATGTGATACTTGATAACGTCATTTGTACTTAACAATTAATAAAAGGAAAACCACAGATTAACAACTCCAACTCGTCTTCTATCTTATCCGTCGCAGCATTGGGCACATAAATATAAAAATGAATTGGCTGTTTGCTAAATATTAAAAAGAACTAAAGTATTGAAGAAGCAGATTTGAAGAATCTTCCAATTATTGGTGACATTTGTTGTTCAATCACTTCAAATTTCGAACTTCGGTAACGTGAGTACGTGACAAGTGAGTATATCGTTAATTCGAAAACGTTCTAAAGTGTTGAAGTTTTCAAGTTTATATAGCGCAAGGGAGTAAACTGGGTGCACATAAATCGGCCCAATGGACACTTGAATCCTGTAATTCAATAATAAAGTGAAATTTTATTTGGGGCGTATAACACTTTTTCCTTTAATATCACAGGAGCGGCAATTACTATTTTCTAATATAGGGTAATTGCGGCTCCCATGATATTGAAGGAAAAAAGGTATACGCCCCAAATAAAATTTCAAATTATTATTAAATTACAGGGTGCAAGTGTACATTGGGCCGACTTATATGCAGCTCGGTTGCTTCCTTGTGCTATATAAACTTGAAAAGAGAGATTATTAGGTGCAGCGGTTGTACGATGAGGTGGTACAACAAGTCGGTTATAGTGTAAATGCATGATTGAGATAAGGTATGGAGAAGTTAATACTCTATCATTTAGGAATTATGTTTAACCTCCACGACAGGTTAAACCACATCATCATGCAGCAGCTGCAACTAATAATTTTTCTATAGTAGATGCAGTAGTTTAAATAATGTTAAAACATAAATCACACAAAACAAATTAATTTCGAGATTGGGTCACGAAAATTTGTTGTCAAAACAAAAATTTGTGAATTTCATGGAATGTGCTTTCATGCCTAATTGTTCGTTCAAAAAAAAAAAAAGTTGTAGAAATAATCATCGAAGAAATTTCAAGAGAAGCAAGAGGCGTGTGAAGCTGTTCTTAAAAACCTTTCACGGTATAGTCATATCTATCTAAGCGTAGAATATATGAGTATGACGAGCGAAATATTTCTACTAATACGGCGGTTAAGTCCATGTCAGAGATCCGATTGCTTCAATTTGAACCATTGAAAGAATGTCATATGTACAATTTACATATCAAAAAGATGGCCAAATAACATATTTTATCTTTTGAGTGAATAGAAGCTCAAAGTACTCCAAACACACCTTTTCTTTTCAAAAGCCTTAGGACTTTTACTTGAAATTCTTGCCTCATTTAACCTTTCTTTCCTCTACAAGGTATAACTTTAAAGGTGTCCTAGTTAAGTAATGGTAACACAAAAAACATTATACAAGCAACAATTGTAAACAATCCAGTAATAAATTAAAAGATTAATGAAACAATAACACAATATTTTTTGATTCACACTTTCATTCCTCACAAATCTTTGTGACCATCCCATCTAAAATCTAATAATTAAAAGCAACAGAAGCAATATTATGTTAAAATGAATCTCCCTTAATATTCTTAAAACCTATGAGGAGCAGCAACCAGGTTTCTTCATGGCTGATACATCTTTACTAACATCAATTTTCTCACCCTTTATAGGTACATTTGTTCCAGCCCCATCTTCACTCGCCTCCATCGTCTTCCTACTCACGACACGATATATCTGAGTAAGAACCTCGGCAAATGCATTGTCCACATTAGTAGCGTCAAGTGCAGAAGTTTCCATGAAGTAGAGTGATTCCGTCTCAGCAAAGGATGTCCCATCCTCGGTTGAGACAGCAACCAAATGTCGAAGGTCAGATTTGTTGCCGATAAGCATGACGACAATGTTTGGGTCGGTATGATCTCTAAGTTCCTTTAACCACCTTTCAGTGCTTTCGAATGTGGCGTGCCTGGTGACATCATAGACGAGCAACGCACCTACGGCACCACGATAGTATGCACTAGTGATGGCACGGTACCTGAAGACCAAGAGAAAATCAGAGGTATTTCAATGCACAAATTTGCAAGCAAATCACCAATTTTTATGGGGCTCTTTGTTTACCATACTCTATTTACGACATTTCATAGGGTTACTACAGATACAACTGACTAGATACAATCCAGCCAACCCCATAGTTCATGGCATTTAGATAATCTGTCATCTGTGAGGTTGGATTAGAGCAGGACTTACCAAATGCCTTTCTAATCAGGCAGATTGGATAAGTTCATGGATCAAAGTTTCTAACTCTGACTCTGTGAAAACGTAATACAAGAGTATTTTCTAAGTTCATTACAACTGCTATTTTCACGACTTTGTGACAGATGTCGACATTCTCGAAAAAATACTTTTTCTTTTTGATATTTGCCAGACTACAACATAAACAGAAATCAAAACTTCGATCCATATTTGCACCTATTATAATTCCCACTTAATAATTACCAACTCACCAAAACGTTCCGTTAGTTTCTCAGAACCTTGATAAATGATACCAGCGGTACGGAATATATTCACTAAAATGGCAAGATAATAAAGCTCTATCTCAAAACACATAAGCTATATCCTTTGCTTCGTTGGATTTGTTACCTACCAAGGGAAAGTTAATAGCGAAAGTGAAAATATAGCTATAGCAGTTCTGGTTGATCACTTTGACTCATGGATCTGTGCTTTTGAATTTCAATGCTTCATTAATAAAAATAGGAAAAGAATTTGAACACTGTTGACATGCAGTATTGACTAATTACAACCAAATTCAAGATAGTACTGATGACTGACTACAAAAGGAAAGCAGAAACAAGAAAGAAAACAAAAAGAAGAAGAAAAAGACAAGAACATCCTCGACTGTGATTCTGAATCTCCAAGCATGTTAAGAGTAGCTCAACTGCACCTTGCTCACAATTAGACATGTTTAACTATCTAGAATTAAGACTAATTAATTAAAACCTAGAAGGAACTGGAATTATATTGTCATTGAAGGATTAAGAGATATAAGTAGGTTAGACCAGTAACCATTCTTAGGGAGAATGTTACCCAGTTAACTAACCATCAGTCTTACAAATATCATTTTGGATAAACGTCAAATGCATATCTCAAACTCAATAGGCACATAGATAAACCTCAATGGTTTCTACCAAGTTAATCGCCACTAGAAAGTTTGTACAGATGAGAATGTGCAACAGATTGATGCATCTAGCAAAATTTTGTATGATAATGAAAAAAATGCAACATACGCATGCAGATGAACATCAAAATATCTGACAAATGGTTTCTCAGCAAAATTTTATAGATCATCATGGTCCGATCGCAACATCGAAGGAGCTAGGAACTCGTTTAGTTGAGGTTGGATGAAAGATTTAGTTTTGTCAAGAACATAACTTTTTCACATCAGGATAACTAACCAAAAAGCAGACAACTCTAACTTGTTCACATGTTCCCTGCCTACCACCCAACACTCATCTAACGATGTAGTACTCAAAATTCTATCCACACTGAGACAAAATACAACATTGCTAACAATAACATCTTCCCTCATTCCAACTCTATACCTATCTCCAATCACGATACGATGAACTGATCACCATAAAACATTAGATTCTTTTATCCATCAAACAAGATACAAATGAAACCAAGATTCAATTAACCCTCTAACCGCAATCGAAGATCTATTCTTAACATTCCCCCAAACATTAAGACGACACACCAATCGAGACAAACTTTAAACAGTACACTCCATCCACAAAATCCCAGATCAAGATCATAACTAAAAGCAACTCATAAAGCATCAATATACTCTACAGATCTGCTAACAACTCAAAAATTCTCATCAAGACTCAAACTTTAACAACCAACACACAAACCCCAGATCATAATTCACCATTCACTGACCAAAAAAGCAAGATCCACCACATTACAACACATCACATAACCCAACAATGCAAAAAAACCCAGATAAAAAATAAGCTTAAAAAACCTCTCTTGACCAGCAGTGTCCCAAATCTGAGCCTTGACAACTTTCCCATCAACGGTCAAGCTTCTTGTTGCAAACTCAACACCAATGGTGGATTTCGACTCGAGGCTGAACTCATTTCTGGTGAATCTCGACAGTAAATTGGATTTTCCGACACCTGAATCACCAATCAAGACAACCTTAAACAGGTAGTCGTAATCATCTTCTGCTCTGTAACCAGCCATTGTTTTTTTAAGCTCTACTACAATGTGTCCTAGTGTAGATCTTGATTTGATTATTCTCCTTTCACTTTTTTAATGGTTCAAAACTGCAAAAAGATTGGTGCTTTTTTGACCCAGTGGAGAAGACTGTTGTCAAACCAGAGCTGATTCATTTGGGAGGTGCCTTTTTGAAACTTGGGAGCCGGGAAAATCAAATGGGCCGAACAGAATACTACATTGGGCTTCACATTTGAATTTGGGCCTCGAAGGCCCAAGTTAGTTCAAAAGATTGGGCTTTTGGACCTGGTATCCGATTCTGAAGGCTCAATTGAGGGTAGTGTCATTTTCCATTATTAGCCCATTGGGTCATTTCTGAAGTCGATTAAACTATGGACTCAAATGTTCGGTCTTGATACAAGTCGATTTGGGCCTTGAAGGCCCAAGTTAGTTCAAAAGATTGGGCTTTTGGACCTGGTATCCGATTCTGAAGGCCCAATTTAGGGTAGTGTTATTAGCCCGTTGGGTCATTTCTGAAGTCGATTAAACTATGAACTCAAATGTTCGGTTTCGAAACATGTTTCATTCCTAGAAAATATTATGAACTCTTCGTAGTGTTTATTCGAAATGTTTCTAGATAATTCGTGAAAATGGTATGAACTTGAAAAATATTTTTAAGATTCGTTTTTATTGAGTCGATGAACGTTTCGATGTTTTTGTGTGTAAATATTCGTAAACATTGAATCATGAATAAGATTAAGTACTTGTAGAATTTTATTTTAGCAAGATATCATTAATTCCCAAGCTTATATGTGAGATTCTATTTGTTTGTTCATTTGGTTTGAACTTTGAAGAATAAGATAATGACATTGTTAGAAGTTTTTGATACCTTCAATCATAATGCAAAAGATGTACACCAGATAATAATGGTTTAACTAAATTATCTTGAATAGATCATGTGGTCCAGGCATCTACATTAGTTGCAACTACTAAATCAATCAATTATGTTTCTTGTTTGACTAAGTGTTGCTTAAAAAGTTCAAAAACTAAATGTTGGTGAAAGTCTCTAGCACGTCTGATCATGACAGCACAAAGAAGAAAGTAACACGAAAACAACATATGACCAACATCAGTCAGGAACATTAAGCATTGACACATTTTGATTTATATTGCATTAAAAAGCATGCGCACATCTATCGACTGATCGATAATTTACTGTTAACTATTAATACTCAAATAAACTAACAAGAATTAATCCATAAGCAGGTTTGATATGATTGGAAGTTTTAAGAAAAGATAAAAGGTTAATTGCACGCAGCAAGCCCCAACTTATGGGGTCCGTTGCAATGTACTCTAACTTTCGAAATCAGGGAAATGATGCCCGGTCTTAACTTATTGAAAAATGTGAGAATTTCTCCTTGAGTCATAGAGCAATTCCATTCATCTTGGACGGGTATATCTTCATTCTCGTTCGTTGGATTCGGCATCAGGGGATGAAATGTCCAAAAATATAAGGTTGAGGAGCATTTCACTCATTTTCAAAGATTATGAAGCACATTGTAACAAATTACATAGGTTGAGAGGTTTGCTGCAATTAACCCGAAGATAAAAAATAGTTAAATTAAATTCAACTCTAAGATCATTCAAGACTTGGATCTAAGGCTAATTAGCAATTGATGAAAGCTAATTTGACTTAGAATTATAGAATACCTAAGGTTCTCCTAAATGCCTTATTAAGGAAAAATTGAGAGACTATTAATGTATACAAGTTCAAGTTCATTTACAATCAATATATATTAGAACTCAACACGTCATCTCGCGTATAAGCCAACATAATTAAAGTGTCATCCTCTCTAATACCATTGATCTTATATCATCACATGCATTAAAATCTTAATAATAGTTAGATATGCATGTTGCTGTCACACCATATGGCACAAAAGGTTTGGACCAAAACCTATGCAGCATAGCCAATAAGAAAGATCTAAGAAACAAGTTGAAAATTATTGATCTTTAAAAGACAAAAACACGAGTTACCTTAGAAGAAATAGCACATGTAATACCTCATAACACAACACATGAAAATGCACCATATGTTGTCTTCCAATCATGCTCCTCACGTCCCACTCCATGATTGCTTGCACACACAGCCATACGCGTCTCTATCATTCAACCCTTTTTCCATATACCTTTAACATAATATATATAAATATACACATAAATATATATTATGTTATATATATATATGTATAAATGATAAGTGATATACCCCACCAATCTCACAAGCCCACATTTCATGTTACTTTATTCCATTCACTTTTTCTCATTATTATCTTATTCATCCAAAAGAACTTTTTGAAGTTAAATCATATCAGTCATTCTTCAAACAAACTATGTCCACCTCTGAAATCACATCATCTCCTTCACAAACAATTCAGTTGGTGTCCAAATCCGTATCTGAAAGGCTGCTGTCCAAATTCTATGATGTCTCAGAGTTCGACTTTGATTACACACAAAGCGGGCTTTGGTCTCCTCCCATTCGAAGAAGCGTGTTTCTAAGTTCGCCGGGACAGATTTTCACGGAACACGACATGGTTGATAAGCTGAGAATCGCTCTTGAAGCACAAAGCAGAAGAAGATCCAGGCTTTCTTTTAATGTACGTTTGTTATATATAATTAAATCCCTTGATTAATATTTTCAATAAACATTGCTAGATTGTTGTCTCGTTTAAAACTGACATTTAGTAGTTTGTATATATAATCCTGCACGTCTAATTACGTGTAGGCTGCAAATCTTTTTGTTACGCTTGATATGTGACATTTTTCGGATTAATGAATTTCTGTAAATATTTTTGTTACAACTTAACACGTAAGATTGTTTTGGTAAGAGAGGATAGTAGGCTGGTAGTCGAACCTCCTTTTTGGTCTAATACTATATAAAATTGTTGGTCTTCCAAAGTTTAGATTTGTAAAAACGATACACATTTACTAAATTTTATATATTATCCAATAACGTTGATATTACACGATTTTAGTGCTTACTTGTCAATAGTGGGCTTATCTGCAGGCGTGCTTGTGTTCTCCAAAGAGATTTTGAACATAGAGCTAGCGAAGGTGTTTTAGTGTTTAAAGCATGTCATTGGAGGGCCAAAAGTGGCATTGGAATTGTACATTCTTTGCTATCTTCAAAAGATTATAGAAGATGTTTTTATTAGATCGATGGTGCTAGAGTAGGTATATTCTTATTCAACTTTCTGCAATTACTTTCTGATTACTTGGGGACCTTTTTGTTGCCCCACGTATGATTTGGATTAACTAGGAGCTTTTTAAAATTAGATAAGTTTGTTTATTAACGTTTTCAATTTAATACAATTTGAATTAAGATCAAAATATATGTTCTATTAATCTCGAAATGAGAATACACTTTTCGGCTAAATATCAATATAATTTTCTTAGTTTGACTGGCATCACTATTCCGAAAAATGGTTTCACATGTTTCTTCGAAGATATAATATAAACTAAGTTATTATATTGTTTTCTTTTTGTACATAACATGATGAAATCTCTAGAAACGTTTTTTTCGCCGAATACAATTAACACAAAATCATAATGTATATATCTAACAGACTCCATATGGTTATCATTTGATTTACTCGATCCGCAGAAGGATATAATAAACTTTCAGCAACTCATATAGAGTTTGCAAAGTAAAAGTCAAGCACATGCAAGCAAAAGTGACCGCAAGCATTTTAAAAGTATTTGTACAAAGTACAAACCAACACTGTTTTTATAAGTATTTGTAAAACACCCGGTAAATTATATAGATGGTCTTTCGTACTGATATACCAATAAAAAATTTCTAAACTGGACTCCATGATACCATTTTAACTAAACCTCATATGTCATTCTTTATTCATATGTCAACAAAAGCAATTTGATCAAGATCAACTTTGTCTAAGCTTCAGGTATTCATGTTACATAGATTTAGTTAACGTTTTCAAAAAAGTTTTATCTTCAATAATTCGTCAAATTAATCAATTCTATTGTATTTAACACCATTTAACAAATTATTTTAGTAAAAATAGTCAAGCGTTTGGCACATTATCCCCTATATTTTTTTAAATCAACATGTTGGCCCCTAAAAACGTTAAAACAGCTTATACCCTTAGTTAAAAGATGTATCACTTCTCTCTCTAAAAATTGTTTTGATCAAAATGTAACTGGTAATTGCCTTCTCAAACTACGTGAGTTTCTTCAATTCTTCTATGCACAAATCCTATAGTACATGAGCAAACACTGTAGGAACGCTCAGTCTTAACTAATTTGCCACGTGATCTGGTACTCCTAAATAATTATACACAAAAGTACCAATTTCATGTCAATGACTTTGCCTGGAACAAAGATTCAAACCAATGCTGCGCCAATTTGAGTGCCCGACGCTACTGGGAAAATATGGACACCTACGTCAGAGAAAAATAGTACCACGACCCACAACATTTAATTCTTCTAACAAATGTGAGAATTAAATAATTAAGTCCCACAATCGTGTCTCCAAATTTCCTTCAACGGGGGCAGACAATGGTCCAACCAGAAGAAGCTTTGGATTCAAATTTCACCTCACTCATTGATTGAAAAAAGTTCACATGCTAGGTATATATTTGTCATGGAAAATGAATGGACACTCATTCTTTAATATTTACTCAGCGAGCAACCCTATAGATTTATCATAACCAATAATTGTTTTCATCATGTCGTTTAATTTATGTATTCCCACGAATGTATTGCTGAAAAGAGAAAAGGATAATTAAAATATTTTGAAGCAAAATACTAAAGATAAAATGTTCCATTTAAATCTCATGCACGTTAAAGCATGCATTGGCTATTATGATGATAACATTGATGTGAAAGAGAGAAAAAATGAATCTAGAAAATCTCATATGTAAATATAAACTAAGATACTTTTGAGTTGTCCTTTCATAATATTTTAAAATAAATTAATTCGATAATATTTTTAGAATTGTAGCGCTAAAAAAGAAAGAAAGAAACTCAATGCCCACTCGTAAAATATTCGGTTTTCTTAAGAAAATAAAGAAGGTTTTACCATTTTAGAAATCTAACAAACATTTAGTAGGCGTCTTTGTTATTTATATGTAATTTGCAGAAAAACTCCCTTACATATGCATGATGAAATTTTTTTTGTTACCCTGACACGTGAAGTCTTTTAATGAGTAGTGAGTGACAATGAGATAACCATTAGATCTCTTGTTTGGCCTGAGTTTCAATATTATATTAAATTGTCGTCTCATATAACAGCTCAGATTTTATATAAAAATAAAAAGATTATCACTTACTAATCATTTATACATAATCTCCTACAATAACAATATGTCAAGCAATTCTCTTCTCTAAAACTATAGTTAGATTTTAGATGATATAGTCATAAATTAGAATTTCTATCAAATAAGGGGGCACGTGCAGATGTAACTATTTTTAAATTTCCCATAAATTTCCTCATGTGGCAGAATGATTCAGGCAAATGCATCAGAATCATCTCAGAGAGCAGTTAAAGAGAATATTAAGACAGCTTACAGCCTGACTTTGTCTGATCCAAAAAATATGTACCTTTGAAATTTAAATGATCAGTCGTACTACGATCGATGGTCATGGTTTTCCAATTTCCACACAGACATAACTGTGCTTTGATCAGTTTACTGCCAAAATTACAGTTCATTTTTGGCTTTTACTGTTTATTACCTAATATGAGGGAATCCAATCAAATGGTGATGCTCAATCGATCTGATGATGTTGTAAATTCTCAGTTTTTCACCATGGTAAAATGTCAAGAGCTTCTTGCATGTGACACTAGTGAAATTTAAAGAAACAAAACATCATGAAAAGTTCTTTATTATCAGGCATGGAATTGATCTTAGAAGCTAAATTCGAGGTTTTAAGTGGCTAGATTAGTGGACGAGAGACACTGGTATCATCAAATTGTTGTCTCATCTAAAAAGTATATTTGCATACATAATCATTTTTTTTACGCTTAATTTACACATGACATTCTTCGATAAGTGGACAGACAGTGAGTACAAACATCATCCGATCTCTTTTCGCTCAAGCTCTGATTCATTTACTCATCTCATCTAATAACTCAAGCTTGTATAAAGATTAAACGTTTATTTTATTGTTACCAAAACAAACAAGTTTAGTCCAATCATGAAAGATTGTACTACGGAATTAGGTGGAAATTGATCAGAACTTTTCTGGGCATATTTGAGGATAGACAATTGGTGTGGAATTACTTCTAAGAGCAATTTCTAACAGATTGCTTTTGATGTAATTGGTGATGTATAACTGAAAGCTCTGTTGCTTATTGCTCTGACTTTTTGAGTGAGGATCTATCAATAAGAAAAAGAGATACAGACTTACATAGTATATGTTAATCTTTGAGACGCGTATTAAAATTAAACGAGCCAAGGTAGAATTGAAAATACTTGTGCAGACCAGGTTTCTATGACCTTCTGGCTAGATTTTTGCCGCGTCATTTAAAAGCAACCGTATCAAAGACATGATATAATTGTAGTCTCAAGTTATAGTGCGCGAGGAATCGTGGCAACAAGGTCTACCATAGACGTGATCTAGGTAAGTATTTTCTGGATAGAACATAATAATTCAACTTAAATCTCTGGTTTACTACTACAAATCTCTATTCTGTAAAGGTGATAAATACATAAACAGACATTTACAAGTAATTTACTGTCTTTCGAAATTTGGACATATATCAGAACCTGAATTCACCTTGTCTTTTCTATAACATTAATCATGCTTTTGAACTCAGGTATAATGAAGCCACACCTGCTGAAAAGTAAAGAGGGAAATATGTCAGGTTTGTTTATACAAATGATAATGAAATGAATATATTTTTCATTCAAACTGTAGATTTTTTTAAATAAAAATCAAGATACAAGTCCTCATCACAATCAACAACCAACAATTAAGAGATGGAAGCTTCATTATAACGGCTTTGGTATTTGAATATTTACCAGTATACTGTAGAACATTGAAATCGAATCGCGGAGCCCCGTTTCAGACCGGAACAGGTGTTTGTTCTAAGCTTTCTTTGCCTGTAATACCTTCTTTTAAATTTTGGAAATACACATTGTAGTCTTTTTCTGGAGGAGGATTCTCTGGATCCACAGTGAATGGTTCACTGAACGGAACGGTGCTCTTAACCTGTAAAAATCGGCGGGATGAGGCTTAACACCAAACAAGGATAATAAATTTCACCTTTAGCTTCATAAAGAAGTAAACAAAAGCCCATGAGAGTTGCATCAAATAAATAATCTCTCCAGAAAATAAGTACAACCTCAAATGTCTTGTCACACGCGTATGGGCTTTCCAAAGCAGCAATACATATTCGAGCTACCTCTTCCCTGGAAATCTTTCCCTGTACAACGCAAGAAGCCGGATTTCACATAAGCAAAATAAAGTCACGAATCATAACAAACTGAGAAATGCCAATTGATGATCATACTGTTATATTGTCTCCCTGATCAAATATGAGATCAGCTCCAGCAGGTTCCTCAGTCAGTGCACAGGGCCTCACAATTGTATACGGAATGCCACTCTCCCTGATCAAATCCTCCCCCTATGTGTCGATTTACGAGTAAAAAAAAAAAGAAAATTCATTTTACTAAACAACTAAGAATGATGAGACATTTACTAGTAAAATTAATATTCACTAACTTTATTTTGGAAAAAGAATGCATAGAAAATAATAAAGACCTTCAGTTTGTATGTGAGAATGAATCCCAATTCCTTGTTCATGCGAACAGCTGGAGGTTGCTTGCTTAAATCAAGTCCCGGTCTTTCAGGTCTAGTAACTCCAGCAGAGCCCACATGCACAAACCTAACAATTTAAGTAATACGGTAAAATAAAAGTCAGATGATCACATTCACTCGAACTGCCTGTGGCCGATTTTGTACAGATAACTGTAGAATAAATTGAACCTGGGAGTGATTGGCTCCTTGAGATAAGCACGTATGCTTGACACAGGTAACTGAAATGGACCTTCGACAAAAGTCGGGTTTAACTTTCCATCATACTCGAACTTGCTGAACATAAGCTGTAAATACCATTGCACATAAATATATAGTCACAGAAGGAATATGGACACATTAAACAAAAGATGAAGCAGAGTTGGACATGATTATATATGTGTACTCATTTTATTAGTAGTAATCGGGAGAATTTCATTTTAAGAAATTTTTAATAAAAATGAGGGAATATCGTTATAAAAATTAGGAAAAGTAAAGGAAAATTATGATATTTAGGAGAAAAATTAAGATTTAGCAAAAAATAGCTAGGATAAATGTGTAGTACAATTAAATTTCATGATTATATTAGTAATTAACACTTTTATGACAATTATTACATACTTAGTAATAAAGTTATAAATTACAAAGTAATTTGATTAAAATTAAGTAGTTCAGTTTAGGAAAATCATGATTATATATGTGTACTCATTTATTAGTAGTAATCACGAGAATTTCATTTAGGAAACTTTTAATAAAAATGTGGGAATATCGTTATAAAAATTAGGAAATTTAAGAAAAATTATGATATTTAGGAGAAGATTAAGATTTAGCAAAAAATAGCTAGGATAAATGTGTAGTAGTTTCATGATTATATTAGTAATTAACACTTTTATGACAATTATTGCATAATTAGTAATAAAGTTATAGATTACACAATAATTCGATTAAAATTAATTAGTTAAGTTTAAGTACATCATGATTATATATGTGTACTCATTTTATTAGTAGTAATCGGGAGAATTTCATTTTAGGATACTTTTATTAAAAATGAGGGAATATCGTTATAAAAATTTGGAAAAGTTAAGAAAAATTATGATATTTAGGAGAAGATTAAGATTTAGCAAACCATAGATTGGATAAATGTGTAGTACAATTAAATTTTATGATTATATTAGTAATTAACCCTTTTATGACAATTATTGCATAATTAGTAATAAAGTTATAAATTACAAAGTAATTTGATTAAAATTAAGTAGTTCAGTTTAGGTAAATCATGATTATATATGTGTACTCATTTTATTAGTAGTAATCAAGAGAGTTTCATTTTTGGAAACTTTTAATAAAAATTTGGGAATATCGTTAAGAAAAATTATGATATTTAGGAGAAGATTAAGATTTAGCAAAAAATAGCTAGGATAAATGTGTAGTAGTTTCATGATTATATTAGTAATTAACACTTTTATTATTGCATACTTAGTAATAAAGTTATAAATTACACAGTAATTTGATTAAAATTAATTAGTTAAGTTTAGGTAAATCATGATTATATATGTGTACTCATTTTTTTAGTAGTAATTACGAGAATTTCATTCTAGGATACTTTTTGTAAAAATGAGGGACTATCGTTATAAAAATTAGGAAAAGTTAAGAAAAATTATGATATTTAGGAGAAAACTCAAATTTAGGAAAAAATAGTTAGAATAAATGTGTAGAACAATTAAATTTCATGATTATATTACTAATTAAAACTTTTATGACAATTATTACATAATTAGAAATAAAGTTATAAATTACACAATAATTTGATTAAAATTAATTAGTTAAGTTTAGGTAAATCATGATTATATATGTGTACTCATTTTATTAGTAGTGATCAGAAGAATTTCATTTTAGGATAATTTTAATATAATGAGGGAATATCATTATAAAAAATAGGAAAAGTTAAGAAAAATTACGATATATAGGAGCAGATTATGATTTAGCAAAAAATAACTAGGAAAAATGTGAAATACAATTAATTTTTATGATTAAATTAATAATTAACACTGTTATGACAATTATTACATAATTAGCAATAAAGTTATAAATTACACAGTAATTTGATTAAAATTAATTAGTTAAGTTTAGGTAAATCATGATTAAATATGTGTACTCATTTTATTAGTAGTAATCAGAAGAATTTCATTTTAGGATACTTTTAATAAAAATGAGGGAATATCGTTATAAAAATTACGAAAAGTTAAGAAAAATTTATGATATTTAGGAGAAGATTAACATTTAGCGAATAATAGCTAGGACAAATGTATAGTAAAATTAAATTACATGATTATATTACTAATTAACTCTTTTATGACAATTATTGCATAATTAGTAATAAATTTATAAATTACACAATAATTTGATTAAAATTAATTAGTTAAGTTTTGGTAAATCATGATTATATATGTGTACTCTTTTTATTAGTACTAATCAGGAGAATTTCATTTCAGGATACTTTTAGTAAAAATGAGGGAATATCGTTATAAAATTAGGAAAAGTTAAGAAAAATTATGATATTTAGGAGAAGATTATGATTTAGCAAAAAATAGCTAGGATAAATGTGTACGGACATATTCATTGAAGATTAATTACACGACTTATAAAATTTTATTAGTTTGTCCTACAAACTTCGATTTTTTAATATAATTTAGTTATTGTTGTTTGGGCCGATATATCTTGTACGCCATCTCTTTTGTTTTTTCTCAACAACTTTTTCGTTGTAGATCAATTTAAGTTTACTGAAATAATTAAATCAAGTATGTAGATACTTCTTTTTCTATGGTCCGAATTACGTTTCTAAAATGGAATTTCAGGGTATGGAAATATTAATAGGTTAAAGTATATAGTTAAACAAAAAAATGATTTTTTGTGACAAGTTATGGTGACGAAAATTAAAGTTGTCACATCAGATTCACTATCATGACGATTTTTTACTTCGTCACATTAAATAAAAGGTATTTGTGACGGAAAAGGGTTTCAGCATAATACTGTATAGTTTACGTGACGATATTTCAAAGTTGTCACAATAGTAATAATTAAATATATTTTATAATTTTGTGCGAGAGATCTTTTCGATTTTTAATGACAATTTTTCTTTCGCCGTTTAAATAGAATGTGACGAAGTTTATTTCGTCATGAATAAATGTTACCCCAATTAAAATTTCAATTCCCTCCCCATTTTAACATTTCCCTCTTTCTTTTTCATCTTCTGGTGTCATAATTGGTGTCCTCTCATAGTTAATCTCTAACATTTCGTTTCAATTCTCCTTCCCCATTTAGAGACTCACTCATCGACAGCGGTGGGCGATTCGAGAGAAAACTCATTCTGCAAAGCCATCTTAAGTTTTGTTGATAATTAGACCTCGGGTTCTTTTTTATCTCTTATAAAATTATGAGTTTGTATTAGGGCACACAATGTGGATTTAGAACAACCAGATGCATTTGCAATGGCTAGGTATCAGATGTATTGCGGCCTTCTGGTAAGCTCTGTCTCAATCAACATCTTTAGCTATTTGCGTTAATTAATTTAGCTGTGTCATTACATCGTAATTGAGTATACTTTAGTTCAAAAAGGGAATGTTTTAGATTTTGTAAACAGATGAGCTTATCTTTGAACATAAACTCAAAAAATTGTAGATCTATTTACTAATCTTCTTTATACATTGCATACTCTGTTTTCCTACTATATGCTAACTTATATCTCCTAACTTAAGAGATAATAACTCATTCAACTGTAAGCTTGAGAGTTTTGTGGGTCCACTAATATAGTATTTTTGAAAACTTTGGGGCCTTCTATCTATTTTTGTCATTACTATGAGATCTCTCTGGGTTGTGCAATAATTCAATGGCTTACAATCTACACAAGGAGTTGGGGGAATGCATGATTACGGTGCAAAGACTAGCTAGACTTTAAGGTCATTCCATCTACAAGTAATTAAGTCTATGTGCATTATTGCTGCTCCTGGTTGATTAGTCTTTCACGGAGGGCATACGAGCTACACTCCATTATTCGAACAAGATAATCTATAGTTTTTTAGTTTTCTGGTTGATTAACCTTAGTGTCATCAAGGGCAGACAATCTACACTTATTCAAACAAAATAAACTATAGTTTCTTGGTTTCCTAGTTGATTTACCATTAGATATTTCTTGAATGATTTGCCTGCTTTTATACCCTGATATATCTTGAATGATTTGTTTAGATTTCTTATTTTGTCATAACTAATGTATTTTGAAAAATCAATTAGTTGTCACAACATGGTTTGTAAGAGAATATGTTTGCTTACTACAATTGATGGACAAGATACATGATTGTTGCCTTACATTCTGTCTCGTGTAAAAGTTGGTTTTAAGGTATTCTATACTCTTATTATACTTGATTTTGTTTTCTTTAGTTGATTTCTTTTTATTATAATTTTCAGGATATGTCAGATGAGTACTCAAAAAGGACTTGGAAGAGTTAAACTTTGGAGATTAAGACCGCAAGTCAAGTTAGTACTCCAATATGCTTGACCTTCTTAACTAATGTGTTTTAGACATTTACATATGCATTATTCCTCAGTTGATTTATGACCTGCAAGTTGATCTTGTTCTCAGAACACAGGCCTAAATGTGGTTTGTTGTGTATATTTTGGTAACTTGTGCAAGTATAAGCTTGCTGTTTTGCAATTTATGAAGAAGTGGACTTATGGTTTTCGTTCTTAATCTTAATGCAGATTTGGATTTATTCAAGGTTCACTTTTGGATGGTCGGCAGTAGCTTTGGCGTCTAGTTCTATTTTATATTGTATGAGTGAAAAGTTTATTGGCAGTCTGTACAACAATCTTATATAGCTTTGGAAATAATGTAATACTTTGTAATTTGCTTATTTTTAATAATAATATTTCTGAATTTGATTTGATGCATGGTACATTTTGACAAGTTGAAGCAGTTATATTATGGTTCTATGTGTGATCTTGTGATAGAGTATACCCAATAAAACATTAAAAACAATTTACAAAATATGCCCCTTTGTTGTGACAACAATTTTGTCACAGCAGATAACTAAAATTTTCAATATTTCAAAAGGTATTGTGACGAAATTGGTCTTTCATGGCGAAAAATATGGCTTGAAGTGACCAATTATTCGTCACGACATTCTAATCCGTCACAGAAAGCCTAATGCGACGGGCCTATTGACACACTTGTTTCGTCACTATAGCATTTTTGTGACGAAAATTAACCTTCACGCGACAAACTATTTCGTCACAACAAACTCTTTTTTTTGTAGTGAACCTCTGGTCAAAGCTTATTCTTCACCGCATTGGGTAGTGTGCAACTACTTAAAAAACTGCTAATAAAATAACACCAGGAGTTTATACCAATTAAAAATAATAATGCTGCAGTTTTTGCAATTAGTTCTTGCGAAATAAGAAGTCATAGAAAGAACTGTCTTGACATAAGAAAAAGGCAAAACAAAAGAGCTAAATGCAAAAAATGGGCAAATTACTGTTAATTAATATCCTAAAATAAATAAGTATGATTTCATAGTATTAGCTGTGTAAGGTACGTATTGAGGTAGGACTTTCTCAAAATTTAAATTCTGACGGAGTTAGTGCTTCTCCTCTTATGGAATGATGAGCAAATTAATCAAATTCAGTTGACATTGAAATGCTCACTGCAGCCAATGAATTTCGGAAACTGTGAAATTCCAGTTTTTAAAAATGGTGAACCTAATTAATGTTTTTAAAAATGGTGAACCTAATTTGTTCAAAAAAAAAAAAAAAAAAATGGTGAACCTAATTAATGTTTTTAAATACTCCCAATCACCCAATGTTTCTCTACCTTTCTTTTTTTGTTTTCTTTTCCTTTTGTCTGATTCTTGCTTTCGTATACTTTTCATCAACCTACTATTTCCTACAGACTACACAGCTACGATCGACATGACAAGGCAGTAACATGAAGTTCTATAAATTATAAGATAAGCCACAGCTGAGTCACGACCTATATTAAGATATATTAAACACATAAAAACCAGTGTTCTCAGAACCGGACCGGTCATGGAACCGGTAACCTTACTGGTTACAGGTTTTACAGGTCGAACCGGTTGAACCACTGGTCGAACCGGTATACAAAATCAACAACCTACAAATATAGTCAACAAATATATAAAAAATTTATTTGAAAATCATTGATTATTTATTTTAGAATTTAGTATTTATGCAATTTACTATTTTTAATTCAGCATAAAAGTAATACTTTATGATATAAAAAAAAAACCGTACTTATGATGAAACATCATAAAATAGATTTAAAACAACATAATTATGAATGATATTTGTTCGTGATCCATATCTAAACTACATAAAAAATGTAAAGATTGTCACAAAAAATAAAAATGTTGCACGTATGTCACAAAATTATTTGCTCATATATATTGAACTAAGATTAAAAAGTTGAGTAATTTTTATTGATCTGGTACACAACAAATTACATGTTTGTGTACATTGTAAAAATACAAATTACTTCCTTTGCACTAACTTGTATATCCAAAAATACATGTTTGTGTACATTGTAAAAATGTAAGAAATGTTGATCATATTAGTGTTATATTGTTGATCTCCTTTATTTTTTCTAGTCTTAATTTAAATGAAAAGATTAGAGTAAAATACCTATAAAATAGAGCAATTAGTATCACTATTTTTTAAATTCCCATGAAATTAAGTGATGGAATAACTCAAAAGATAAATTGAATAATTATTTTTCCATACAGACTAAAAAAGCTACGTTTATGAGTGATGTGTACAAAACCTCCCTCATTAATTCGTGGGGCCCACGTGTGATCTCTTCCATTAACAAACACAATATTTCACCCATCTCTGTAATTTTTTTTTGACTTTCTTCCTCAAAGAACCAAAAGCAAATCCATTCTAAATTTCTAATCAACTACTAAATTCACTCATATGTGCAATCTTCTTCCCCAATAATCAAACAAGAAACCCAAATCCAAATTAATTTATCCAGATCTGTAATATTAGTTCTTCTTCATTCCCAAAACGAAGCAAACCTATTCTTTCGGGGGCACAATTAGAAACCCAGATCGGTGCGGAGGAGAGACCGACGGTGAGGATTGACGGAGGCGAAAAGAATTCGTGGCTTTTTCTATTCTTTCGGGGGCAGTTTTTTTTTTTTTTTTTTTTTTTTTTTTTTTTTTTTTAATAGGTAAACCGGTTCAAACCGCCAAAACCGGCCACCGGTTACCGGTTTTGGGCCGGTTTTGAGCGGTTAATTCCGGGCCGGTTTTCAGCTGGTTGAAAAAGGCAAACCGGACCGAAAGGGACTCCGGCCAGCGGTCGAACCGGTTCGACCAGCCGGTCCGGTCCGGTTATGAGAACACTGATAAAAACCTTCACAACTAACAATTGTAAGTCCAAATCATAATTATCAAGCAACAAGAAATAGAAATCAGTTTTAATATTTCCAAACTAAGAAATAATAGGAAATAATATAATTATAAATGAGAATCTATACTAATATATAAAGGAAGAGGTATTTGTGACACCAAACTTTTGATTTCCAAGTTTAACCTTATAATTTATGTTCCACTATAGCATCTTATTATTAACTTTCCAATTAGACCCTACAATTTAAGTTAGATGATATTAATTATACTATTTACTAAAAATGATGATTTAGTTTCCCTATAATTTATATTCTTTTAAGGGAAATTATTCTTCTTTCCATATTATTCCAATTATGATGATTTACTCTCCCATTAATTCCAAACTCTTTCCATTTAGGCAAATCTTTTTTCTTGCTTTTTTTTTTTGCCTTCAGTATCAACGTATTGTCATTTTTAATATAAAAAAAAAATATGCGGGGGACTCCGCGTGCCACAATTTCTAGTAAGTTAAAAAACAAAGCCATACATTTTACCGGATAAAGACGTAGGAATCGAAGAACAAACAATCAATTTTAATTTGCTTTTTAATGGTCTGATCGGGAATGTAGGGGGCACATAAAGCAAAGCGTTACAAAGTCGAAATAGTATTATAAAAACCCTTATCTTTAGTTAATTGCCTAATTTTAAGAAGTCGATATTGAATTTAATTTTTTGGTTTCTATTTGTAATATCTTTCTTTTTCTTAAAAAATAAAAATAAAAATAAAAGTTCTAACAACAAAATAATTGAAAATCGTGAAGGTACCCAAGCGTATAAGAACACGGTCGACACATCCTTCAGACGTGTCCAACACTGTGTATGTTAATTTTTTTTTTTTTTTTAATTTTTAAAGTTAGACCAGACCACCTTGTGTGTCCGACAACGCATTAGATGATTTTTAGGAGTGACGGAGCATCATAGTGCTATGAACTACATGAAAAAAACAATAGTTGTATGAGAGAATAAGAATGTAGAAAACATAAAAATGATACTGACATAGGGTTTTGTTGCTAATATTTAAATTTTATAGGGGTGTCTATGCTAATAAAAATAGCACGCTGAGTCATTATCCTATATATATATATGTATGTATCATCACAAATATTGTGTATTAGGGTTGCAATAATAATAATAAGAAAAATGGCAAACAATTCACCAGCGTGGTATTTGTTTGTATACCTCTTGTCATCAGCCGTGTTAATATTGTCCTGTTCTTGTGACATATCTAATGATGGAGTCTCCGACCTTTTGGAAGGGGGTTACGGTCCGATCAGGAGCAACGAAGACTGGTCGGCGGTGGCTGCCGCAAAGTTTGCGGTGGCGGAACACAACAAACAGGCTAACACATCTTTGGAGTTTGTCGGTATTGTTGATGGATCAGAACAAACAGTTGCCGGCGTCAACTACAAGCTGGTTATCTTGGCCAAAGATGGATCATCGTCATACAATTACTATGGGGTTTATCTTTATGATGGATGTTGGAAAAATTATAAAACACTCTACTTCTTCAACCGAATAGCGGGGTTTGTTCCTGATGGCCGATGGTGGCAAAAGTTGGTCAACCGGCCCAAAGCACCACCACTCTCCTCCTTCGTTGGCGCTTACGTGCCGATCGACAACCGCCAAGACCCGACGGTGGTGGCTGCCGCAAAATTTGCACTGGCGGAGACGACGACGACGTCTTTGGAGTTTGTACGTGTTGTCGAGGGA
This sequence comes from Misopates orontium, assembly GCA_946800315.1. Taxonomy (NCBI): domain Eukaryota; kingdom Viridiplantae; phylum Streptophyta; class Magnoliopsida; order Lamiales; family Plantaginaceae; genus Misopates; species Misopates orontium. The sequence continues at coordinate 2,321,156 of OX326946.1, read as the reverse complement.
GAAGCTCGGGTGGATGATGGCATCAATTACAAACTGGTGATCTTGGCCAAGGATAACATTAATGGCTCGGCCACATACAACTATTACGAGGCTGTTATTTATGTTGATAGAGATTATTTTCATCATGATCATGTCCAAGGAGAATTTACAACAACACTTCAGTCTTTCAACCGAATCAGGTCTCAGGACACTAGTGGTGCTACAACACCCTCAAGCTTTTGAGTGTTGGGATAGTTATTTTAATAAACTTATTAGGAATTAATATATTGATTGTTCGGGTTCAGCAGCGATTCTCTTCGTATTCATCTAAACTTGTTATATTGGCGCTGGCCTAATCTTATTATCATCGTTTGAATTGCTAATGAATCAAATGATATTCAAATTTAAATACCACAAGGAAGGTCCATTGTGTTTCATGTTAGCCTGGATATATTGAATGAAACAAATCATCAAGCAAAGAGTATGATATCAAATTGACTCCTGCTGTTTGTGATTACGATTAACTTTTCAATAAATACTATTTCTCACTACTTGTGGTTTGAAAACTAATGAAGACAACCAGTTCTTCTCGATTTAGAGTGGCACCAATCAAATTGTAGGTGGTTGCTGGGCGATTGAATGGTTGTTCCACTTTTCTTACTTGTCCTGTTAGTACTGCTGTAAGTATTTCCATCATTATCGGATTCCAGTCCTTCGGTTAAGTAGTCGTGCTAGTGATTGAGCGTCTGACTTGAATTGGGTGGTTGCGGCACACGGCCAATATTAACTGCCTCTGTAGTGTCTTTGGCCAGTGCAAGTGCTTTACAGGTACAATAGTTGTTTTAATTTGTTTGGAACATGCTAGTGAGAGCTTATGTAAGTATAGCAGTTATTCTAAATTTTCAGTGTCTATGTTTTAGCACAAACTAATTCTACTTTTTGTCGCAAAGTAAAGGCATGGCATAGCGAGTAATCGGACCAGTGGAGTTTCTTCTGTCAATCCATTATTGGGATCGATGTTCTCTCATACGACTTGCCTCAAGAGTACCTGTGTGGTTATGGGGCAGAGAAAAGCCTTGGCCAGTGTGTGTTTCCTCCACAAGGCAGAATCTGAATAACTGATGCAGCAAGAATGTTAGATGATGAACTAGCAAAGAAACGATTATATATTACCTTCCTATAGTTTGATTCTTCAGAGGTTGGTTCTGTCTATATAAAGTCAAAACAATACCATTTTTCCTATCTTTTCTTAAAAAGACAAAAACCATCATTAGATTAAGCAAACTAATCAGCTAAGTAACATCAGACTACGAGGAACCGTTAATAACATTTACCTCTAGTTCAGCTTCACAATCCAAGGTAGAACAGTCTCACCAAGTTGTCATATTTTGAAGACTGTACTTTAGCATCAAAATTATTATGATCAATTGATGAATGTTCAGATTTGTCCAAGGTTCGTTGGTTTGTGAGGACCTTTAGGGGCACTCTTTCAGGAGCGAAAAATGGAAACTTGGAATTGCCGCTTGAAGAATTCAACTGATCCATCTCCTTCAGTCCATATTGGCTGCACAAATATATAACTTAATTTCTAATTGCTTGAAGGTCCATCAAGATATATGTATAGTGGCATAAGAATATTGCAAGTTATTTAATATTTGATCTGAAGTTAAATTATTTCCTTGGATCTATTCTAAAGACTCAGAGTAAAAATTGATTTTCTTTTTAGTTGCTTCTTTTAGTTTAAACTAATCATGGGAGTTCTGCATCATTATTTCGAGTTATAGGAATGGAATTTGCGGTTTGTGCTGAAAAAGGTGATTCATTATATTCTGTCAAAGATGAATTATCAGCAAGTCAAGGAGGAAAAAAAAAAAAAGCACAGGGAGTTCTCTTTTCTATGTTGGCCAAAACCTCTGTTATGGAGCTTTTTCTAGTTTCCATTTTCTTTTCTAGTTTCCATTGTTGTTCCTGCACAGATTTGTGAGTATGAAAACCTAGTATTGAAGTTTCTGTAAATTGTATTGGTAAAAGTATTAAAATTTCCATTAGCGATGGCTGTATTATTAGTATATTTACTAAAACTTTATGATATAATGCTTTAAGCTTTCTTCCTGCCAAACCAAAAGTGTTGATTTTGTAATTATTAGTTTATCTTTCAAAAATTGCTCTTCTTGGATATCTAGATTACATTCTTGACTTTGAATCGAATGCCAGATTGGTTAGCTTTTGCAATCTACTTACCATGTTTGTGTACAAGATATTCTCATACTTACAAATTTTGATGGCGCAATTTCGAATACAACCTTTTTTTTTTTTCAGTGGAAGGAGGTAGTTTGCAGGCAACTCCATGTTATTTATTAGGTCACTATGCAAGTTAATCCTTATCTGTTTCTTAATTCAGCCGTGACATTCAAATAGTCTTGACGATTTGCTTCTCAAAAAGTCACCTTAAGTTGATGACAATTACATTTTTTGATGATTAGTCTACCAGTTTTCTTTTGCAGGGACCATACTTGTTAACAACTAACAAGGATTAAAATTAGCAGCTTCATCAAGGTGTAAATTGTAGATTGTTGTAATTTGCTCAATGAGTAGAATTAGCAGTGACCATATTTTGCAGTAATTTGCTCGATGAGTCTGTCTAATGTGTGAATTAATGTAGATTATTGTAATTAGCTGGTTACATTCTACAAGACTTATCTATGAAAATGAGTAGAACAACTTCATCAAGGTTGGCATTGTATATTGAGGTTCTGGATTTAAATTTTCTTTTTTTTTTTGTTAGGAGATGCTGAACGAAGAACTTTAGAGTCTACTAATCATACTAAATCTTAAAGGCCATTGAAGTTATGCTGTCAAAATGTATTATTATTCTTATTGCTTTTCATTTTAAATGCACTGCTGCTATCAGTAAATAGACTAATGCAGAGGTTGCAATTAAGAAAATTGGCCATGCATTTGATAGCAGAGTATATGCTTAAAGGAGTACTTTGGAGAGAATAAACTGTTATGCCACATGGATGTTAGAACTAGCCTTTGTCCAACTAGTAGAATCGAACTGGGTAATACACGACTCTGGAAGCAAGGCATTATGGGAATATTCATTGAGTGTGTACTGTACAAGTTGTTTATAGATTCAGCCACTGCATCTTTGTAAATTCAGTTTGAATGTTAAGAAATTATCTTCCTTCTGGTTTATCTCTTTCTTAAGTTCACTACAAGAAATATGGTTTCCGCTGGCGGTTTTAGCCTGGCGCTGAGGACAATCGCCGGTAAAAATAGGACCTATTTTCCAGTTCTCGGCCTCTTTTTCAAAGCTCCACACTACTTCTGTTAGGCCCATACGAGAAGTTAAGTTTTTCTGAGGCCCATGATACTTAGAAAAAAAAACAAAATATATTTTATCGCCGCTCATCGTCATCGTCATCGTTGCTCCTAGCAGTCAGAGCTTCTTCTTCCGTCCCCATCGCCACTCCTCCGTGAACTTTGTTCTTCAGTCCGGTGTTTCTCCGATTCTTTCAACAAGTAAACTCGCTTCTGATGCAATTTGAGAAATGTTTGTGGAGCATTGTTCGTCTGTCGTAATCATTTGCCAATTTTTGAGGTTTATTTACTTATATAATCATGGATTTGAAATAGCTAATTTAATTGATTGGACTATGGTATATAATCTAGACCTTAGACTCCTAATTTACTAATTTAAAGTTCTTTTTCGTTTGACAGAACCATCCAGCATTCAGGATTTCTTCAACTCCAGTTGGATTACTATGTGTACAGGTACATAAAGATATCAATCTGTATGAATTCCGTTTTTTAGACGACTTCGGTGCGATTCCAGTATTCTCAGGTACAAAAGAGACAGATATACGACGTAACTGATGTACTTGAAGGGATTGGTCTTATTGCAAAAAAGCTTAAGAACAGAATCTGCTGGAAGTAAGCTTGTGCGTGGTATTAAAGATGTTATGATTTTATGATCTTTAGTTGCATATTGGTATCAATACAAAGAGGTATTACCTTTGGAAGTTGATGACAGTTCATATAATCACTTGCCAGAGGACTTGATCCTTCAAGATCTAGAGAAACGAACAACTTGCAGGTACATGAGTCGAAGCATGCTTACACGTGGTCAATTATATAAGATGTATGCCTATATTTGTACTATGATAAACTTAAATTTTAGAACCTGCCAATATTCAGTTGGATTCATATATTCATAATGCAGGCTCTGGTGTCAGCATGGGAAAAAGGAGACTATCCATTTTTTGGATCTTATCATTATTAATGTTGTAGCAGGATGAGACTACCTGAAGGATATATTGGTCAAGCAAATGGGTATAAGCCACCTATGTACTGTTGCAGTCTCTTGTAATGGTTCTGCTATAAGGATGATAATTGAGCTTTTAGTAATAATAATATTGTTATCTTATCTTATTTTAGAGGTAAGATGCAACAAGGAACGTTTTGGTTTTGAGGTACTATGGACTGCAAATCCTCTCATCTTTGATAATTTTTACTTTATGTAAGAACTAGCTAGTGCCTCTCATATTAATATACAGAGTGCTAATCTTAATTTTTACGTTCTGGTACCATCCTCAGACAGAGTGCTAATCTTAATGTAGTATTCATAAGAAGTTTGGTGATTCATTCTTACATTTGCTTCAACTATGCGGCTATTCATCTTATGGTAGCGGTATGATCTTGGCAAAGGAGAGATCAATGTGCTGTAGACAGATGAAAATTAGATTCATTCTTTCTTTACTGAGTATGGTTAATTCTCCTAATCTGATACAAGTTCATGTAGAGTAGAATGGTTTAGATATGCTTCAAGATGAGTTGGAAATGGCTACTAACAATGGCATTCATTTCTATAAATCAGGTAAATATTTATATTGCGAAATTTTATATTTTCTTCACTTGTATATGGCTAAAGATGTTTTATTTGGTTCATATACCCAAAATAATTATTATAAGTTTTCTTTTGTTTGTTGTTATAGATGAAGATTCTTATCTGCATGTATATAGCTCGAATAGTGAAAATCAATCGATATAAATTTCTATGTACTTGCGCAATCAGTTTTCAAATTTTTCACTTACTTAACAATTTCCTGTGACAATTGATAATTTATTAGAGACTGGAGAGAGCGAGTAGATACCTTATATTGTTGACCATATGGTTTTCAATTCAGGTTTACGAATATCAAATGCTTCCTTCGTACATCAGACATCAACTTTAGCGTCAGTGATTATGAGGACGATCTTGAGCCGGTTAGTTGGGAATGCTTTGTTGCATGTTTACTGTTTTTTGTTCATGAGTAGCTTTTTGATGCTGTGTTTTTCATATTTTCTTTACACCAACAGATGAACTTTAAGAAGGAAGAATTTTGTAAGCATACTTTGTCCAATTCTTCAGTTTCAGCACTTTATTTTATTACCATGAGCAGAAGAGCCCTTTCATGGTTATGTTTGTTAGATGTTTCTGCATGTTTTGCACCAAAACTACTGCCATCACAGATACTACCTCTTTTATTTGGCATGTTATGTTGAGGCCTGCTGGAATCAGGACCTGGTTGTATTTGAACATTTAACTGGTTGGTTAGATCTCAGTTAAGTGTTTGCTGCAGCTGTTGATACTCTATATTTGGTGATTGCCTCTATGCTCTTTGTTCATGTTAGTGCTTGAGCTTTTGATATATGGATATAGGTGATAGGATTTTTTTATCACTTTCAAGCCTGAATAAATGTTTGTAAGGTTTTGGTGGGCATTGAACAAGACTACTGGAGCTAGAGTCCACAACATAAAAGTTGCAGTTGAAGGTGAGGCGCATGTATTCGAAGGTATATTGTATTGGCCTTTGTTTTTTAATTTTTTTAACATTGTTTTTACTTTGATTTTTCAGTATTTTTTTTTAATACCCTGATTTGTATTCACTTCATTTTGTACTTATTTATATATATAGCTTGAGTTTTATCATTTTTCATATTTCTTATGAGATTTTCAAATTTCTGACTCTTTTACCATTGGTTTTTGTTTTACTCTCTATATATAAATTTACTCATCTTCATTGATCAGGTTTTCCTAATTTTAGTTTTAAAAATATTTATTTTTTATTTTTGCTTTATTCTAACTTAATAGGTTTCTTCAATTTTTTTCGTTTTCCAGATCTTTAATAAGTTTTGAAATTTATCTTGTCATTCTTTTTTCGAAGATTTATTATGTTATAGTTTCTTCATTTGTTTTATTATTAGTTATGCGACTCTTTATTTGATTTATTCTTTTAATATTATTTCTTTGATCTCTTTTCTTTTAATATTTTCATATCAATTTTGCATTTTGGAACTTTATATTTTTTATTTTATTTTTTGATAATCTCTTAGGTCTTTCAAGCTGTATTATAGATATATTGCATCCGTTATTTGGTGTTTTTCATATTTTTTTTTTATATTTTTATCTTAATTTTTTATTTTTTATTTTTTAGATTTTCATATTTGTTTTCTAATTAACATGTTCTATCATTTTAACTTTCTTATATATAATTTTTTTGGATTTTACAGTATACCAATTTGTTTCATTTTGGTTTTCTGTTTATTTCTCATTTTTTTAATTTATTACATGTTAGGTTCTTATTAGCTTCCAGTTTCTATTTTTTATTTATGAATTTCGTTTTAGTTTTTTTGGTTTATTATATTTATTTTTCATATTTTATTCTGGTTTAATGAGTAGGAAGGATGCAATACTTTGCTACTGATTTACCGGCGCTTTTTCCAAATTTACCGGCGCTTTGTAAAGATGTCCTATACCGGCGCTTTTTCCAGTGCCGGGACCTTTACCGGCGGCCGCCGCCCTGCACTTTTCCCGGCGCTTTGAATTGCGGTATTATCTCTACTGGCAAAAAAAGCCTGCAAAGGTCAAAAAAAGCGCCGGGAGACAGTTTTTTTTGTAGTGGCGAAACCTCCAGGTTGAAGAGATCACTATCGATATGACATTTCGATATAACATTGATGTGAAAGAGAGAAAAAGTGTATCTAGAAAATCTCAGAAGTAAACATAAAATAAGATATTTTTGGATTGTCCTTTCATAATATTGTAAAATAAATTAATTCGATAATATTTTTAGAATTGCAGCGCTAAAAAAAAAAAAAGAAACTCAATGCCCACTCGTAAAATGTTCGATTTTCTTAGAAAAAAAAAAAGAAACTCAATGCCCATTCGTAAAATGTTCGATTTTCTTAGGAAAAAAAAAGGTTTTACCATTTTAGAAATCAAACATTTAGTAGGCGTCTTTGCTATTGAATTGGTGTCTCCTCTAAAATGCCAAGCTTGTAGATAATTCACATCTAGTAATTTATATGTAATTTTCAGAAAAACTCCCTTGCATATGCATGATGAGAATCTTTTTGTGACACTGACACATGAAGTCTTTTGATGAGTAGTGACAATGATATAAACATTAGATCTCTTCGTTTGGCTTGAATTTCAATATTATATTAATATTTCGTCTCATATAACAACCCAAATTTTATATAAAAATATAAGGATTATCACTTACTAATTTATATATAATCTCCAACAATAACAATAGGTCAAACAATTCTCCTCTCTAAAACTATAGTTAGATTTTAGATGATATAGTCATAAATTAGAATTTCTATCAAACAAGGAGGCACGTGCAAATGTAATGATTTTTAAATTTCCCATAAGTCTCCTCATGTGGCAGAATGATGCAGACAAATGCATCAGAGTCATCTCAGAGAGCAGTAAAAGAGAATATTAAGACAGCTTACAGCCTGACTTTGTTTGATCCAAAAATATGTACCTTTGAAATTTAAATGACCAGTCATCGATGGTCATGGTTTTCCATTTTCCACACAGACATAACTGAGCTTTGATCAGTTTACTGCCGAAATTACAGTTCATTTTTGGCTTTTATTGTTTATTACCGAATATGAGGGAATCCAATCAAATGGTGTTCATTGCTGATGCTCAATCGATCTGATGATGGTGTAAATTCTCAGTTTTTCACCATGGTAAAATGTCAACACTAAATTTGAGGTTGTAAGTGGCTAGATTAATGGAGGAGAGACATTGGTGTCATCAAATTGTTGTCTCATCTAAAAGGTATATTTGTGTACGTAATCATTTTTGTTATACTTAATTTACATGTGACATTCTTCGATAAATGGACAGACAATGTATACGAACATCATCAGATCTCTTTCGGCTCAAGCTCATCTCATCTAATAACTGAAGCTTGTAGAAAGATTAAATGTTTATTTTATTGTTACCAAAACAAACAGGTTTAGTCCAATCATGAAAGATTGTACTACGGAATTAGGTGGAATTGATCAGAATTTTTGTGGACATATTTGAGAATAGACAATTGGTGTAGAATTGAAAATAATTGTGCATACCATCTGAAGTTTTAGTATACGAGGAATCGTGGCAACAAGGTCTACCATAGACGTGATCTAGGTAAGTATATTCTGGATAGAACATAATAATTCCACTTTAGTCTCATGTTTACTACTACAAATCTCTATTCTGTAATGGTGATAAATACATAAACAGACATTTACAAGTAATTTACAGTCTCTCCAAAGTTGGACATATATCAGAATCGAACCTGAATTCACCTTGTCTTTTCTATAACATTAATCATGCTTTTGAACTCAGGTATAATGAAGCCACACCTGCTGAAAAGTAATGAGGGAAATATGTCAGGTTTGTTTTATACAAATGATAATGAAATGAATATATTTTTCATTTAAACTGTAGATTTTTTTAAATAAAAATCAAGATACAAGTCCTCATCACAATCAACAATCAACAATTAAAAGATGGAAACTTTACTATAACGGCTTTGGTATTTGAACATTTACCAGTATACTGTAGGACATTGAAATCGAATCGCGGAGCCCCGTTTCAGACAGGAACAGGTGTTTGTTCTAAGATTTCTTTGCCTGTAATACCTTCTTTTAAATTTTGGAAATAAACATTGTAGTCTTTTTCTGGAGGAGGATTCTCCGGATCCACAGTGAATGGTTCGCTGAACGGAACGGTGCTCTTAACCTGTAAAATTCGGCGGGATGAGGCTTAACACCAAACAAGGATAATAAATTTCACCTTTAGCTTCATAAAGAAGTAAACAAAAGCCCATGAGAGTTGCATCAAATAAATAATCTCTCCAGAAAATAAGTACAACCTCAAATGTCTTGTCACACGCGTATGGGCTTTCCAAAGCAGCAATACATATTCGAGCTACCTCTTCCCTGGAAATCTTTCCCTGTACAACGCAAGAAGCCGGATTTCACATAAGCAAAATAAAGTCACGAATCATAACAAACTGAGAAATGCCAATTGATGATCATACTGTTATATTGTCTCCCTGATCAAATATGAGATCAGCTCCAGCAGGTTCCTCAGTCAGTGCACAGGGCCTCACAATTGTATACGGAATGCCACTCTCCCTGATCAAATCCTCCCCCTATGTGTCGATTTACGAGTAAAAAAAAAAAAAAGAAAATTCATTTTACTAAACAACTAAGAATGATGAGACATTTACTAGTAAAATTAATATTCACTAACTTTATTTTGGAAAAAGAATGCATAGAAAATAATAAAGACCTTCAGTTTGTATGTGAGAATGAATCCCAATTCCTTGTTCATGCGAACAGCTGGAGGTTGCTTGCTTAAATCAAGTCCCGGTCTTTCAGGTCTAGTAACTCCAGCAGAGCCCACATGCACAAACCTAACAATTTAAGTAATACGGTAAAATAAAAGTCAGATGATCACATTCACTCGAACTGCCTGTGGCCGATTTTGTACAGATAACTGCAGTATTGAACCTGGGAGTGATTGGCTCCTTCAGATAAGCACGTATGCTTGACACAGGTAACTGAAATGGACCTTCGTCAAAAGTCGGGTTTAACTTTCCATCATACTCGAACTTGCTGAACATAAGCTGTAAATACCATTGCACATAAATATATAGTCACAGAAGGAATATGGACACATTAAACAAAAGATGAAGCAGAGTTGCATATCGTGTTTAGGCTTGCCTGAAACGATATAATTTCGCCGGGATTAAATGGTGGAGCATCAGATACGGTTCGTGCCCGAAATATGGGCCTCAAAGAAGAGAAAGGCAAGCGCACCTGAAAGTGATTTAAGTATGAGAGTAACAATAAAATTTTAATAATCGGATGTAAAGTGGGAGGGAGAAGAAAGAATAACTCACCGATTGCCATTGCTCCTTCACAGTGTCGAATCCAATCGTATAACCAACTGTGTCCCAATCACGGCTAGTTCGAACTATGAGTTTATATCTACGACCATCACCTTTAACTCGCAAGTCAAGACCATCATATGCCGAAAGATCTTCGGGTACTGAGAAATTCTGAGGTGACATAGCCAGTTGTCAACTCAAAAATCACAGATTTATATAAATATTACTCCTAATGGTACATCGAGATGAAAGTTAATAGGCAAAAAGAAGATAAACGGCAAAAGGGAAACAGAGATGAAGTAAAAATTATCATTCACCTTTGTTCTTATACTGGTAAAACCACCATTGTTTGTAGTGGAAACAACTCCTGAAGAGCAAAGTAAATATATCAATATAAGGAAAACATGAGTGACATTCACAAACTCGTAAGTATTGGCTTTCAAACTTGAGAGTAACAAACCTTTGAAAACTCCTGTTGGTCTACCATTTTCACCTCCATTAGGATCAACTAGAAATGTACTTTCACTAACTCCTCCCATGACAACATCATCTAACGCACCCCAAGCAAGTTCTCGAGATACATTGTCTGTACAGGTTACAGAAGAATGTAAATCCTAACAGGTAAGAGTAGGTAGGAAAGATAAGGGGGAACAAAGAGAACCAAGAGAAACTTGGATTCTCATAACATAATTAGCAAAAGCCACAACCATACTAACTCGTCACCAGAGTTATTTATAAGTAACCTTGACATATGTTCTTTCAAATGTGATCATGATAAAACTCCACCAATAGCATAGTGTTATAAAAATATTCTTGCTACTATGAGAGGATTTTCACGCTTCTGTACAAGAGTATACCTTCAAATCCAAAGACCAATTTGCCATTACGAAGCCCAACTGTTTCCTTGACAGCGGTAATCAGATTTTTCATCCCGATGAACTCAACCAATTCAGGGGAGTCACCTTTGATCTGATTCCACAAGTTACACAAAAGCACAAAAGTTAAGCCATAATGCTCAGAAGTTCAAGTAGTTTAGTAGTGAACAAAAAATGGCTCGATGACACATAGTAGGCAAATCATTACCAACCTCTGGTTCAAAGAACTTGATTCCCTGTCAAAAAACAACAGACATGATACAAGATTAGATATCAAGCTTCTACAGTTTATACGACAATACCACCTTTGATATAAATAACAAGCAAAGCTATGAAGTTCCTAGTCTGATTGAGCTTATTCTTACCTGACTATATTTGGCCCTATCTGGAGTATCACCTTCCTTAGGGCCAACAATGACTGAAGCAGCATTGATAACCATCCTCACTCCTTTGAAATACTCAGGTAACAATGTGCTCGCCTTTGTAATATCCCCAACAATCTGAAAAATTATATTGGAAATGAAAGTAACAGAAGACATAATCGATTTTTTGCAACAAGACTTAACTAGTGAACTACTTATCATAAAGCTCCGGCATCAGTCAAAGACTGAAGAATTTTGATTGTTACAAACTATAGAAGAAGAGATTTTTATCAGACACCTAGAAGAAGTATCTTCCAAATATTTGCTAAACTTGCACCATTATAAAATCCCAGTGCGATTGTTTAATAATTCAGGTCAACTTCTTAAAGGACTTTTCCAATTAAGAGTCTTTCCTAATGGCCAAAACATTATGTGAGTCAAGAACTATAACCAGTATTCAACAATAATGTGGAGATAAATATACAACTACCATGCAGGTCAGAAAACTCACCAAGTCAACATCCGGACCCAGCATTTTTCTCGCTTTCTCTTCATTTCGAGCCTGCAACAATGTATTGTCTGAGATGCGGAGTCGGAGAAAGAATAAATACAAAAGCTAGAATACTCAGGTTAACAAACTTTGTTTGCGCCTGTGACAGAAAAAGGGTCAACGTATCATCAAAACAAGGGAGAGATATATAATTAATTAGGTACACGAGAAAGTACCAGTGCTCGAACCGGCACCCCTTTTTTGCGTAAGAGATCCACCACTCTTCTGCCAACACCACCAGTAGCTCCAGCTACCAGTACGATCCCCGAAGTATTCATTGCCTTAACTGCTTCGCTAGGGGATGGACCAGAGAGTTTCTCAATCAGAAATTCAAACAACTTCAAATATAAATGAATCTTGTTAGATCAAAATAGTGTATGACTTCAGAACCAGACACAATAAAGAAAGGATCAAGCAACTTGAACCTTAGCAGGAGAGGGAGGCCCGTTAAAGAAATACAATGTTTTTAAAAATCTACCCACATCCCAACCTTGCCTTCCAGCTTCTGCTAGAATGAAGCCTCGACGGGTACTCAAGGATTGGATTGACGACTTTTTCTGGTAAACGAATGGGTGAACTTTACGTTGGAGAAAAGGATTTTGTATTGGAGAAGACAGCACGAAGGAATTTGCAGATGTCCCAGGTAGTGTTCTGCCTACTAATGAAACACCCTGCAATATCACATCAATTGGTGGCTGACGATAAAGAAAAATGATTTAACATTCTTATTGAATCCGTATTACTTCCAAATGATTCTGTAAGAAATAAATGTTGAATACAATGCATTCATCAGTAAATATTAGAATGCCCTTAGCATCACAGTGTACCAAACATGCAGTAAAATAGGCAATGTAGCCAAGGAACATAAGTATGGACATCGAAAACAATCCAACAAGAAAATTGTAAAAGTCCTAGCGCACCGAGGGCAATAGCTTCTTCTTCTTTCTTTTTAACAGAAAAGCATGAGTAGTCTAGCAAAAACTGATCGCAGGAGGCTGGAGACCGTATTTAAAAATTGTTAAGGATGAGGACTAGCAACTTGCCCTCAATCTTCCGTTTTTAAATGCTATCCAAATTAACCAGAGAAATTCTAAACCAATCATTTCTTATAGTCAGGAATGTAACTTGAACAGAGATGATGAAAGAAAATGAAAATTTATGTACAGCTTCATGTTGACCGCAAAATACTAACAGCGTTCAAATCATAAATCATGAAACTATAACAATTCAGCACAACTTTCCATCCTATTTCATCAATCAAACACCAGAATCAAACAAAAGATTTTGCAATGTTATGACATTGCAATCAACAATAATCTGTTTCTAGAACATGAATCAGGCTCTAAATTTGAGTTAGGATACGGTTCAAGCCATATCAATCATCTACTTATGACCCAATGATCAATCATATAAAGACATGGAGCATCTCTGGTAATGGATGATAATTATACAATGAAAGGGAAAACAAGAAACAGTCAACATACAAAAAAAAAAGGTGTTTGATGGAAAGATTGTGTCTACCTAGAAGTTCAGAATGATTGAGCAAATAACAAAAAAAGAAAGAAAAACTCAAAGCAGGGACTATTCTAGACTAATACTATATCTTTTGAATTACCGAAAGTTTATGATTATTGATGAAGTATACTTCCACGTGAGAAATACGGACACGATGTGCAGTATACGACCCCCTATTTTGCACGAATAATATTCATCTAATACCCTAAATTAAACATCCACCACCACCCTACACATGTCACAAGCCTTCCGCCACTTGGGACCACCACTCCACCATTTGTCCTCCATGCCCGCGCTAAGACCTTTCACAAAAGGGGTCTTCTCTCCTCACTCTTAGGAGGATGATATATCTCTTCTAGGTCGGTACACTTCCTACTAATACACCCACACACTCACACTTCACAAACTCTAACACATGAACTTTGAATGACTTGATTCCTCTCGTAGGATACTTAGGCATCTTGGAACATTTTCAAATCCAGCCGTATATAACTCAAGACACTCATACACCTCTCAGACTCTTCCTTTGGTCGGGATCGGCGTTCCGAACTTATAAATTTAAATGATAGCTCGGGTTGTCTTGCCCTTGGTGAAGGAAAACCCGTTATCAATCATAGATTAATTAGACGCTTATATTTTTGCATATTTTCCAAACACGCTCCCTCACTGGTAGACTGTATCCATCATGCCTAATACGTGACACTTTTTTTCTCATTGGGTTATGGCGGGATTCACACCCAGGTTTTCGGCCTAAGTATGGTACCATATTGAATTTCCATCTCGTCTAAAAGTTTAACCTTATAGATAAATTAGGCGTTGTATATATTTTTCAACAAATATCTGTTAGTCATTGGCATAACTTTCTATATACACTAGGCAAAGCATCAGGTGTCAAACGTAACAAAAGAATTTACAACCTGCACGTAAGGGGGCAGGCTGGAGCTTTCAGAGAGACGACAATTCAATATCAAGTACAAGTAAAGCATAAACAATCATTCATCTGTACATTTGCTACAGCAGTCAGAAAGATCAATCAGAAAAAGTAAGCAAACACTAAATTGACTGACTAAAGAAAAACAGATAATCAAAGAAGATTCTTGAGAATGTTCAAGATTGTAGGGTACCTGAAAATTCTGAATTCTTGAGGAAGTAAACGAAGAAGATGGACTGGTCACACTACAAAGACAGTGGCAATCCATGTTCGTTATTCCAACCTAGTACTAGAACAACCTTCACAAACGTAGAAGCATTTGTGATGATACGAAAAAGCGTTAAGTTAATGCACACCACATGATACTTACTAGAGCCACGTGTGTTCTTGCAATAAAAAGACGTCAATCGAATCTTGGGGATTCTTCTCCAGTGCCGTTAGGGGAAGTTCGTCCAGTTGGTAGTAAAGTCGTGTGACCAGCTTTAAACTAATGAAATGTTTCTCAAAAATAATAATAGAAATAGAGGTTTTGGCAACTTACTCACATGTGTTCTTTTAAATTGGCAAATTACCTTCCTGCGAAAAATAAATAGACAAATTACGTTCCTGTGATTTTAAAAATTGGCAAGTTACCTCTCTATTGAGGAGGTGTAGTTCACTAGCTCAAACTTGAGAATGAAGATAGTTTGTTAGGCAAAACATTTCTCAACAAATATGTATATCTTTGGTTAATACTTTAACTTGTTAAAATAATGCAAAAACACAAACTAAAATTTAAAAATAAGCTATGATTTCATAATAAGTACGTTTTATAATTTTTTTATGTTTTTACCTATTATGACAGGTTAGAATCAAATTTGAAATTACAGAAACAAAAATACTAGAAATTACAATAGATTTTTTGGTCATTAAATATAGAAAATACACTAAATGAATTACAGGGAAGTGGTGTGTCAACTTTTCAAATCACATTACGGTAATTTGCCTATTTATCTTTTATAAGAGGTAATTTGTCAATTTAGCAAAACACGGGTAGATCGCTTAAACTTGAAGGTCCAGTGGGCAACACCCAAACCCCAATTTAGTCCAATAGTTTACTGCTTAATTCGGGTCCATTTATATGGGCCTCATATACCAGTCCTCAATGAGGCCCACGGTGTGAGCCCATCTCTGTTTTCCTTTATAAGACCCATTAAACCAATAATCGTAACTGATGATGATGATGATGATAATAATAATAATAATAATAATAATAATAATAATAATAATAATAATAATAATAATAATAATAATAATAATAATATAGTTTATTCCCGTCATTTCGGGCAAAAGATGGTTGTGGGAGTTCAGGGAATTCTTCATATATATCTTTCACATTTATATGACTAAATAACAATTCTTGTTAAACTAATTTGTGATTTGGTAGTTGTACGCGTGAAATCATGTTTAGTTTATGTGTCCATTCCATTAACGTCTAAACATTATTCAGGCAGAAAATCATTAGGTTGACTTAAGTGTTCTAGTTATATATACTTAGAAGTTTAGGGATACAATATCATGTTTTGAGAGATACCAACTGTGTGATATTCTTAGGTTTTTCATATGTCATCAAATTAATAATCGAGATCTTGAAGATGATGGAGTGCCTAAAACCTCTAAATAAATGCCCTAAATAGATCGTGATCTCCCTATAATACATTCGGGTCCCTACTATAATTCAAAACTTTGTCTTGTAGATTTAGTCCACATCAAACAATTTCTTAACATAACACGAGACTTTTCAAATTTCTTCATCTAATTTATTACATGAAAACGAGAAACATACAAATAAGAAGTCAATCATTTTGGTAAAATTTTGTCCACAATTCCACCTACTTGCATCATGTGAAATGTTTTGAGTCTTACGTGCTCTCAAGCACTCTTTTAGTTGGGATTTGAGCCAAGACTCCCCATACTCAAAGTTTCCTACTCTCGAACATCTGTATGTATATGTGTATCAAGTGTAGTTAAAATGTAAACATCAAATAAAGTAGTCAATATTGACAATAGAAAAAACTTTCGGCACCCGCAAAGGAAAATATTGTCTCGCGGCAAACACCTAAGCCGGTAACAAGGTGAATGGTCCACGGACCCAGGTGTACTCACCCTTCCAGGCAAAATTAACACTTTGTCACCCTTTCTTCCCGACAATTCAAGCATTTCGACATATGAACAGTATCTTAATTAACTCTACATATTCCATTATATATATATATATATATATATATATATATATATATATATATATATATATTTATTGATGTATATATATATATATATATATATATATATTGATGTGCCATAATACATGTCAAGATCTTGATGGATACGTACGTACGTAGGCAAGAAAAAAACCTCTTCAGCCAATCAACCCGACGACCAATTCACCTACAACCACAATCAATTTGACCATAGGATCGAGGCCTCTGATCATATCATCCAGCCATCAGGTTGAGCTAGCAAATTTACTAATCAATCGATCGTGCCTAGTTATTGATCTAACCTCCACTACTATGGTAGATGTCACAAGTCTTGAAATCTCAAGACTAATCGCCTATAAATACATAGTCATTCCTCCGAAAGAAAGGTTGGTTACTTTGACCAAATTTATTAGTTTAGAGCTCGACAATTTGATCGTTATTCGTCAAGTACCTCGTTGTTCATGAATCAACATACTTGATTGATCATGCGACCTACTTAAACTGACTCACACATTGGAGAATCTATTTTGGAACAACTTCGATTGGGTCTAACTACCGCTGTTCTGAGGTCATGTTATCATGACATCTAAAGAAGCTAGCATTCAATTCGACGCGAAATGACCATGTGACACACAGATATACATTTTTCGCATCGCACACACACACACACACACCTATATATATATACACAATTCGATTCATGAAGTATTCAATTCGATTGACCATGTGACACACATATATACATTTTTTGCATCACACACACACACCTATACAATTCGATTCATGAAGTATTCAATTCGAATGACCATGTGACACACAGATATATATTTTTCGCATCACAAACACACACCTATACCTATATATATATATATATATATATATATATACATAACATAAATGCCCGACATGTCTAATACTATGTATCTAGAAAGAACTGTAGTCTTGCATCAACATTCCTATATATAGCTCAATAATGCGGACCACGCCTAGACTAAACCATAGCACTATTATGGTTGTACTCTCACGCGGAGAAGTTGGACTTACTAGTTGCCGAAAGGATTATATATGTACTTGAGGGTGAACGGATTGGCAAAAAAAGGGAAAAGATTAGCGAAACTTTTCATAATATTTTTGATCTGAAGCGCAAGGATGTGAATATAAATTCTCAACTCCCAAACATGTAATGCATATAGCATCATTAATGCTTCAAGAAATGTGGATATGTAGAAAGATTATTACCTTATAATATATCTTGATGAAATGAGTTGCTAAAATAGAAAAAGAGGAAAACTTAATTTAACTCTTCTATAAATTTAACGAAAAATGGTCGTATTCTTACATTTAGTACTATGATATAAAATATCAACTGTTAAAGCCTTATTTTATGCAGAATAATGCGGGAACTTGCAGGTACTGTTTTTACTTTACCAAATACCAAAGACAAATTAATCAGCGAGATGGTCTTTCTTTTCCAAGGGATGACGGCAATGATGCAGATTGGTTAATTTAATGCTAAATTTATCTTGTTTGGCGGGGCTCGTTGACCTTTTTTCTACTAAAAAATTGATAAACAATTGCAAACTAGTGTACTTTGTGACCATATATATAATGGAAATGGGAAGCATGTTCACCAACTTGATGCATGGTTGTTTGTGTGCTTCTACACAACTGTAAGCCCCTTCATTTATTCTTCTAATTCATTATTTGGTCATTTTTATTTAAGTTAACAATTTTGTATGTAGATTTTTATGGCCACAATTTTAATATATAAACAAATAACTTTGAATATCTTTTTATGAAATTTTACGTACATAAATAAATAGAAAAATAATTGTTTAATTGAGAAATCACTTACTTCATGTTAACTCACCAATGAAGTTATAGGCATGTAGAGCAAAATTAGTTAAATTTAATGTTTATTTGCAGCATTTTGAAAGTATTTGAGATTTTTAGCACTAATGTATATGTGTTATCCAAAGCACCTACAGCTAAAACTACTAGACAGTTAATTAATAGGTGAGAAGTTAGTTCTTAATTTGGCAATAAAAGTATTTGTTTAAAGCAGACAAAAAATGTTTGCGCTTTAAAATACTATTAGGTAACCTCGTTCCATGGATATGTTGACCAGTTCCTTATGTAAGGTGTCATAAATGTTGTAATTAAAGTATAAGCATAAAATATTGTTTGAAAAGATATTTGTGGTTGCCACTTTTGTTCAAAGATATGCATAATTGGACGGATTAGACTCAAAGTCAACTACGCGCAGAGCTTATCATGATCATAACCGTTTAGTTAACAAGAATAAGGGATTAGATTAAGCACATGGTATCATACAAGGCATCCTCCAAAACCTGAATTTTGTAATTAAACTAAATCCACTTGTAAAAGACCAATTATTCCTCGTCTTGCATGCACCTTCCAAATTCTCTGATTTTAAAGTTGAAAATTATCACTCTCATAATTTAAATTTTAAGATAATGGTTATTGATCGAGTTACGCCAGCGAAAACAAACGTATCATGCATGCATGCAGACCAAACTCAACGACAGTCTTCCAACCCATTCAGGCATGTCGAATCTACTCGATCGACAATTTTCCAAAACAAGTAAAAATCTTACAAAGGCAGGAAACAAAATTAGCAGATTTGTAGGTTAAATATTATATGTTTTGATTATGATAAGGTGAGAATGGGCAGCATTTGGACATGTACAAGCTAACAACCAGCAACAAGTGAAGGGCAAGCTTGATTTTTTTAGACTGAATAATATGTATTTGTGAGGGAAAAGGAACAATATATGCATCTTTCACGTTTTATTATGTAGGGTAAGTGAATAAACGAATTAAAGATGTCACATAATTATTTAAAAAAAAAAAGAATCAATCTGTTCGATTATCAATTGTTAGGCTCTTGAGTGTTTCTTGGTATTTCTATGACATAATTATTCTAATCCTGGTTTAGGTTTTTGCCTGCCATAACTTGAATTTGGATATCAATTATTAAGTAGTTTTTCAATGAAAACCACATAGGATGATGATATAATATGTGAGTTCATGTATCAACAATAGATTTTTAAATATGTATATCTAGTGTATGGTGAAATTTTAGTGAATGGTACTTAGTTATAAAATTTCGTCATAATCATTGCATGTTAAGTTTAGTGGTGTCACAAGGATGACACGTCATTTTATCATTCAAAATTTTGAGATGACATGCAAACCACAAACTTATATTTGCCACATGATAATATTTAGTTGACATTTCATACGCAAACGAATTATGAGTTTCGACATGGCCCGGTACCTCCAAAATTATTAATATGGAAGAGAAAATATTTATACTAATCTATTTATGATATACCATTATTGTTCAAAACATGACTTGATACAAAGCATTAACATAGATCTAAAATCCAGACCGGTCATAAGCTCATGAACTCTATTCAATAAAAACTCTAAAGCTAAAGTCCTAGAGCGGATAAATATTAAGAAAGCTATCAATGGACAAGCCCATGTGATGTTACTGAAAAGAAACTTGAAAATGTTGAATTACTTGCAATCTTTTTATGATCTCCATAGGATCACAAAAAGATGTCTTAATTATACTTTTTGGCATTTGGTAGGACTGTAGGACCATTGGGGTTTGATTTTAAAATCAAAATATGGCTCCGGCTCATAAACTTGCAGCTCGACCGCTACAGCTTATAGAGCATCCATATATATCATTTGAATAAGTAATATATCTATCAAAATAACAATAGTACTATTAATGAACTTCTTCCTATTTATATTTAACTTTTTATTTATGTTAAATAGAAGCTTACCCTCTTATGAAAGACAGGTAAGTAAATTACACCCCTATAATTTTAAAAGTTGCACCGATCGTAATCCACACAATTTTTGCATATAGAAAAGCGTTATGCATCGTATACATATAAATATAAATATATATAAATATATCGATGCTTTATCTATATATTTTTCACAGAAAATTATGTGTTTGTGTCACGTAATACAAGTAAAGGTAACACGTCGTTAGCTCGATTTTAAAATTAAAACATGGCTCCGGCTAAATCTGCGATCCATCCATATGGTGTTTAAATTATTAAATATAGTATTAACACCTTTTTGGGTTCACGATAATTAAATAATCGAGCCTTTGACAGTCAAATATGTCTACAGCGACATTCTTTTAACTGAATTAACGTAGACTAGATGCTACTTAATATTAAATTACTATCAAATCATAGTAGTTGGGGTTGGTTATTAAGTAAGCAAATAAAATTAGTTAGCACATATGTATTTT
Organism: Misopates orontium; assembly: GCA_946800315.1. Classification (NCBI taxonomy): domain Eukaryota; kingdom Viridiplantae; phylum Streptophyta; class Magnoliopsida; order Lamiales; family Plantaginaceae; genus Misopates; species Misopates orontium. Next base: position 2,300,175 of record OX326946.1, on the reverse strand, counting down.
GTAGGCTCCACGCACCACAGTCGTCGTCACTGCAAATTCTAATAAAACTCAAAGTGTCAGTCTTAAATGTTTGACGGTGTAAAATCATGCAACGAAATTGCCAAGGAAATTGGACGGCGGCTTCGCTCACTCCCACCTAATTTCAGATTCCACGCGGCGTTCATATAACAAAATTTGTTCTTATTAGTGCCACCATCATTATTATTTTTCATATTGTTATAAATATTTAGATATATACAAGGATAATAGATGGATTATGACATGTTCGTTAGAAAAAAAAAATCGAGTTTGTCCTTAGATTAGGACTTGAGTAAAGATATAAGAGTCACTTTATTTTTTAGTTAATTGCTAGTATTTTTTTTTGGCGAAAATTTATTGGGTATTTATTGCATACATCAATTTAATATATTTCCTAATGACATTTGTTCAAAGTAACTCCATTCATCTGTTCACATTCATTTATGTGTTGAAATTGATGAATAAAAATGAAGTATCGAATATTTTCATATCTATTTGTGAGATACTCTGAAACAATCAAACTTCTTTTTTAAACAATTTCATATTCAATGGATCAAAGCACACACATAGTCGAATGAAATTTAAAACGCAAATATCACTAATTCTTGATTCAATCAACATAAATAATGAGATTTGATGCTAGTCATAGATTTATAGTACTTTAGAAAATACAGATACTAATTAAAAACACGCATTAGATTTTTTCTAATCTAATTTTTACAATTATCAAACAACTCATGATAACGATCTTACCAATTTCTTACAAACACGAGGCCGGTGTAATTCACATAAATCCTTTTGAATATAAAACCACTACTATATTATAGTTTCTCATCAAGATATGGAAATCTAAAACTCTTCAATATTAAAATTCAAGAACAAAACATCAAATTTGACTTTTGCCCCAACTAACTTGAGCCCCCAACGACTTCCCTCCCTCCGTCACGCGTTCCTATTTTCTTCAATATTTTTTCCCACTCCCTTCCCTATAGTCTAATTAAAACAATTGTGTATATATACAACTTCCACGCCCCATAATCACTCCCCATTCGATTTTCTCTCACATCAAAACAACCCTTAAACAACTCCCTCTCTCTCTCACTAGGAAACTCTTTTGTGATCCTTACAACAAATTCATGGCTATGAAAAACCTCGTATTTTTGGTGTTCTTGATTATGTTCTCCACTTTAGTGTCCTCAATAGATGGTCGGAAGCTTTTAATGAATGATGATCAACATAAAAATATCAAGGCTACATCTTTGGAAGACATGAGGTTATATTTAGCGGCGCTTCCTAAGGGAAAAGTGCCGGCTTCAACACCTAGCAAGAGAGGTCACGCTTTCATCGCCCGCCACCTCGCTGCGGTCGACCGGATACTTCGGTCCGTTCCGAGCCCCGGCGCCGGCCACTAGATTCGGGATTATTTCTTCTTTTACAAAATTTTGGATTATTCTTTTGTTGATCAATGATCATGAGTTTGGAGAGGCCTTGAAAGAAATAGACATTTTAGAATTGTACACATCAAAGTGTAGGAGGACAAGAAAAAGGTATAGAATAGTTAATTTGTTAATTGTGTTTTTTATACTTTATTCGATATGTGTGCGATCAAAATTGATATTTCCCTATTGGGATCAAAAGCATAGTGTTGAAATAGAGATGTTGTAAATAACTATTGTATGTGATAAGATAAGCCTCTCATGTACCGTGAGACCAAATTTTATGCAATTCATTTGATTTTTATTTATCGTTATTTTGGCATGTAAATTTTGGTTCTCCATCATTAGATTAAAAAAAAAAAAAAAAAAAACGGAAGCTGGGAATTTGAGGCTCTACATTTTTGTATGATCACATTAAAACTATTGTTAGTCTAAAAATGGTGAATTTTGGTCAATTTCTCATGTGGCAGATTCACACTTGGAGTTGTAATTCCACGTCAATGTATAAGTTGGTACGCTGCTGAAGTTAAAAAATTGCAAAAAGGTGCATCACTTTAGAATTGGGACTAACTGATTAATAATCTGAATTTATTAGTTCTGAAGTTTAGAGCACCTTTTGTTATTATCATATTTGAATTTGGGACACTTGCAGTAAGTATCAATGTTATATATCTTCTTTCCTTAATATTGTAGGAAAGAGAAATGTAAAAAATATTAAAACGCGTCTTTTAGACCTTTTCTCCCATCTCTATGTTGTCGGTTCCTTTCTGTAAAGTGTATAGTCTAAATTCGAATCGGCTTTCAAGTATTTAGTGCATGGTCAGGGCCACAAAATGCCATGGGATTACTTGCACCTTATTTAGTGTGATGCTTTAAGAATTTTTCTATAAATTTAATTAGTGGATCCAATTTTGGTATTCAGAATCAAGTATAGAATAATTTTTTTAATGAAAAGCAATTTTCTGACTTATATATTATCACGTTTCTTGTGGGGCGAGGGGATTCATCGTAGCTTAAGCCTCAATTAATTAACGAGAATAGATTCATACTTATATTGTCCGTTCTTTTTGATTGTGGCTCTAGCTCACCAATTAATAGACCAGTATATACGACAATATGATTGCTGTGATTTTGAAAGAAATGAGTGGAGGACAAATGATATAACCTATAGCTAGCTATAAGATGCTACACGTCTGCTATTTTTGATGTGTACATTCAAAATTTTTTTTTTTTTTTTTTTTGATCTGTAAAACAGAATTTTATTAATGAAGAGTAGAGGGAATACAAGAGATATTTAGAAAAAAAAAAGACGTAGAATATAAAAAGCAAGACGTAAAAGATTATAAAGCAAGAACTACACAACGTTATGAACACATTAATGGAACTACCAATAAATCAAAGGAAATGAATTCAAATTGTATTGTAATTGAAGTCATTACATATATATGTGATTTGGAGTTAAAAAAGAAAAGGCAAACGCAAGTTATGAGTCCATTTAATCTTTCATTCCTTTTTGTGTAGTATGCACTGCATATACAAACACCATGGGATAAACAACAATTTATTAAAAATAAAATTATATAACCAAAGAGTTGGAGATCGGGGAAAAATTAATCAAGAAACACTTTGAGTACTAAAATTTATCGACCAACACGAGAACTAAATGCTAAAAGATTATGTAAATTGCTATTTACTGAAGATAAATTATTAGATTTGCTAGTAGTTAGACAGTATTATGGCAATCTTTATGATTCCAAAGATATAATAGCAATTTCGATCAGTCATAAATCTTAATCCATGATGATGGGCATGGAGATGGGAGCAAAGTCAGTTAACCGTCGAGATAAAGCTAAATTCAATAAAGTATAAGTGGTATTAATCGTAAATCACTCTCCGAAAATGTTGTGAACCTCTGTAGACGGGTGGAGCAAAATCAAAGTTGGATTTTCATTTCTTCGTAGAGTGGACATTTGTTCATATACCAACAATATCGCGAGGATAGATCAAATTGAATTTTGAAATATGTCGAAAAGATTGATAGATCAAATTGAATTTTTTAAAATATGTCGAAAAGATTTTGAAAGTTATGAAAACGTTTTTCTATTTAGTGGCAGACTTGTGCTTTACTCTATGCTTAGAAGCTTAATTATTAGGCTTATAATATGAACTAATAACTCATTTTACCACGTGCATGTGTTAGAAGTATTCTCACCTCTATATATGTCATCGTGCCCATGATGGTGCATTGCAGTTGTAAAACACCTGGACAGAACCAATTTGTAGCAGAATTGGTCCATGCTACACAAGCACCTTGTGATTCATTGCTGGCTTCAGATCGCTTTCCGATTAAAACCTAAGAAGGTCCATCTCCTTTGGCCTTGTCCACTCTATTAAGGAAACTCTTTGTACTATTACATGAATTTCATAGGCAATATAAAGTAGTATATATTAATAATGACTAGTATTTTTATAGGTTATCAATTATATTTTGCAATTTACATATTTAAGAAAATATAAAATCATCATATTAATTATAGTCACTTGAAGTAGATCTTGTTCATAGTTTTAGTGCCTATGTTAATACGTGTACAAATACTCAACATGTATAAGGTGCTTCTCCAACTGCTTTTAAAACTATGTTATTTTTAACAAGTCTTAAAAAGAAAAGTTACTCCTCATTAATTTTTGCAAACACTTAATTAATGTTTTAAGTAGCTTTTCAAAAAGATAAGTAAATACTCCTGACTTTTTATCAAAAGTCACTTAAGGTGGCTTTAAGTAAAAGTAGTAAACAAGCTCCTTTTATAAGCTCTTGCAAACACTCTTTAGTTTGTGATTATATGTGTGACAAGTCATGATACAACTAAATAAGATAAGTTGCTTTCTACAAAACCTCTTTCAGATCGAGATCAAAAACTTTTTTCCTAATGAGATATCACTAAATAAACAATGAATGCAACATTGAGCCTGACCTAAAGCAGAAAGACATGGTGGGGGCTTGAAAGTGAACTCAGTACTCTTAGTGGTTTTTGCTAAACGAGCTTATCCTGAGACAAGATATTAACTCATGATATAAAATCCAAATAAATTTTTAATCGTACTTCTATAATTGGGACACAAATAAACTCCAATATCTAGATGTCACTTTCATGAGTATTGAGTTCGATTATTGCTGAATCGCTGATACTAATTAAATTATGCACAATCATCGAATTTGCTAACGCAACTAACATTGTGTATTGCCCCTCCAAAGAAAACACAACCGGTTCCACCTACCGCTACCATTTTGGATACTGCAAATATAAGATGAAATGTTGATTACGAGAAGCAGTCAAAGAAACGAGAATCAAATGTCTATAGTATCTTAATATTATATGTTCTAAAGTATCGTGTTGGGTTCATAATTATAGTCTGTCACCAAGACCAAACAATAATTCTTGAAAATGCACTAATTAAATACGCATAAAAAATGGTAATAGATATAAAATGGAATATTTCAATATTATGTGGTTCGACGGTCATTGTCAAATAGTCATGGCTAGTCACTATACTGTGATACTTGCGCGAATAATAAGAAGTTAATTAATTTGATCCAAACACAAAGATAGAGAGAAATCTAGGGAGAATCAGCGAGAAATATCACTACTGAATTTATATTGCCTTACAAGTTACAAGATATATATAACACATAATGAAAATGAAACTGTTAAGATATAACATATGTTAAGAAATACATAATACATAGTTTTAGTATTATTGAGTATATATTACAAGTTTACTGATATAACAAGCCAAAATTAAGTCGGCCTTCTCACTGCAATTTTTCAACATTTCAAAAAGGTGAAGTTGGACATCATGCTTGTGTATCTCACATCACTTTCGTAGAAATATCATTCACGTGCCTGTGGAATTAAAATTTCAAGTTTCAACGTGTGATATGAAGAAGTAATTTCTTTGTGTCCCGAGATGTACATTGTTAGCCTAATTTCTTTGACTTTGACAACATTTTTGGGTAAAAACAAATAAATTGTTACAAACGGACAAGGTTGGGGAATATTTAATTAATAATCAGGAACGACCTTCGGAATCTATAAATTGTCTCGTGAAAATTATGTATCCTTGTAAATGAATTTTGGATGGAACATCAACATCATTCTCAGCATTTTCGTGACAAAAATTGAGAAGTTGGTAGAAATTGGCTAGCTCTTTCATACTCCCATCTTTCAAACCCGACTCATACTCTAATTGAGCATACGTACTGTCTTAATTTAAATTCAAATTCGTAAGAACTTGAACAAATATGAGGCGGGGCCGGTCACAAAACAGAAATTATTTTAGCCATCTTTTGACTAACTAGTTTTTAGTGCAAAACCAATCAATGTACTATATTTCCTATATCGAAGAATAATTACTTCTCTTTGACCACATCTACCGTGTATTTGAAAAAAAAAAAAAAAAAAAAAGCTTATTTTATCGTACTGCAAGAGAACATACACATTTTTTTTGTCGGGAAAAGGAATTTATTAAGCGTTTCTACACATCTTTTGATTACTAATATTTGTTAAATTCCTCAGTGATTTTATTTTTCTCATCTGACTAATAACCTTCATCCTTGAAAAAAAGGTCTTTAGGCCACTCTACTATATAGTCATATGCGGGTTCCTGATCTAGAATACTGGGGATCATTGATCAGAAAAGAAACGTTTGCAATGTCTTCTCAAATCGGTATTTGTTATAAAGCACATTGCATCCACAATCAAGAAAAAAAAAATGTAAAAAGAATTTCGTCATAACTAATTAACTATAGAATTTGAAGTACTAATCAGTGGTTTCTCAAATTTTGGATACCAAAAGCTAGGGTACATTATTATCATTGACGAACTTTATAATCATATAGCTAATATATATATATATATATATATATATATATATATATATATATATATATATATATTGATAGAATAAAATAGGTTATATTATTTATTTTATTATTTTTATGTAATTTAAGTATTCCTTACTAGACTAGGTCTACCAGGAAACCTCTGGTTAAGTATTCCTTACTAGACTAGGTCTACCAGGATACCTCTGGTAATCTATAAATACTTGTAATTGCTCTTTTCATTATTAAAACAAATATAATTCTCAACATGGTATCATGAGTCTCTCTGACCTGTGACCTAAAACCCTAACCCTAATTCCCCCAGCCGCCGCCCCATTGTCGGCCATGGCTACCGACCCCCCCTCTCCAGCGTCGGTCTCTTCATATTCCTCCTCTCGTCCATATCTCGGCTATTGCCAGGCTTGTGACGCTCAGGGTCACACCGCCATATCCTGTCCCAATTTTCGCATCATGCCGATCAATCAGCTTGCTCAACCGCTGTCTCCCTGGAATAATGGCAAGGCACACACACCTCGAGTTCATTACTCGGGAAATACACTTGATTCCGGAAATTGGATTATGGATAGCGGTGCCAGTCATCACATTACACCGGATCTTCAGAATCTTTCTCTTCATGCTCCGTACTCTGGGTCAGATAAGGTTATTGTCGGCAATGGTTCCAGCATGCCTATAACTCACATTGGTTCTGGTATTCTTTCTTCTCCTTCTCGTTCTTTTACTCTTAATCAGCTTCTATGTGTCCCGTCCGCTCGTCATAACCTTCTCTCTGTCTCTCAATTTTGCAAAAACAATAACACCACTATTGAATTCTCCCCCTCTTCTTTTCGTGTCAAAGATCCGCGTACGGGGAAAATCCTGGTCCAAGGCAAAACTAAACATGGTCTCTACCAATGGTCTTCTTCTCAGCCTACCAAGTCCACCAACCCTCCTCTTCTTGCTTTTTCTGGTGTCAAAGCTTCTTCCTCAGCTTGGCACAGTCGGCTAGGTCATCCATCTAGCTCAATTCTAAATAATATTTTGTCTACTTTTCATTTATCCATAGTAGATGTTGCGTCACCTTCTTTAAATTGTAATGCTTGTCAATGCAACAAAATGCATAAACTCCCTTTTCATATTTCTACTGTTGTGTCGACTCATCCTCTTCAAATTATTTATTCTGATGTTTGGACATCTCCACTTATTTCTATTGATGGTTTTAAATATTATGTTGTGTTTGTTGACCACTTTACTCGTTATTCATGGCTTTATCCGCTCAAACGCAAGAGTGATGTTTATCAAGTTTTTCCTAAATTTCGTGCTCTTGTTGAAAATCAATTTAACCACAAAATTAAAACCTTGTACTCTGACAATGGTGGTGAATATATTGCTTTATCATCTTACCTCTCTACCACTGGGATTTCTCATCTCACGTCCCCGCCCCATACTCCTGAGCACAATGGTATATCTGAACGTAAGCATCGTTACATTGTTGAAACTGGCCTCACCTTACTTCATCATGCATCTGTCCCCCTCTCTTATTGGTCATATGCCTTACCCGCCGCCACTTATCTCATAAATCGCATGCCTACTCCCCTTCTCTCTATGAAATCCCCTTACCAGTGTCTTCTTGGTCACAACCCCAACTATACTAAACTACGTGTCTTTGGGTGTCTCTGTTATCCGTGGCTTCGCCCATATACACCTCACAAACTTGCTAGTCGATCTGTCCCATGCGTTTTTCTGGGTTATGCACCGTCCCAAAGTGCATATTTTTGTTTTGATCTTCTCACATCTCGACTATATGTTTCTCGTCATGTCCAGTTTGTCGAGTCTATATTTCCCTTTGCCTCTCGGCAACACTCTCTTCCTCCATCCTCTAGCCCTTCTCCGCATTTTTCCGCTTCTGACCCACCTCATACTATCCTACCAGCCCCGACCCCTATTGTTCAGGCCCCGTGCGCACCTCCGGGCTTCCCCATCACCTCGCCCGGGCCTCCTGCGGCGCCCGCAGTCTCTCTTTCGCCCGCGGGCCCATCTGCCTCTCCATTGGGGTCCACTCATCAACCGTCGGGCCTCCCGAGCTCCTCCTCATCCTCCCATGCAGCCCCGCCTGCTTCCCACATATCGGCTCCTTTATTAGCCACTCCTTCCCCACCTCCGCCTCGCACTATAGTCACTCGCTCCATGCATAATATCTCCAAACCCGTCCAAAAACTCAATCTCTCTGCTTCCATTCCTTCTGTGGATACCGAACCAACGTGTGTTTCTCAGGCTCTTGCTCACCCGTGCTGGCGAGACGCCATGTCTACTGAGTTTATGGCGCTTGTTCAAAATGGTACTTGGGATCTTGTTCCACCGTCTCCTTCTCTGAATGTTGTGGGTTGCAAGTGGGTGTTTCGTATCAAACGTAACCCAGATGGTTCGGTGGATCGTTATAAAGCCCGCCTGGTGGCTAAGGGTTTTCATCAGCGTCCCGGGGTAGACTTTCATGAGACTTTTAGTCCGGTTATCAAACCGACCACCATCAGGCTTATTCTCTCTCTAGCTGTTTCTCAGTCCTGGCCCCTTCGCCAGTTGGATGTCAATAATGCTTTCCTTCAGGGTCGTCTGTTTGACGATGTTTTTATGGCTCAGCCCCCGGGGTTTATTGATCGTGATCGGCCTTCTCACGTTTGTCGCCTACACAAGGCGATTTATGGTCTTAAGCAAGCTCCTCGTGCTTGGTACACTGAGCTTCGGGATTTTTTACTCTCCTCCGGGTTTTCTAATTCTAAAGCGGATCCTTCTCTCTTTATTTTTTGTCGAGATGGTAATTTGGTCTATATTCTTGTTTATGTTGATGACATTATTGTTACAGGCAGTGATAGTTCACAAGTGGATTCCGTTATTGCGGACTTTGGCCGCCGCTTTTCCATCAAGGATCTCGGTCCTCTGCATTTTTTCTTGGGTGTTGAGGTTCAACCACACCCTGGTGGTCTCTTTTTGTCTCAGAGACGCTACATTCTTGACCTCTTAACCCGCTTCAAGATGGCATCTTCCCGGCCGGTCAAAACCCCTCTTGCTGCTACCTCTACTCTTCGTCGGGATGGTGGCGAACCGCTCCAAGATCCGAGTGTTTATCGGAGTGTTCTCGGCGGTCTTCAATACCTTTCTCTCACTCGTCCGGATATCTCCTTTGCTGTCAACAAACTGTCCCAGTTCATGCAATCCCCTGGTACTGATCACTGGAATGCAGCTAAACGAGTCTTACGTTATCTGCATGGTACGCTTGATCAGGGTATCCTTCTCCGGGCTCGAAGCCCTCTTACTCTTCATGCTTATTCTGATGCTGATTGGGCGGGTGATAAAGATGACTACTCATCCACGGGGGCATATATTGTTTTTCTGGGTTCCAACCCTGTTTCCTGGAGCTCCAAGAAACAACAGACAGTTGCTCGATCTTCCACCGAGGCCGAATATCGCTCGGTTGCTTCCACCGCGGCTGAACTCCGGTGGCTTCTTTCTCTTCTCACCGAACTTGGTATTTCCATTCCGAGTCAACCAGTCATTTACTGTGACAACGTTGGTGCTACACAACTTTGTGCAAATCCGGTGTTCCATTCTCGGATGAAGCATGTAGCTCTGGATTATCATTTTATTCGCCAACATGTGCAGCAAGGTATCCTACGTGTTTCTCATGTTCGCTCTGAAGATCAACTTGCTGACTTACTCACCAAAGCCTTGTCGTCGGCTCAGTTCACCAATTTATGCTCCAAGATTGGTCTGTCTCTTAGCCATTCCATCTTGCGGGGGCATGATAGAATAAAATAGGTTATATTATTTATTTTATTATTTTTATGTAATTTAAGTATTCCTTACTAGACTAGGTCTACCAGGAAACCTCTGGTTAAGTATTCCTTACTAGACTAGGTCTACCAGGATACCTCTGGTAATCTATAAATACTTGTAATTGCTCTTTTCATTATTAAAACAAATATAATTCTCAACATATATATATATATATATATATATATAAGAAAAGGACTAAAAATGCATGTGATAGGGCATATGATGGATGAGTGTGATCAATTTAGTTTCAAACTAAATTAACTTATATGTATGTGTATATAATATTTAACTTATATATATGTATATATAAACTTTACATATATATGCAAGTCAGAGCAAAAAGGCAATAATACACATGCATGTACACCCACAAGCGCGGAGTTTAGAGTTTATCTCCTTTTCTTGTGGGATGGTGATTATTTCCTAGATATGGAACGAAATCAATGAACTTATTTAGCCTCATATCAAACTTTATGTGATTTTCCATCTCGGTTGCACTCGTCATTATCTAGACTACTTTACGAATTTGCACTTTCTTTCATAAAACTGATTTTTATTGTACTGAAAATGTTAAGAAATAACATATGTAAAACTCACGATGCCTTCATGTAGGTAGTTTGTTTGATATTTCATTTTGAAAATATAATTTCTCCTAGTTTCAGTTCACGTATCAAATATTTGTGCTAAAGTGGTTTGTTCTTTTCTCTAGTCAGTATTAAATTTGTGTAACTGTAATAATTGTATATATGGCCTGTAAGGTTCTAATATGTGTACATTAAGATCCACATTACATGTACGTGTCATGAAACCTATGGTGAGACATATATTGCACAACTTTCTCCGGATGAATGAGAGTTTGAAGGTCTTCTTTAATAAATAATTTGTGTGAAATCTTTGACATCCATATCCGATACCTCTCCATCTCAAAGTTCTACATATATAATGATGATATTCTGTGATGATTTTTGCTCAAAATCAAAATCTTTTCTACCTTTTTATGTGATGCAACTAATCCTATTCCTACCTAATAGTCAATGGTACTATATATATCTTGCCGGTTGAAATTAAGAATGACTTGGTCTAAACACTTAAATGCATGAATTTGCCTGTTTCAGTCATCATATAGTCTTCGTCTGTCACATCGTTAAATTATATTATCAACCATTAACAGTTTAATTACTTATTTTATAAAGCCCTGCATAACAAATCAATATCAATATACAATGACGCCCACCTCTAATGACCTTTGACGCTCACTAAATGAATAACGATGTAACATAAATAAATATACTCACTCCGCATGTTTAACGTACGTAGTTCTTCATGAATAAAATGAGCATATATATGTGCAAATTACATAGTTCTTAAATTCCCACGAATATTAATTCTGAAAACTAGTTTACGTATATAGTGGGGTAATTAGTCTGACGAATTTGATTTGTAATCCAATTTGGGTAGTGTAATTAATGATGTTGCGTGGGAAAAAGGCAAAGGTTTAGGAAGAATGTTTGTAAAAAGGAACATACTGAACTAGCTCTCAAATTTGAATGCATTTTCCTATATCAGCTTCAGAATTGTTTAAATTGAGTATTTGTGGTTTTTTACTGTTGCGGTTATAAATGTCTCATGTTAAATCAGTGAGTGAATATGCACTTGATACATAAATCTTTATAATATAGACAAACTTTTATTATTACTATTACGTGCTACATAAATTACTGTTATATATATAAAGAAGATTTGTTCGGGTTCAATTTTTTTTTTTTTTTAAATATCCACCACTCAAACACTGAATCGTTTACATATATATCAAATATCCATGAGATTAACGAGGTGCTAGCAAATCTTTAATGAAGTATTAAAAATATATTGCCGCCTGTGCTTCTTGCCAAAAAATGCTCATTTTTAATTTCTTTTATTGTCTGTCAATGGAGTTAATTCAAGTTCACTTTTTGCTAGCAAAAGTTTCTAGCACTCAGTGTTGTTAGAGGCGTCGGGCGTAAGCGGGGCGTTTTAAATACTTTGAGGCGGAGCATAAGCCCTGAGGCGTGGGGCGCAAGCCCAACAAATTTTAAAATTTAATAGTTTCTAAATATATCAATAATTAAAAAGACTAAAAGAAGGAATTAATATGTTAATTTAAAATATTTATGTTCTTATAAAGTCATATAACAAATTTTAGCTTACACATTTATATAAGATACATAAAGTATCTTTCTAAACCCTTAATATATTCTAAATATTATGAAATTAGTTGATCATATTAAAAAGTAATATGTTAAAGAAAAACACAAAGCCGCAAAAAAATGATAAAAGTTACAATATTATTATTGGAAGCTATAAAAAGATACATTTGAGTTTTGAGAAATATTATTTAAAAAATATCATAAGAATATTAAATATTTTTCAATATACTTATCGGTTATGCCGAATTAGTTTTCTAAAATAAATAAAAATATTGAATTTTAGTAAAATAAACAAATAAATCAAAATATATTTATCTTTGGGGTGAAAGTCCAATAGTTTGGGGCGCAAAAGGCATATTTTTTGCCTTGGGGCATACGCCCTAAATTACCGGGCGTAAGCTCCGTGAAATTTAAGCCCCAAAGTAAAGTCTCTGGGCGTTTTGGGGTCAAAAAAGCCTTGGGCGAGTCTCGGACGAGCCCCGTGGCGAGTTTTTAACAACACTGCCAGCACTATATACGGGGATTCTCGGATAAATTAACTTTCTGAATAGGTCACCTAGCTATTTCAATTTAAATCAGCCCACTTATGAAAGGAAAGGCCCAGGAGACTTAATGACAAATTTTATTAATTAATCTGGGCCTAAAATTGATACATACTAAATGTAAATATCTGATTGTGGGGAGTAATTGCGGCAATAGCAGGACGTTTATTTAATTCTAGATACTGGATAGTTTATTATGTTATTTTCGGAGAAATTGTGATTAGCAAGAATAAATGAAATTTTAGTTTTTTTCTTGACAGAGAAGTGGACGTAGTAGCAGTAGAAAAATTTAATACGTAAAATTCTAATAGTGAAATCAATACATCACCTTAAACTGGAAAATCTATATTCTGACGTGTAGAGAAGCAGTCAGCATTGGTAATTAAAATTAAGAAATATTGGGAAGCGTTGAAATGTGGAAAATCAGAAGTGGTTAAACGTCAATAACATTTTCTCTAACACACTACAAGTCTACAAGACAGATTTTTGAAAAAACTTACCAGAGAAAAAAAAAGAAAAAAGGAAAAGAAAAACTAAAACATTTCTTTTTAATAAGTCTTTCAAATTTTATTCTCTTTTGGATTTTTTAATATTAGCATGCGCTTGTTTTATTTCGTTGAGAAGTATATTAAAAAAATATTTTATGTTGTATATACATTTTGAATTTTGTTCAAATATATTTATGATTCTGAACGCGTGTAACATTTAGAAATAAAATTGTTTGAATTAATATTTTAAACATATATGTTAAAGTATATATAACTCTATTTTATGTGAGAAATTAATTATATGCCATACGCCATGCACAGATATAATTTTTAATTAATTTTCCCTTTCTATCTTTCTTCATGTCGTATACGTTTCACCAGGAATACACCAAACATGCAACTACTCTCTCTCCTCACCACTTTCACGCCTTTTCTTGTTCATTTTACAGACAGATATATAGAGCCTTTTCCTTTTGTTCTTTGTTCACGCCAATTCGTTTTTTCACGTAACAATAATTGGCTATATATAAATGTAAGACAACCACATTAAATCTTCAACAAAAAGCTGTATATAATTTTATGTTTTGATCAATGAAAGATTGCATTATTAATGATAATTTGTTTCAACAGGGGAAAAGAGCACAGAGCATCCTAAAGCCCGCCTCAAATAATATTCACCTGTGGCTAAGCCTGACAATGGATCAGATTCGTACACGCTCATTCGGTATGATATCTTTTCAGAACACCGCAGTACTTGTTCTTGCATTTTCTGCTCATAATTAAGAATTGGTAAAATCTTATGATTGTTTTAAAAGTCGAAGGCGCAAGGCGAGGCGTAAGCCTCAGGGCGTTGGGGCGTAAGCCCCATGAATTATACATTTTTAAAATATAAAATAATATAATAAATTATATAATTACCTAAAAATAAGAATTTTATAGTTTCTTTTCTAATGCGGGCGGTCAAATAATTAAATTGAAATTCATAAGTTTTAGTTAAGAATACAAACTTAGTAACTTAATGGACATGAATTAGTATATTACTCTAGCCAAAAGAAGTAAAGAACTACGTGGAAAGGAAATTAATTTTAATGAGGCCTTTGTGTAATTTCTAAAACCTGACATCAATTCTACCTTAATTTCTCTTCTACACGACAGCTGCAAAACACTCAAAATTAAAATTAAGGAAGCAAACGGAGAACTACAAACGAAGCTCTAGATCTAGAAGAGAGCAATTAATTAGATAGAGAATGATATGTAACATAAAGGCTAGAGATAGAGCTACACTCAGATTCGAGACACACTGAAATGCAATTCATCTCCTTCTTCTGTTTTTGAGACGGTGTAACGTCTCTCTTTTACAAGGGACGCCGCTTGTTTTCTATTTTGTAGTAAAGTTTCATGGGCGTTCGCCTCAAGGAATAGGGCTCAAAATTTGCGCCTCAAGTGGTCGGGGCGTACGCCTCAAGGAAGTTGGCGTACGCCCGAAGAAAGGAACACCTTGAAGTACCGCCTTGGGGCATTATTTGACCACACTGCCTCGAGGCGCGCCCAAATAATGCCTTTTAAAACACTAGTTGTGACCTGTTGAGAAGAAGTCAGAATTGGTAAAATTAATGAATATTTGATTCGGTTGAAAGCAAGAATTGGTTAAACGCAATGTTGTTAAAGGCATTGGGCATAAGGCGGGGCGCTTCACATGCTCAGAGGCGAGGCGTACGTCCCATAAATATAATTATTTTTATTTTTAAAATATAAATAACAGTAAATAAAATTACAAATAAAATATTTAATAAGCTAAAACAATTTGAAATAGCCTTAAAAATGTCCCAAGAAAACATTTGAGCTAAGACCAAGTTACTAGCGTGCAAAAATGCTAGAGTCATTGAACAAATTGTTCACAAAAGATCCCTATTAAAAATACTAAAAGTTCAAAACTCGTGCACCACAAATGAAAATAAGTTCTACAAAATGCATTTGTTAATAGAAAAATAAAGTAGTGAACGATGGAGATTAAGACTGCAAAATCCTTATTGTAGGGGAATATAATGAAGTGATGAGCAAGCCAAAACAGAGAAAAAAGAATATGGAGGAAGCCAAAACTAAGGGTTTTTTTGTTTTCAAAGTTTCTTACTTAAACTTTTTAAGTATAATTAAAGCCCTTCTTTTTTGGACTTATTTTATCAAATTTTTAATTGTTAATATGGGCTACATGTCTTTTATTTGATATTTTGGGCTAAAAAGTGACATCTTTTTAGCAACTTTTGAAAGAGTACGCCCATTGCACTGGGCTACGCCCCATCGCTTTTTGCGCCCTTGGCTATGGCCCACAAATGTCACGCCTCAAAATTGCGCCTCAAGGTGTTTTGCGGCAAACCCCCAAATCTGCGGGTGCTTTTGCATTGTGCCCCTTAACCTATTGGTTTTTGTGCGTTTTCCCCCCTAAGTCGCTGATCAACCGTTCATTTTGGACACGTGTCTTAATTTTTGTCCGTTAGATTTGCTCCAATCAAAAAAGTTTCTCCTCTATTCAAAATTTCATTCCCTCATTCCATTTTACGCCCCCTGCAAAACGTTAATTGTTTTTCCCTGGTCTCTTAGACAACTGCCTCTTAATTAGGGACCATTATACTTTTCAATTTTCATTGACTGCATATAAATCAATGCATACTTTCCTGAGCATATTCTTATGAATTTTCAATGGCTCAACCTAATTTTAATAAAATATTCGGACATAAACCAAGATTGAACACACCAATAATTAAAGGGCTAATTGCAGCAAATCCCCTAAACTATGGGGGTCAGAGCACTTTACCCCCTGAACTATCGTTTGGTGCGCAAACACCCCCTGAATTACTCATTTTACCCCCTGATGTCAAATCTGACGGACAAAAACTTAGACACGTGTCCAAAATGAACGGCTCAGGTGGTAAAATTAGTAGTTCAGGAGGTATTTGCGCACAGTTTCATAGTTCAGGGAGTAAAGTGCTAAGACCCCCATAGTTTGGGGGGTTTGCTATTAGCCCATAATTAAACTACTATATACATAGCTAGTTCACCTCTCATGTTGAACCGTAATTTAGTTCTTTAGTGCTGAATTTTTATATCTTGCAAACATAATTCACTATCTTTACTTAACCATCTACGAAATTTATTTGTAGTTTTGTATGCTGAAATTAAAAACGAAATCGTGGTAATATTTTAATGTGTATGCACTTGACACCTCCAAATGTTTAGGGGGTAATTATCTTTTCATTAAAAAAAATATTATTCTAACAAGACGGATCGGAGAGGGAAAAGAAAAATCAAGAAACGCTTGTTTGAGTACTAAATTCATTGACCATTATGAATTGAGGACTAAACTTTTGAGGGAGAAAAATTAAATTGCTATTATGCCGGAGTAAATGATTAGACTTTGGAGTACTTATAAAGTAGCTTAACTATTGTTGTGTACATATAAATGTGTAAACATGTCTATAGGATAGAAATGGTAGCTTACATTAATGGTATATAAGAATTCATGGGGATTAAAGGAGGTGGTTAAATGCCATCATCACTAAGTATTCCAGCACTTCTCCAACACGTGTGTGACAATACTTTACATTTTTGGATTTTCTGATATTGTTGTGATTTAAAACGTTTTATGTGATTTGTTTTTTTATTCAATTGTTTAGTTTAATTAGGCGTATATAAAAGTTTCGTGTGCTAGGAATATAGTGCATAAAAGGTAATGCTCATTATTAAGAGAAAAGTTCCACAAGTGGAAAACTCGAAAAAAAAAAAGAAAAATATGATTATTACCAGCATAAATACTCAGCCCCTGACCCTGAGCAACCAACACTTTAAAAATCGATTATGTCTCAAACACACACACAAATACACGCGCTCAATGGCGAAAGCTCCGGCTGCTTTGACGATACTACTGTTCCGAATATGAGTTTTCATAATCGTAGTAGTATCACCAGCACTAGCACCAGCCCCGACTGATGAAGAGGCAATCATACAACTATTCGAGTCATGGTTGACAAAGCACAAGAGAGTGTATACCACCAACTATGAGAAACATACGAGATTCCAGGTTTTCAAAGAAAACCTACAGACAATAGAGATGATCAACGTTAAAGGGCACGCATATGAGGTTGCCCTCAATATGTTCCCCGATTTAAAAATTGATGAATTCATAAAAAAGTATATATGTGTACTTAGCTAACCCCAGTAGTTGGGATACATTTATTTACTAAATCTTATGGTCTATGAACATTCATTTTTCGATTGTGGAGTAAAGTCGTGAGCAACCAGCTGTTGTACGTAAGATTTGACCATCCTGTGAGGATTTCAGACATTACAAGGGTGGAATTTTACATACAGATTGTGGAGTAAAGCTCCATCATGCCATCTTGCTTGTTAGAGTAGTAATCCAGTTTACCGCATGTGCCCTGATGTCTCACTTCATTAACACCATCTTTATCCCTCCAATCGAAAAACGAATGTACATTGACATATAGTTTTCGTACCTAAATGTATCTGAACTATTGGGGTCATAGCTATCTGCACATGTATACTTTTCTAATAATTCATCAATCTTTAAATCCGAGAACATATTGAGGCCAACTTGATATGCGTGCCCTTTAGCGTTGATGCTCTCTATTGTTTGTAGGTTTTCTTTGAAAACCTAGAATCTCGTATGCTTCTCATTGCTTGTGGTATACACTCTCTTGTGCTCTGCCAACCACGACGCGAATAGTTGTATGATCGCCTCTTCATCAGCGGGGGCTGGTGCTAGTGCTGGTGATACTACTACGATCAAGAAAAACCATCTTAGGAACAATAGTAAAGTTAAAAGTAGCCGGGGCTTTTGCCATTGAGTGCGTGTATTTGTGTGTATGTTTGAGACAAAATCGATTTTCAAAGTGTTGGTGGCTCAGGCCCGAGACTGGGTATTTATGCTGGAAAATAAACATTTTTTGGGCAAGCAATAACTATCCCCTATAATTATATTTCTCTTGTTTTCTAGTTCTCCACTTGTGGAACTTTTCTCTTAATAATGAGCATCCCCATCATAGATTCAAGACTCCTGAATCTTACGCTCACACTCATCACTCTTGATCCAGAAAGCTTCAAAATGGAACTTTTTCTTTTGCTTAGCCAACTTCCGATCCTCACTCATGCATGTATTAAGAACCAATGCCAAATGATCAGAGTTACGAGTATCAACATGTAAAATGCGGGCTTTAGGAATAACTACATTCCAATCAATGTTCGCACATCCACGTAAATTTGGCCCACACATAATTGACCTCGTCTAAACCACTGTTCACCAATGCTTACCAAAAATTGCGCAGCATATATGCCGGTTTTGGGTTACCCCCCATCTTATCTGATTGCTCAAGGATTTCATTGTAATCACCTCCACAAAACAACGATTTACTTGAACGAGTAGCTGTTGTAACAGATTCCAGGTAATATCTCTTTTCGCCACATCTGGTTCACCATAAAACCCGGAAAATCTCCATTCTGGAGTACCATCTGAAGGATGTATCATCCCATCCACGTGATACTTAGAAAAGGAAAGAATACTGACTGCAAAATATTTTTTTCCATAAAATCGCTAAACCACCATTTTTACCGATAGCTCCCACAGAAATACCAAAAAGTAAAATCTTATTTTTAGGAAACTCGATTTTTCTATCCCTACATTTAGTCTTACTAAGAAAAATAATACTTGGGTCATACTAACGAATCAAAGCACCCAATTCACGAACTGTCCAAGGCGACCCAATACGTTTGCAGTGCCACAATAAAGCAATCATGGCGATCGGCGAGGCTGCAAAGCAGCGCTCGCAGTTGAAGAAGATGAAGTAGAATTATTAATACCTCCCATCCGAGATTTTTTCGATTATGAGTAACCTTGACAATCCTCGATGCCTCTTTTCCCTAAATTAATGTGAGAACATGATGTAGAACAAGAGGCCTTGAATTTCGAAGAAAAGTTGGACAAAATCAGGCCCGCACGAATACCGGCATAACTTTTGACTCGGTTATCAGTTTTGGGCCCACAACATATCAAAACGTACGTCTTTAAGTCTCGAGCCCAAATTCGTTCATTTAAGGTAGCTGTGCAGCCTTTCAAGTTTATTTCGCTTTATTTTTGGAATTTTTCATGTTTTCCTTATTTGAGTAGAACTCTATTTCTTATTTTCTTATTTTGTTTTTAGGGTTTTGAGAGACATATAAATACTATATTTTTCAGTATTGTTTGGAAGACTTTATATTATTTATTCAATAAATTTGGATTTTATCCCAATTTTTCTGGTGGATTCCAGTTTCTTTGTCAATTACGCGTTGGTGTATCGATTGTCACGTTCCGTTCTGCGTCAGAACCATAAATTAATAACAATTACATTCAACATATATGAAACCACCTAAAAGGCATTTTGTCTGAGTTTTTGAAACAAAAGGGAGATTTAGACAATTAAAAGTTTTCGAAATCACTTGAAAATTTTAGGTTGATATCCGTCAAAATTATACATTAATCTTTAGTTTTAACAGTTTAAAAATAAATTAAAGAGCGACGACTATGTTCTTTTTTTAGACGTTGACTGTTTTCTTTTTTATTGGATACTTATGGCAAAAGGCAGAATGGTTAATGATGGGATTTCAATTTTGAACAACATTTATGAAGTGGAAAAAAGTTTGATTGGTGAGGTTAAGATATTCTCTGGAATTTGAATTTGTTTGGAGGATGATGGGATGTCATACGAGTTTGAATTAAGCGGCTTGATTTCTCTAATTTGTTGGATGATTCTTGGATTAATCTTAAAAGCTTATGTCGTGAGTTTCATTTTATGAGTTAAAATTCACAATTATCAGCGTTAGGGTGCGATGACTAAGGCACAAGTGTTAGCAAACATTATATGTAGATAAATTATATTAGGCAAACTTAACGTGATATTTATAAATTAAACCTAAATAGAATTGAAACAATTGCTCCCTTTGGATTAAACTTGAGAGCAAGGGCCAAGGAAATGAATTTTATGTAACTTTAATTTTTTTTTATCCGACTTAGCTACCTTTGCAAATAAATACACATTATAGTTGTGACTTTTAGTCTTCTATATATGATTTTATATCGAATGTTGAATTGTTTTCAGCTTAACTTATTAAAAGTAAAAAATATAAAAAAATAAAATAGAGGTGTATCTACTATCATAATATTTGCGATGGCATCAGCGAGAAATCTAGATGTAATTATTAACTCATTTATTGTTTAAAAAAGGTGCACGTCAAAACATTGGCTGATTTTGTAGAGGCAACCAAACGAGCCCACGGTGACGGTATTACTCAAGCTTCGATTTGAAAGCTAACCGAATACCCAATTTTAGCAATAACGTGTGGCAGTGCCAGGAATTAAATGCAATTCAATTTTAGGGTGTTTTGACTTTTCATTTTTCAGTATCATTTTGAAACTTTTAGCACATTTTAGCATTCACTTTTAGCCCATAGATCGCACTTGTTAATATTATATCATTGAGTCACAGTAATTTTTTTTTAAAAAAAAAAACTTAATTCATAGACAAACAGTATTTTCATAAAGTAGTGTAAGTTTGCATTACATATTTTTGGCATTCACTTGTTCAGATGTTCTATATAGATAGGGCAGAAATAAGAACAAAATGGACCCTCACTAACTTTCACGTACTTCAATCTTGGGGAAGTCATTTTATATTTTTTGCATTCACTTTTTTCTATATCGATCAAATCCTTTTGGGTGCGCTTGAACAGTGTGGTTTATATTATCTTTGGATTTGGTTTATAAAACTGAAAACATAGCATGTCTTCTATCAAAAGTGTACATTTTTTCCACTGTGGGTTGCATGTTCTTTTTTCTCCAAAGATCCCAGTTTTCTGTAAAAGAGAGAAAACAAAGTTAAGTTACATTGGTATATATTTCAGAATTCATCAGGTCAACGTTAATATCATTTTTTAAACTAGAGGAAATCTGAAATATTAATTTGTGCATTGTTGCTTATTAATTTATATCATCTCCAACTCTTTTTTCTTTTTCAAGTGAGTTACAGTCGTTTTCTCCAATTACTATTAACATGCATGTTTGCTGCATATGGCTCGTTCAACATATGAACGAACTTTAAAGAAAATTTATTACGACTTATACGGGAATGCGTACGCATTTATAACCTAACGTTAACTTACTAGTCATTTTCTTTCTTATATGATGACCAAAAGAGCATGACAGAGAAATTTCACTGCGATCTGTACTGTACCAGGTCCTACAAACTAATGAAGTAGTTTTCAGTGTAATAAATTGGATTTCTTTAATATTGCTTTGTAATAAACTAAGAACGAAAATGTGAAAATTTTGATTTTATTCTACTAAGTACGGACTCATCGCCTTTTGCCTTGTAAGAATTTTGCTCGAACAAATTAGTGGTTGAGCAGCCCAGATATTAATTAGTCTGTATTCTGTATTAATTAATATTATCGTATTATTATAATCTAAGTAAAATTGCCATTTCAAGGACTTCCCGACTGCAGTAAGCTTTATAGGATAAGAGTACAGCTGTCACGTAATTGAAATTCAAGTGATTTTTCTTGTTAAATTAAAATTCTCAAATAACTCGTTTGTTTATATTAATTGACGTGTAACTATATTACGCAAAAAGAGTTATATTGACTAATTACTGCATGAAAATTAAAATTATATAATCATGATTACGAGAATAAGAATTAAATTATATTCAAGAAATTATAAAAAGCTTAGTTTGCCTTTTTTTGTTCCTTTTAGTAATAATTGCACCCCTATATTCTTCTTAATTCCTTTCAGATTTTTGTGCAAAAGAAAATTCAAATGGCAACAAGTTAATGACATCTCAACTAACTCATAACCATTTCACAGCCCAGCCCATGCATTAATATTTTCTTTAACTCATAATGCTTTCATTCAGTATATGATATATGTTTCAAAATGCTATTGCTCTTACTGAAGGACTTAGCTGCTTCTAACCACAAGTATAGATTATTTTGATGATTGCTTGATAGAAAAAAATGAGGGCAGTTAATGATCATCTTTGTGTGTGTATTTGAAGGAACAAGCTTAGATTAACACGATCCGAGAAGTTGGCTGAATATGACAAGGTTGGTGACATTGCATGCAGTGCCATAATTCAGTCTACTTTCTGAAATCTTCGTCTTTGCCCTGATATATATATAGTTTTGTTAATGCAGCTGAAAGCCGATGGTATAGAAGATTCGATACAAGGTAATGAACGAAGAAATTATTCAATTTCAAGAACAGAAAACCGCAGATATGGAAAAGGAATTCTTTTGGAGGCACCAAATACAAAGTTCATTCAGATCTGGACTCTGTATTCCAAATTCAGTTGACTTCTTACACCATGATATATATATCTTAATTAGTGGGCAAGGTGACAGATTTGTGAGGTATATATCCTTCCTCCTGCTTAAAGTTTGTTCAACTTAAAATTATCTTTTGTGCTGATCTGGTGCTAATTTTTTAATGGCGTATTTGTAAATCATATTCGCCCTTTTTTCATTATCTGCATTGTTTTTCATTTGTTTAAGCGTGAGGTGTAATAGATTTGGTTTAGATTACTGGATGAGACGTTAATTTTCGGTACAATGATTGAGTCGTTGCTCACCTTTGAAGAGTAGTTTTAGACAACATTGGTTCTAAACCATTTAAAAAAGACAAGACTTCTAAACGGGCTAAAAGTTCTAAAGCATAAAGTGGCTAGTAATATATGACTGCAACTATTAGGAGCTGGAACATGCATACTTTTTGATTCTATTTTTATTTGCTTCAGAGTGTTTTAAAGCATGATTTTATGAACTGTGGATAAAGATTGAGGAACTTCTTGGTTTTCCTTATGGTTTCTCTGTTATGTGTAAGAATTGATTTTCTTACCTTGCAAAAATTAGGAGAGACAAAATTGTAAACTTGCTATCGCTCATCACAGGAGGTGCAGTCTTTAACATTCTTTTGGAAATGTTATGTTGTAGGGGCATTGCTCAAAACTAAGCAAACACTCCAAATCATTGGCAGTTGTTAAGTGAGTTCTCTGTCTCCGGTCTCCCCCTTTAGGATTTCTGCTCCTAGCTGTATATTATAGATTTTTGGCGGTTGGAATATTGATATTCTGGCTGCTTTCATTTGATTAGATTTATGCCCACTGTTTCTATGCCATCTCATCATCTTCGCTTATTCTTCAGATGATCATCAACAATGCTGCTACCCTCATCCGTGTAAGCTCTCACCACCCTTGTCCCTTATCTTCCTTTTAACTCCTAGATTTTATATTTCTAGGCAGCAATATATATTGTTTCGGAGATCGAAGTGTACGTAGATCACCAGAAAAAGAAGGATCTTTGGAAGCATTGAGAATAACATTGAGTTTCATTAGTATACACGAGGAACATTGCGTTAGATATACAAATACATCGACAACTATCTATTATCTTATATCGACTTCCATTATGTAATTCACTGCTTGGATTGTTGCAGAAGAAGGTCCACCATTCGTATTACCTAAAAAGTTTGAAGATTTGTGAGTTAATAATAGCTTCTGCTTTTGCATCTGCTGTCCAGTTGTGTGGTTTATATCATAAAGCTAAAAGAAGCAGCCATGTGCTCTGTTGTCACTGCTTAAAAACAACAGCAAATGGCTCAATATTGAGCTGAAAACTCAGCTAAAAACAGAGTCATTTGCTGTTTATTTTTAGCTTGACAACATGAGCAAAGGTGCTTCTATTTTCGATTCTGAAAACAGATGCAAATGGCTCTTCTTAGAGCTGAAAACACAACTCAAACAAAGCAATTTGCTACTGTTTTCAGCAGAGAACAGGAGTAAATTTGATTAACTTGAAGCCTTGAATAACCTTGATTCTTTTAGACTGTTGTTTGTTTATCTTTGAGTTGATCTACAAAAAAGATTTTCATTGATCTACTGGTTTGTGGATTCAGCTTGACACCTTTCCACGCACTTGCAGGAGTTTCTAATTTTGTTGATTGCAAAGTAGGACGTGACAGGTATGTATGTATGTACACTTTTGCTAAAGAACAATTTATTTTAACTTAATCATATTGTTGCTACCCATTATAGTCTTCACAGAATTAAATACACTTGCATGATTTGAGAAACGTGTTATGCGTCATGTCATAAATTTGGAGAAAGTTATTGTCTGGATAAAAGCAAAATGAAATGTAGGATTGGTTTAGTTGCGTTGAGGAACAAAAGGGAGTAATACTACATGTTGCTGAAGAAATTTAATTGATTTTCATCCAAGAATCTGAAGTAACAGTGAGATGTTAAAGTTCACAATAGAAATTCTCAGTGTACGTTTATTATGAATGTTTCAGATTAAGTTAACTATCTAGAGAAAACATAAGTTCTTTTCTAGTTACTGAATGATCAAAGCAAATTATTGATGGTGTTATGGTTCTCTCTTTTACTGTTAAATATGCACCTCTTTTGTGCTGAGTAAGTACCTTACAAGCTGAGTACATGCTCAATAATCTTGTGAGGTAATGATTTTTTTTTTTTTTTTTGGGCTTATCTTGGAGTTTGTCTAGAAACTTAAAAAGAATATTAGTTTTCATCTTGGCCTCTTTCCTATTATGTTAAGAAAATCGAAAAGATGCGAAGGGAATCAACCTCAATGAATCTTCCTATTAGTTTACTGTCAAGATTTAGTAGAATGATAGGAAATTGGACATGGTAGAAATGCTAATAAATTAAACATTTAGCATTACCAATGTATTTAGTAGTTTATAGATCCTTTGATGTGTCTTAATATTCACTTAAGGGATTTGACATGAACCTACTTATGATGCTTACTAAGAATGCTAGATCAGGTATGGTGCATACGATAACATACATTAGGAATCCAACCGCATTAGCATAAGGAATTGAACTCATGAACTCCTTATCTTCTTCAGATTTTGGTGATTGATCACTACTCCATCTGAATCGCTGAAATAGAGGTGTATTCATTGATTTTGCTTCAATCATTCCCAATTTCTCCAGAATTTTCTTCAAGTAAACTCTTATAGGATAAGTATAGGACACCTCTACTCCTCTTCCTGCTAATTTTCATACATAGGATCCTTATAGCAGGTGCAAGGTCCTTCATTTCAAACTCCCCTTTCAGTTTACCTTTTATGCGGTCAATCTCCTTTAAGCTATTACTAGAAATTAGTATATCATCCACATAAAGAAGTTATACTATGAAATTGTCTTTAGAGGTGAATTTGAAATAAACACAAGTGTCAAACTTGCTTCTATTGAAATAAATTGAGCTCATGAATTAATCAAACTTTATGTTCCATTGCCTAGGTGATTGCTTGAGGCCATAGAGTGATTTTTCTAATCTGCATGCATATTCTTCTTTACCCTTAACTCAAATCCATTAAGTTTTAATGAGTAAGTTAATCTAGCTAGTTTTAGTACTCTTACCGCACTATCTTCCTTGATCTCTCCTATCTGTAACTGCCCCATTTGTCCGCAAGTCCTATATATCTTATCTAACCTAAAAATTCCCGTACCTAAACCCTTCTGTATTGACGGCCTCCACCTCATGAGGCACGTAGCATTGCGTCTGCTATGATATAAACTCCTCGTTTGTCATGTCTGAAAATTGGTTCAGCCCAAGGACAAAACTTTGATTTTCTTGGGCATGAAAATCTTCAACAAAGTTGACCGTTTCTTCAAAGATTTGGCATCTCTTTTCTTTCTACATTTCATTCTTATACAACTTCTCATGTTCTGCAACCCACTCATCGAACCGTTGTCTAACTACCATCTCTTTAGCCCCAGCTGTAGAATGCCCTATGATTGTAAAGTGAAATTGCATAAAGATTGTTATGACAATGAAGATGCTTGCTTTTGCCATTGCGTTGTGTGTATGTGTTGTGTTGTGTGTTAGAAGATTCTATAGCTAAATTGGCACCTATTTTTATACGGGTGGGAATTGCAACAATTTTGGAGATTTCTTAATCTCACAATTATGTGTTTGTGGGAAATAATGTTGACGTTTAACCAATTATTACTTTCAACCAAACCAAATATTCATTAATTTTGTCAATTCTACTTAACGGATCACAATTACATCTTGCAGTTTAAGGTGATGTATTGTTTTAAGATATATATACATACATATATATATATATATATATATATATATATATATATATATATATATATTCTTTTTTTTTTTGTTAATAATATTATATCATGATTTGGATGTTATTGGTTCTAATTAAGAGCATAAAGTTTCTTGGTGGATGAACTTCTTTCAAGATTTTCTCTTTGCATGGAATAACTAGATTCTGCTTCTATTTTAATTCTCCAAACTGATTAGTCGTTCAAAATCTCGGCAAGCTTACATCTTCTCACGCACAAGACAACACAACACACACACACACGTACACAAAGGGCAATGGAAAAAACAATTATTTTCGTTGTGATAACAATCTTTATGCAATTTTACTTTTCAGTGATAGGGTTGTCCATAGTTGGGGCTGAAGAGATGGTAATTAGACAAAGATTCGATAAGTTAGTTGTAGAACATGAGAAGTTCTATGAGAATGAAATAGAGAAAGAAAAGAGATACCAAATCTTTAAGACTTTGTCGAAGATTTTAATGCCCAAGGATATCATAGTTTTGTCCTTAGGCCGAACCAATTTTCGGACATGACATACGAGGAGTTTGTATCGGGACAGACACCGTGCTATGTGCCTCATGAGGTGGAGGCCATCAGTAGAAGATGGTTTAGGTACGAGAATTTTGAGGTCAGACATGATATATGGGACTGGCGGACAAAGGGGCCGATTACAAACGTGAGAGATTAAGGAGAATATGTGGTAAGAGTACTAAAACTATTAGATTAGTTTCATATTACAATTATTTCCATAATTATTTAACTAGTTGTATTCATAATTTTTATTTGTACGAGTACATGCAGGATCGTGTTGGGCTTTTGCCACAACCACTGTTATAGAAGGAATGTTGAAGGCCAAGCATTCCTTTTATAACGACGACTGTGGCAAAAGCCTAACACGAACCTACATGTATTCGTACAAATCAAAATTGTAAATTCAGTTAGTTAATTAAGAAAAATAATTGTAATATGAAACTAATCTAATAGTTTTAGTACTTTTACCGCACTTTCTTTCTTGATCTTTCATATCTGTAACTGCCCCATTTGTCTGCCAGTCCCATATATCTTGTCTAACCTCATAATTCCCGTACCTAAACCCTTCTGTGTTGATGGCCTCCACCTTATGAGGCACGTAGCATCGCGTCTGCTCTGATATAAACTCCTCGTTTGTCATGTCTGAAAATTGGTTCAGCCCAAGGACAAAACTTTGATTTTCTTGGGCATGAAAATCTTCAACAAAGTTGACTGTTTCTTCAAAGATTTGGCATCTCTTTTCTTTCTACATTTCATTCTTATACAACTTCTCATGTTCTGCAACCCACTCATCGAGCCGTTGTCTAACTACCATCTCTTTAGCCCCAGCTGTAGAATGCCCTGTGATTATAAAGTGAAATTGCATAAAGATTGTTATGACAATGAAGATGCTTGCTTTTGCCATTGCGTTGTGTGTATGTGTTGTGTTGTGTGTTAGAAGATTCTATAGCTAAATTGGCACCTATACTGGTGGGATTTGCAACAATTTTGGAGATTTCTTAATCTCGCAATTATGTATTTGTGGGAAATAATGTTGACGTTTAACCAATTATTACTTTCAACCAAACCAAATATTCATTAATTTTATAAATTCTACTTAACGGTTCACAACATAACATCTTGTAGTTTAAGGTGATGTATTGTTTTAAGATATATATATTGAATACAATTAAAGTTTTCATATTGAAATCTTTTGACTACCTTCTCAGTATTATTGGTCCACTTCTCGGTCGTTTCTGAAAACAAAAATAGTGGTATAGGTTGATAAGAGTAATCACCTATAAAAAAGATTTTGATTTTGAGCAAAAAAACATCACAAAACATCATTATTATGTGGAACTGGTGGGAATTGCAACATTTGGAGTTTTCTTTATCTCATAATCAAGACTAATTTGTGTTTGTGGTAAATGTTGTTGACATTTAATTAATTCTTATTTTCAACCAAACCGAATATTCATTAATTTTACCAATTCTGACTACTAGTTCTCAACGAGTCACAACATAAGATGTTGCAGTTTAAGGTATTGTTGCAGTCACAACATAATAGGGGTCAAAACTGGTATTCAAAATCTATAGACAAGGACAGAATGAGGAATTATTATTATTTTATTGTTTTTGTGAACGAGATATATGAATAAAATTCTAATGTTTAATTAATAAAGTAAACGAGATATATGAATATAAAAGTCATGTTATGCATCACTTAAATTTATAGTGAGATTTAGTAAATGATAAACATACTCAGAAAAAAGAGAATACTCACAATATACAAAAGTGAGAATGTTATTTTAATCATATAGGAAAATACTACTAAGCTTTTTTCTTCATAGTACAACCACATCAACAATTAACTTTAAGTTATTTTTAGAAGTCATGCGAATATTCACTTCTGGAAATTGTTGATCACCTCAATATTAATATACGTTATCTAAAATCTAAGATAATTTGAGAATGAGATAAATTAAACAAACTTCAATAATTTAAATCTTTTATCTTCAAAAAAAAAATTTGTTCAATTAACGATAAGAGATATTTTGTTGTAATAAGTTACATGGAAGGAATTAAATGATATGTAAATGCAAATCAGCTGAAGCTACAATTAAGGAATTCGAATAAAAGTATAAAACAATCAACTAACACTTGTTATTAGAGAGTTCGAATCCCATTGTGGACAAGTCTCTCCAATTTAGCATTGGGTGGTTGGTGCCATGAAAGAGCTAGGGGCCAGGTCCTACCCTTGAGTTAGAGTCAGACTCTTCAGGCGCTCCGCAGGCCGAGTCCGGATTAGTCTCACCAAATGGTGGGGACACCGGGCGCCCCACAGGGGTACAAAAAAAAAAAAAAAAAAAACACTTGTTATTAGAGATTTCGCTTTGTGTATATCAACTCCCCAATAACATTTTCATTAATAAAATTTGAGATAAAAATACCCTTATATGAAAATTGACATACGAGTTACGCCTTTAAATGAAATTAAGCGTAAGAATTACACCCCTCAATGAAACTAAACGTACCAGTTACACCCCTAACTAAAACTCAACATAACAATTCCAACCCTTGGTCTTCAAGTATTGAACAAGGGTCATTTTGTAAATTTCTAAAAAGGGCGCCAGCATTTTCCGTTAGATTTTAACTGTCGTAAGGGGTAACTGCAATATCAAATTTAAAATAGAGGTATTCTGTGTAATTTCTCAAACACGAAGATTGGTCTGTTATTATATCCATAGTTGATGAATTCCAACTAATAAAAGGAGAGAACAAGAGATTTAGTAAATTGAATGATTTTGTATATATTCCTCAATTAACGAGGGCAAAATAGAGTTTTTTGGAAACTTGCATGTATATACACACACCGGTAACATCGCATTCTGAGTAATAAGATTAAGAAACATGGCAGCATCAATTCTGAATTCATCCTCGTACTTTTTATACCTCTCATCATCCGTGTTAATATTGTCCTCTTGTTGTGACATGTCTTATGGAGTCGACCTTTTTTTAGGCGCTTATGGGCCGATCGACAATGAAGACACGATGATAGTAGCGGCCGCAAAATTTGCTGTGTCGGAACACAACAAACATGCCAACACATCTTTGGAGTTTGTCCGTATTGTCGATGGATTACAAGCAATAGTTGCGGGCGCCAACTACATGCTGGTGATCTTGGCCAAACATGGCGGCAGCCAAACCTACGATTACTATGGCGCTTATCTTTACGATGGATGTTGGAAAAACTATACAACACTCTACTACTTCAATCGAATGCGGTTTGCGCCTGATCAGGGCCAACCCCCCGCCATCTTTGTTGGCGCTTACGAGCCGATCGACAACCTTCAAGATCCAATGGTGGTGGAGGCTGCAAAGTTTGCCGTGGCGGAACGGGCTAATAAGACGATGTCTATGGAGTTTGTCCGTGTTGTCGATGGAGAAGCTCAAGTGGATGGGGACATCACTTACAAACTGGTGATCTTGGTCAAGGATGGATCGACCTATGATGCTGTTGTTAATGTTCGTAGAAGATTTTTTAAACATGGCCAAAGAAAATTTATAACACTTCACTCCTTTGAACCCCTTCAAGCTTTTGAGTGATCGGATATAAAACCATTTGTCTTTAATAAATTGAAGTTCATTATTACTTATTAGCAACTGATTGTCGTGTCAGTTTGTCTAAACATTTTATATCAACACATATATGGTCATTCTCTTTATTTGGTGTTTATCAGTTCACTTGCTACTAGAGTACTCTAAGTAGGAAGCTTGTTAAGGCAGTCGAAAGAGGAATAAATTTGGTTCTAGCTAGGACTAACATGTAGCTGATAGCTAATGAATAGGATGATATGCAATCGACAAAATTGGATTATATCAGATCTAATTACCATAGGGAAGGTCCATTTTGTCATGTTAGCTGGATATATTGGATGATAAAGAATCATCAAGCAAAGAGAAAGATGTCTAACGGACTCTATCTTATGCTCCTGCTGTTTGTGGTTGGGATTAATTTTTGAATAAACATTCTTCGCCACTATTTGAGTCGATTTTTTGAAGTGATACGAGGAGTCATGGGGGTTCCTATGTGCGTCATTGTTTTGCAGAAATTTCCCTCCCCTAGTTCCTAAGACACCCCCTTCTCCCTCCTCTCATGCATTAAGTTGTAAAACATCTTATAGGATTTCATGATGCAACCACTTGCACAGGAACTGCTGGCTAAG
The DNA here is from genome assembly GCA_946800315.1 of Misopates orontium. NCBI lineage: Eukaryota > Viridiplantae > Streptophyta > Magnoliopsida > Lamiales > Plantaginaceae > Misopates > Misopates orontium. The sequence continues at coordinate 2,268,867 of OX326946.1, read as the reverse complement.
GATTTGTATGATAATTCTGGACATTTGTCAGATTTATTTCATTTGCCCGCCATCTTAGCTTCAATTTCTTGAATATTGGTAGCGACGATGTTAAAATCCTGTTTTAATTTTCATGATCAGCAGTTTGATGCTTTAATTACGGATAACGGAGGCATCACTTAGAGAGTGTTTCTTTGTCATTGGGAGGAGACTGTTTGCAGGCAACTCTACGTTATTTATTAGGTAATGATGCACGTTTCTCTTTATTTGTTTCTTAATTCAGCCTTGAAATTCAAATAGTCTTTATGCTTTGTTTCACAAAAAGTTACCTTAAATTTAGTTTACGATAATTATTTTTTGATGACTATTCTACCAATTTTTCTTATACAATGCCCATACTTATTTGGTTAATGTTAGTGCTTTACAGGTAGTCAGGTACAACTGTTTATAATTTGTTTGGAACATGCTAGTTAGAGCGAAAAGACAAGATAAAAAGAACTATATCGATGCTTATGTATGTATATGCGGTTATTCTAAATTTCAATATGTCTATATTCTAGCAGAAGTTTATTCTACTTTCTGTTGCAAATGTAGAGGCATAGCAGAACAGGTAATCGGACAAGTGGAATTTCCTCTGTCCATCCATTCTTGTGATCGCTGTTCTTTCGTATGACTTGTCTCAAGAATCATAGCGTTACCTGTTTTGTTACGGGGCAGACAAAAGCCTTCGCTGGTGAATGTTTCCTCCGCAAGGCAGACTGTCTTCGTCTGCCATTATAGAATCTGAGTAGCTGATGCAGCAAGAATGTTGGATGATGAACTAGCAAAGAGAGGATTATAATCTTGTAAGTGCTGTATATATTACCTACCTATAGCTTGATTCTTCTGCTGAAAGAGGCAACTTTTTCTTCAGAGGTTGGCTCTGTCTAAAGTCAAAACAATGCCATTTTTCCTACAAAGACAAAAACATCTTTAACTAACTAAACTAATCAGCTGAGGAACATCAGAATACGAGGAACCGTTGATAATATTTACCTCTTGTTCAGCTTCAGAATCCAAGGAAGAACAGTCACCAAGTTGTCATAGGTGGAAACTTGGACAGCTCTTTGGACTGATCCATCTCCTTCAGTTCATATTGGCTGCACAAATAGATAACTTAATTTCTAATTGCTTGAAGGTCCATCAAGATATATGTATAGTGGCATAAGAATATTGCAAGTATATTTAATATTTGATCTGAAGTTAAATTATTTCCTTGGATCTATTATAAAGACTCATGGCACTTGATAAAAGTGATTTTTTTTTTTTCTTCTTTCAGTTGCTACTTTAAGTTTATACCAATCATTTGCGTTCTGTATCATTACTTTTGAGTTAATAGGAACGGAATTTGCGGTTTGTGCTGGAAAGGTGAGTGATTATATTCTATCAAATACCTTTCAAGTTTCTTGACAAAGTCAAAGATGAATTATGATCATTAAGTTAAGGAGGAAAAAAGAAAAAGCACAGGGAGTTCTCTTTTCTATGTTGGCCAAAAACTCTGTTATGGAACTTTTTCTAGTTTCCATTATTGTTCCTGCACAGATTTGTGAGTATGAAAACCTAGAATTGAAGTTCTGTAAGCTGTATTAGTAAAAGTATTAAAATTTCCATTCACTTCTGTAAGAAGCTTAGTAATCTGATAATCGATAAGCTGAAGACGGAAGAAAATAATACTTAGTTACCGTTGGCTGTATTATTCATATATGATGTCGTATTATACTGCATTTTTGTGTCTGACTTTTCCTCCATTGATGAGTCAGTTTGCTTTGGTCTATTTTCTGCTATGGCTTTCAGGTCTTTGATATTAGACATCTTAAGGTATTCAAAAAAGAATTGGATCGAGTGTTTTATTTTTGTTTTCTATGTTGCAGAAACTTATGAAAAAGAGAAGCTATTGTATGCCATAACAGAAGGACAAGGAATTGGTTTGGCTAGACGTACGCCAAGCTTATTTGACCACCAGCTGAAGCTGCAACAAAGTGCGCAACGTCCTAAGCTTGTTTCATTCAAAACACTACAAAATCAAACATATAAAAAATATTTCATGCTATACATTAAATCAAAAGTTATGACGTAAATACTAGATAACGAGTGTGATAAAACAAACAAATAAAAATGAAACTAAGTACAATAGAGCAATGTTGGTGTGAGTATATATACTAGCTAGTCCACATCCAAGCTTCTTCTCGGCTGCCAATACTCTCCTTCCCTAACTGGTTCTGTTTGAGGAGCATGTATCATAGTAAACAATCTTTCTCAGAACTTGACTCTTCATGAAAGCTAGACACCAGCCAATAGCATGTATCAAATTATAAACCGATAAGCAGAAATAACAACCTAAAGAATAGAGTTTTCCACTTCGTTTGCGAGTCAAATAGAGTTTCCACGTTGCACATAAGGTGGTTCAGTTACCTGTTGAACATATATCAATCTCCAGTTTTCATCAGACAGCAATGCCAGAATCAATGAGTCCACTCTGCAAAAATGTGGCATGTACATTGCACAATTTAATGTCAGTCATTTCGACTCACTTCAAGTCTAGGTTAATCGATGATAATATTACAGCCACACCTGCATTTTCATGACTCTAGTCAATCTTAATACGTTGCCAAAAGAAGGTCGAATCATTCTCTAAAATGAAAAACTCTTGCAAGACTAGTCTTCTTGTCCTTTGGGATTTTCTGCATAAATAAAAAGAATATTTAGAACACAACAAAGAGAAACTCACCTTCCTAGCATGTCTATAGATATAAATTTAAATAAAATGTACTGTTTTATGATGCTCTGCCATCATGTGTTTGGAAGGAAAGTTCGACAAGACACAACATAGTGTTAGATGAAAAGCACGGTTTACCTGAAGATTCACAATAAAGCTCCACATACCTAGTTTTATCATATACTTCTAGCTCTCAGTCTTGACTCCAAGTAGTTTGTACTCAAGGTACTCCTGAGTAAAAGAAATAAGCAAAAGTTGCAATCTCAAACTACTGCTCTGCTCAGCTTACGTTTCTTTTTTTTTCCATACAGAGGAAGGGGGGGAGACCCCAGAAAAAGCGAACTAGAGACTATTCAACAATATTCCGAAAGCTAATGCCTCCAATTGTATCGAAGAGCAAGAATGGTGCGAGGTCCGACGGAGGATGAGGAAAGGACTGCATCCCATATGTGAGAGAGTGACCGAGGTTGGCAAGATGATCCGCAACAAAATTTGTTTCGCGATAGTCGTGTGCGATAGTGCAACTGTCAAAATTTTCCATAACTTGGCGACAAGATTCAAGCAGATGGCTATGAGGATGGCAGCCCGACAATGGAGAATTAAGGAGTTGGACAACAATTTTTGAGTCGCAAGATAACAAAATATGACGAATGCCAAGTTTCGAGGCTTCAGAAAGTCCATAGAAGACGCCCCATAGTTCGGCCATAGTTATGCTACCGAAACCCAGGTTTGCAGCAAAACCAAAAAGCCATTGTCCAGAGGAATCACGACCGACACCACCACATGCCAAGTAACCTGGATTTCCAAGCGCACTACCATCAACGTTAATTTTAACCACGCCTACAGGGGGAGACGTCCAGCTCAAACTACGAACGATTCTTTTTTGGGTTGGGTGGCGGAGATTGAGGAGCTTATACCACGCTATGGTATCATCCTTAGCAATTTGAAGAATCCAGCTAGCGAGACGCGATGAGACAAATTCGAATCCTTCGAAAACCTTTTTGCAGCGTCCATTCCAAACCTTCCAACAAGCCGTGGCAAAGATGGTGGCCCAAGGAGGTTCTTGTGAGTTCACAACAGTTTTCTGATATAAGTTCTCGCAAATCCAGTCGTGGAGAGAGGTGCTAAAGAAGCGGGGAAGCTGTTCTGGAGAAAGGAGATGTAACCAAAGAGCATGGCTTGTTGGACAATCACGCAAAAGATGCAGCAAAGATTCAGTTCCACAAGAGCAGCGGGGGCAAGATGGGTCCTCCGTGAGATGTCGCTGCAGTCGTCTTTCATTCGTAAGAAGTTTATCGTGAAGTGCAAGCCACATGAAGGATCGGATGCATTGTCTTGTTCTGAGTTTCCAAGCAAGATTCCAGCTTGATCTGCAAGGCACATCGAAGGAGTTAAGCATAGAATTTGCGGAATTAACAGAAAACTTACCATCAGGAGTTAGACCCCAACAAGGAGTGTCGTTTGCGTATCCGTTGCGATCAATCTTTTTAGCAGCGATTTCGGCCAGCATTTTGATAGGGAGAAAATTCTGAAAAGATCCCCAAAGCCATTCATTAGCTTCATTGACATAATCAGCAACTTTCAAGTGCAATAACTCGGTAGGAAGAACTCCAGAAACCCGATCAATAAGAGGCCCTTCACCAATCCACCAATCTGTCCAAAAATGTGTATGATGGCCGTTGCGAGTAATCCACTTGATGCCACGTCTAAATGGAACAATACAGGAATGGAGTTGACGCCACATAGGAGAGCAGTTTGACGATTTTTTGGCGAGTAACAAATTTTTATCCGGAGAATATTTGGCAAGAATAAGATCAACCCAAAGAGCTTGCTTTTTTGTAAATAGATCCCAAATAAGCTGCATAAGAATGGATTTATTAAACTCCTCCATGCGAGGGATGCCGAGGCCGCCTCTATTTTTGGGGAGACACACGGTGTTCCAATTAACAAGATGGATACGTCTCCTATTTGAGTTGCTGCCCCAAAGAAAGTCTCGGTTGAGTTTATCCAGGCGATTCGTGATGGACTTGGGAAGCTTATACGTTTGCATGGAGTAAGAAGGTATTGCCGCAGAGACGGATTTAATGAGAGTATGACGCCCCGCCAACGAGAAAAAACCTGTACGCCAGGAAAACATACGTTTTTCAACCCTTTCAATAACCTTAGCAAAGAGATTTCGCGTGATACGACCGTCGCATATACGGATTCCCAAATAGCGTCCAAGAGAGGAAGCATGCTGAATGCCCGAAGTAGTGGTGATAGTACGCCTCAGACTTCGAGGAACGTTGGCCGAAAAAATAATGGAAGACTTTTCGAGGCTAATTTTCTGATCGGAGGCCGAAGAGAATTGATTTAGGCACTCTTTGATAACCTCAATTTGCTTCGGACAGGCTTTTGCAAAAAGGAGAAGATCATCGGCGAAGAATAAGTGAGATATTTTCGGACCTTGTCTAGAAGCCGTAATAGGAATCCAGTCTTTTGAGTCAACTTTTGCTTGGATAAGGTGCGCCAATCGCTCAATGCAAAGGATGAAAATATAAGGTGAAATAGAATCACCTTGGCGCACACCACGGGTAGGAGAGAAAGCTTCTGTAATTTCACCGTTCCAAATAAGGCGGATGGAAGGAGTTGAAATGCAGAACATAATAAGGCGGATCAGCGAAGGAGGAAATCCAGCTTTAGTAATAGTATCTTCAATGAAGGTCCACGAGAGACGATCAAAAGCCTTTTCGAGATCTATTTTAAGAGCCATGAAACCCCTTTTTCCCGACTTCTTTCGCATTGTATGGACGAGCTCTTGTGCAATGATAATATTGTCTCGTGTTTGACGTCCCGGGAGAAAACTACTTTGAGCTGGTCCGATAATACGGCTAAGGACCGGTTTAAGCCTCGTTGCAATCACCTTAGTGATAGCCTTGTAAGACACATTGCAAAGACCAATCGGTCGAAATTGCTTAATTAACTCAGGGTGTTCCACCTTAGGAATGAGGTGAAGCAGGGTCTCATTAAGATGCATAGGGAAAGTACCGGTCTCAAACGCATTTCGAACAAGACTATGAAGGTCTTTGCCAATAATACTCCAGAATTTTTGAAAGAAAATAGGTTGAAAACCATCAGGGCCAGGGCTTTTATGGGGTCCCATAGAGAAAACCGCAGCCTTAACCTCGTCAAGGCAAACCTCACGAGAGAGGGAGGAGTATTCATGAGGAGGGAGAGGTGGGAAACCATGCGAAATAGCCAAGGCTGGAGAGTCTGAGGCAGAAAAGATATCTTTAAAATAACGAACAGCAAGGTTTTGGAGTTGGTCCTTGTCAAAAATCCATTCGCCTGTGTCATTTTTAAGGCAAGAGATGGATGCATTTCGCCGACGAATAAGCGTGGATAGATGAAAGAAACGGGTGTTTCTGTCTTTAAGAGTGGCGACATTTTCTTTCGATTTTTGAAACCAAAGAACTTGCTCTTGAAGAAGTACCTCGTTGTATTCACAAATAAGTTTCTTTTCCAGCTTGAAAAGATTCGAAGTCTCGTGATTTTCAAGGGCAGCTTGAACACCGATAATACGGGCTTGGAGGCGTCTTTTACGCTGAAAAATGTTACCAAACGAATTGAGATTCCAATGGGTAAGATCTGCTGCACAGTCCGAGAGTTTAGCACCATAGTCAGTACCCAAAACCCAGGCATTTTTTACAACGTCCGAGACGTCGTCGCGAAGTAACCAAGTCGCCTCAAATTTGAAACGAGGCCGAGAGTTAGGAGGACGTTTTTCATCAAAGCAAAGTAAAATGGGACGATGGTCTGAGTGTGTTTTAGCAAGATGTTTGACAAACGAATTCGGAGCCAAGAGTTGCCATTCCTCATTTGCAAGCACCCTGTCGATGCGAGAGTGAATAATGTGACCGCCCGCTTTACCGCGCCAAGTAAAACGAGGACCACGGAAACCCAAATCCAGAAGGCCGCACCTATCAATTCTGTCCCGAAACATAGAGCATTTGTTAGAATAATTACCAGAACCGCCTTTTCTTTCCTCCACCTGACTAATATCATTAAGATCTCCCCCAAGGATCCACGGAACACGGATATCAACTGAAGTCGCAATAAGGTCATCCCAAAGCTCGTCACGCAAAGATGTTAAAGGTGAGGCGTACACACAAGAAAGGATGAAAGATCCAAAGTTAACAATAGAGATGAAGGCGTGAATCATTTGCCTTGAGGCGCCCAGAACATTAACCGAAACACGATCGCGCCGCCAAAGCAACCAAATACCCCCCGCAAAACCTCTCGCCTCAACACGGGCATTACCAAGGCTGCCTATCTTTTTAATAACGTTATCGGCTTTATCACCACTAATACGAGTCTCCATGAGAACAATAATATCAGGGTTATTAAATTTAATCAAATCTTTAACATTTAACAAGAACTTGTCGTTACCTGCCCCTTGAACATTCCAGAAGATGATCTTTGGTTGTATATCCATAGAAACACAAATGAGAGAGAGCGAGAGAGGAGTTAAACCCCAGGGGTTTGTTCTTGCCGACCCCGTTCATAAGGCCGTCCTCTTTCGGTTTTTTTTGAGCTTTCAGCTGCCAAGCGTCTAGAGTTTGATTTGGGAAGGTGATCAGCGTTTTTTCGACTAAAAGTAACAACAGCAGCCTGTTGATCAGTGGCATTTGAGGAAATATTTCGATCTTGACCAGGAATTGGAGCAAGAGGGGGACGATCAGGCCCATCACTAATGACATTTGACTTATGCGGAATAATTTGGACTGGGTTCGACTCAGTAGGCACCGAAATAATTTGGACCGGGTTTTTGATAACTGGAACACTGATATTTGCGGGTTTGGGCTCCTGATTGGCAGGCCTATTTCGTGGAGAAGATGGCCCGGATCGATTAGTTGTGGCACTTGGCGGTAACGGATCACTAACGGTATGATTTGGAACATGATCCAGAAAATCCTCTTCAAGATTTTCTAAGACGGCAAATGCAGATTTATTGGGAGCTGATTTGCTGCGAATTGATGTTGAATTATTCTGTTTTTGGTAATTGACAGAAGATTTCGGGAAATTACCGCGCGAGTTTGGAAAGTGAGGATTTGGTCTACGACGATTGTTTACCAACATCCACGGGCCGTATCCCGTCCCCGTTGGGCCCGAAAAGGTGGTGCTGTTGTTATGTGCAACCGCCGTCGCCTTAGCTGCTGCCGCTTCGGCTTCTTTCAATTTTCTTTCGATCACTGCCGGCGAAGATGGGCATTCGTCGTGATGGTGTCCAAACACCCCGCACTGATAACATATTAAACGAATGCCTTCGTATTCAATGTTAAACTCCGAGTTCCCTATCATGTATTTCGGCAATAGGGGTTTTTTGAGGTCAATTTCCACGGCGATTCTAGCGTAGCGACCTTTTGTAGCCAATTCCGTATGTTCATCAACCTTGACAAAAGTACCTATCATATCACCGATTTCCCTAAGGCGGTTGAATTGAGAGAAGAAAGGAAAAGGGATTTCCGGTAGTCGAACCCAGACCATTGTGTGTGAAATAGAAGCATCCGAAGCTTTGAAATCCGGTGTCCAGCGCCGCACCGTCAAATAGTGTTGATAAAGGACCCAAGGACCCCCTTGAAGAATAAAATCAAAATCCGACTTCTTTTGGAGTTTTACCAGAAAAAATCCTTGTCCGAGTTCAATTAATTCGAAAGTTCCAGTCATAGACCAAAGTTTTGAGAGTCTAATAGCAAGAGTTTCGTGACGGATTGATTTACCCATTAACTTGACGACGAGGCATCTTGCCATGTTTTGACAGATCTCGATCCAATCGTTAGCCGAGAGGCACATGCGTGGCCATTGCGAGTTTTCGATGACGGGATCGTCTTCGAATTGCTTCGCAAATTCCTCATCAATATAAGCCCAATCATCGTCATCTTTGTGAGAGTAATCGATTTTTTTGACAAGGCCCGCTGGCATGATCATGGATGAATCTCCGATTGGAGTCTGAGTTGTGACTTTGTCCCGATAACTCGCTCTCGGGGTGGAAATTTGGGCATCTGACATGGCATTGTGAGAGTCTGGAACAGAGATTGTATCCATGGAGGTCATATGAGTGGCAGAGTCATGATCCATAGCAGATGGAGCATTTGTATCGATTTGCATATTTTGTTCCAGTGGAAGGAGGTGTTGCGAAGAGGGAATAGTTTTAAGTCGTTTCTCAGAGTGAGGGAGGGGGTCTGGGGAGGGCGGCGGATCCGCCATCATCGTGTGAAAAAGAGGGTTAAAATGGCTGGTCATATGGTGGCGCGTGAGGGTGCGCGTGTCGGAATCATTTAGAGAGCGTTTGCAAGTATTGGTTGCATACTTTTTTGACTTGATTGTATCCGAATTAGCTTACGTTTCTTACAATTTATATATTACACTATAATATGAGCAAACACAGTGTATGTTCTCAGACTCAATATAGGTAATGTGTATCTTTTACCTGCATAAAGAGTGGGTTACCCTTGCCTGATTGATAGAAATTTGAAGTACTCTCGCCTACTCATATCTCTTCACCTATAAACAAGTCATATATAAAACATCAAAAGTTGCTTTCATCCACTACAGTATGTTGCTGTGGTTGAGATACTGGAGGAATATATGGTAGAAATAGAAATCTACCTCTTTGTAAATGAAACAGGATAAAAGGCTTCCTGAGGCAAACCATGGGTTTTTTCGTCCTGAAAACCAAAAAAAAAATATATATATATATAGATACTATCATTTTTGAAGCAGGGCAATAGTCTGAGGATCAGACTTCAACCAATGTAGAAGAGATAATATCATGTAAACTTTCATCAAGAGACACCACTGCGAGAATTCTAACCATCTGATCATGACGATACCTGTAAGGTGGAGGCGCTGGCAGTACCTAGAGCAGTATACTGTTCCCCCTTGCTCCACCTATAACAAAAACATTTATCATATATGATCAGGTCATTGTGGTTGAATATGGCAGAGACACCAACGATGAACATATCACACAAAATACGCTGATCTATATCTCACTGACACTGCAATTCTGTGCTTTTTCAAAATGGATTATCCAAATGAGTGTAAACAGGATAATATTAGGATACCATTTAAATCGAAATTGTTAGGAATGGCGGTAACTTTTCATCAATTTTTGCACATACAACGGTAAACATCTACAAACAAGACAAAAGTACATGCGAGAGGAATATGATTTAACAAAATGAAGATTTTATTCTTTTTAACATCTACAATATCTCAACTCCTTGAGAAAACTTAGAAGGGAGAACATGGTTGTCACAAGATAAATCCTTTGACCTGATATCCTCCAGAAGCGCTAAAAGTGACCTATTATCAAGCATGCAATTAGATATTGGCCAAACCAAAAAGGCTCGAGTCATAAGCTTCCGTGTTATCTTTACGTCTACTCATTTGTCAGAAAAACCAGAGGGACCTATAAAAAACTCGCTTTAATTATTTTATAGATGGAGAATTAAGAGAAGGTAAGGATATAATTCTTGTAATTGAAGGAAACAAATACATAAGTCTAACAGGAAAAGAAGAGATAAATGCGTCAAACACCCTAACCTATACCATGTTTCTCAATATGCACCCTAACGTATTAGAATGTGCGATTTACACCCTAACGTTTTAAAAAGAGTGCACTCTGCACCATGGTCAACATTCCATCCAAAAGTAACAAAATATTCTATTTTTGATTCTATCATTTGTGCGTTGTACACCTTAACGTATTGTCACATGTGCGATGTACACCCTAACGTATTGTCGCATGTGCGATGTGCACCCTAACGTATTGTCATTTGTGCTATGTACATCATAATGTATTATCATTTGTTCTATGTACACCTTACGTCTAAGGGAACGAAACGGAATATTCCGTTAGTTTTGGACGGAATATTGACCATGGTGCAAAGTGCGCTCCTTTTAAAACGTTAGGGTGTAAATCGCACATTCTAATACGTTAGGGTGCACATTGAGAAACATGGTATAGGTTATGGTGTTTGACGCATTTATCCCGGGAAAGAATGAGCCAGCAATACTAACTACTCGATAACGTAGAACATCTAATGTGACGCTGCAACCTCTACTTCACAGTTCAATTGAATCACACATTCAAATTACCATAGAGGATCAGAGCATATGGATTTTACAAAATGCATTCAAGTTGCAACTTATAAAAATCATCACCAATGGAGGTCAAGAAATATATATATATATATTTGTGTTCCTATAATTAAACCTCAGATTTATACCAAAAATCAATTGTCTGTGATGTACAATTTGACAGCATAACTTCAGTGTCCTTTAAGAACTTCAATATATATTGCCAACCATGATGAAGTTGTTCAACTCGTTTTCATAGATAAAGTCCTGCAGAATGTAACCAGTTAATTACGAAAATCTACAATTCACACATTAGACAGACTCATTGAGCAAATTACTTACCATTCAATGGTTTCTGCATAAAAAAATGAAAAAGAAGAAGTTGACTTGCTTGGTAAAGCAAAGTACTTTAACTAGATATTAAAAAGAGGTATAGCAAAATACTTTAACTAATTTATCAGTTACAATTTGAAAGGAAATGGTTCGGCTTGATGTGGAGATGCATAGGCACAGCCCCTCCAAAAGGAGGGAGCACGGCGAGAGCTCATCATTGTTGAGCGATCACGAAGACAACGACCAAACTAATGCTAATATATGTACAAGAATAGGAATTAATCTATTTTTACTTTGGCTTTTGAATAGTGTCAAAATTTAGTGAGGTAAAAGGTACAGAGAATCGGTTTTCCAAAGCCGAGATGATTATTCACATTTCTCATTTATTTGAAACTCTGTCTACTTAAGTGTTTGTGACTGCAGAGTTTCTTTCAAAGAAATCAGGGCATGTGGTCGGATAAAAGAGTCGGGAAAGACGACGGGAATTCTGAAATGACACTCGAGGTGAGCAAATTACTTACCATTCGACGGTTTATGCACCCGTAATATAAACGTAACCCCTGCAACCATAGTGTTTCTTACCACACTCTTCCCCAATTAAAATGAACGAACGCCAAACAAGCCTTTATAATCTTTTGAACCTCTGCTATTCATTTGTACAAAGGTGAGTCACAGCAAGTATCTAATCCGTATAAAGTTCACGTAAAGAGATTATAACGCTGCTGAAGTGCATGCTAAGGGAGTTTGGCTACTGCAAAACACTTGTGTGGTATTTGGCTAAAGAGGTGACAAGTTCACAAAGACAAAAGTAACAATTAGAAAAGACCATCATAATTAAATAACTAGGACGAGTTATAATCAGTCGATGACAAGTGCATAAGACATAGTCAATTTGACATCTTTCTTTGTCCTGATGATTTTCTTATCATCCAATAAAAAGTAATTGACGCAGTCCTAATGGAAGAAAAAAAGCTACAGTAGCATTATCTTTTTTTTTTCATCAAACCTTATATCTGTTATCCATAAATGACAATAATTTTCTAATATCGTTGCATTTCATGTCAAGCTAGGCCAAGCTGAAAGATCGGGCGGGCGCAATGTTTTGGGCCGAGGCCCCACCAACATTCTGAACTAGGCCTCATTGGGCCCTACCCAACCAAAACTATTCTGGGCCCAAGTTTGCTAGGCCTAAATAAGAAATGGGATAGCTCGATCACAGCCCCATAAGTTATGGCATATAGCCATTAGAATTGAATACATTGTTTTAAAATACAATTTTGAATTTATTTTAAATTTGTTAGGCTAGAGTTGCAAAATATGACTTGTAACTATTTTGTACGATTTATCTGACTTGAAGTCACATATTATCCGATTTTCTCATGTCCAAAAGATACAGGGGAAGTTGCAAGTTGCCATAAGTTAGTAGGAAAATATTGCATATATATATGCCATTAATCGTTATACTGAGGCTAAAATTCTCTAGCTATTCATGTATATGATTGTTGTATGTAAAAGTGATGTAATGGCTTTGTAGGTCATATCTAAAAAGAATTTATCAACGAAAGAACTAAAGATTCATAACGTGAAATAAATTTTGACACTTTCCTTCACTAATGATGACCAATATTTATCACAAGTTAACAATTTAAGCTACTTAAGTAAAACGAGTTGTCTCACAATAAGTAGATCTTTTGTTAACAATAAGCTACTTGAGTAAAATAAGTTGTCTAGCTCTTAACAATTAGCAATTTGAATCTCCCACCACTTCTCTCATAGCAAATTAATTCACATGTGTTATAACTCTTAAAGAGAAAATAGAATCACAAGTTCATATCATGCATTAAACAGGATGCCACAAATTTTTATATACCTTTTAAGATATATGTTATTCAACATATATATATATATATATATATATATATATATATATATATATATATATGTGTGTGTGTGTGTGTGTGCGCGCGCGCGCGCGTGTTTAGAACTGATACGAGGAGTCATTAGGGTTTATGTGTGCCTCGTCGTTCTGCAGAAATTTCCCTGGTTCCTAAGTTGTAAAATATCTTACAGTGGTGAGTGCCACTTTGACGAGGCAACCACATGCACACAAACTGGTGCAAAGGGATTTGTAAGATAATATTTTTTCAAAATTATCAGGGTTATTCCATTTGGCAGCCATCTTAGCTTCACTATCTTGACTATTGTTAGTGACATTGTTAAAATGGTACAATGCTATTTTGATTTCATGCTCACAAGCTTGAGGCTGTAATTGTGGATAACGGAGGCATCACTTAGACAGAGTTTTTTTTTTTCATTGGAAGGAGGTTGTTTGCGGCCAACTCTATGTTATTTTATTAGGTAATGATGCAAGTTTGTCTTTATTTGTTTCTTAATTCAGCCTTGAAATTCAAATAGTCTTTTACGATAAGAATCGGAATCATGTCTTTAATTTGGATGCATATAATTGTACGTTTTTCTTTACCAGATCAGTAATTAGAGATTCGTGGTATACAAAAGCTTTTCTTTGTTTGTGTCCCGATATAGGTACAATCAGTGTTTTCAGAACCGGACCGGACGTCGAATTGGTAACGTTACTGGTTCAAGGTTCAACCGATTTAACCGGTTCAACCGCTGGTTCGAACCGGTGAAGGTATATTTAAAGAAAATTCAAATAGCTTTTCCTAGATTATTCTATATTTTCACAACCTCATCAAATATGAACAGGATACCCAAATCCACAATCACAAAAACACCATATTTAAATCCAAACATCAAAGGAACACATCAAATCTTATACCATCAATTCAAATACATTTCCAAATTCAAATGAAAGGTAAAATAATAAAATATACTCATTTACTAATATCATTAAAACAATTCTAATTTTTAGGCATAATAGTTAGTGCAATTGAAAATATAAACATCATAAAAATAAGTGTTTAACAAAATATAAACTAAACTACTGAATTGGTCATGTAATTAGTTATAATTTGCTAATTTCTAAGCATTATATACAAAATAAAAAATTGTAATTAACAGTTTTTACATTTAATAATTAACAAATAATAATTCAAATAACAACAAAAAAAGGAAAGAAGTTGATTTTACCTCTCCACGCTCATCATCAGACCTATACTAAAATATGTCACCAAAAAAAATAATTATAATAAAACAACTCTAATATTTTATCATTTTAAATACTAGTATAGCACGCAAACTATGAATCTAAAGTTTCCATAGAACCTCAACTACCCAAGCGGCCAAACCCTACAGCCCTTAATAAACGGCTGGAGCAGCGGCGGCCACGGCGACGGACAGTGAGCGCGGCGGCGATTGGAGGTGGCTAGAGGGGACGACGATTGCTCTTTTCTCTTTGTTTCCACTTCTTTTTCCTTTTGCTTTGTTCTCTTTTGTCTTCTTCTTTCTTTTGCTCTGTTTTTTTTTTTTTTTGAGGGGGCTGCGTGTTTGAGATTTAGGGCAGAAAGCGTACAGTTTTTTTTTGTTTTTTTTTTTTTAAATTATCCGAACCGGTTCAGTAACCGGTCCGGTTGACCGATTCGCCCCGGTTAAACCGGGAAAACGCCGGTCGCACTCGGCTGCAGAAGAAACCGGTTTAGAAGCTGTTTCCGGACCGGTACGGCCTCCGGTTCGCGGTTCGCCCGGTCGGACCGGCCGGTCTGGTCCGGTTTTAATCAGTGTTTTCAGAACCGGACCGGTCGTAGAACCGGTGACCTTACTGGTTATTGGTTTTATTGGTTTAACCGGTTTAACCACTGGTTCAACCGGTATGACCAATATATATATATTTGTTATTTATTTAGTGTTCTATTATGAAATAAAAGAATATACATACTTTATTTAGTTGATTTTGATTTTTAAATGAAAGAATTCAATTGAGAATAATAGAATTAATAATTTTTCTATAAACACATGTGTAGTATACAACTTAAAAAAAGTCGAAATTACAAGTCAAAGAGAGAATTGTATCTAAAGTACGATTAAAATATGCATAATTATAATTTGTAAAGTTTTTAAAAACACTAAAAAATAACCTTAAAAGCTAATATTTAGGAAAAAATAAAACAACTAAAATCGCATTTTTATAAAAAAGAGTTATATATATGTTATTTTATAATAAAATTAAAAATAAAAAAAGTAGAATTATTCTATAATAAACAAAAGCACACTTTAATTATGTATTTATATATTAATATGTACATACAATACCAAAGGTTGTGTAGCTTAGTTGGTTAGATCATTGAAATTATGTGATGAGGTCAAGGGTTCAATTCCTCTCCCTTACAAAAAATTTAAATTTTAACTTAAAATGTAAAAAACCGGTTCAACCAGTAGACCGGTTCATCAAATTAACCGGTTCTTGACCGGGTTTAAGCGGGTCTGACCGGTTCGCTAACAGACCGGTTCTATAGGGCAACCCGGACCGGACAAGGCACCGGACACCGGTTCAACCGGTCGGACCGGCCGGTCCGGTCCGGTTTTGAAAACAATGGTTTTAATAACCCTGGGTACAATGTTAGCCAAATTGTGGGTTTAAAATAATTAAATTAATTGTTAGAAACGGACAAGGTCGGAATATGTGATTAATTAGGTAACGTTATTAATTCTCTACGACCTCATTTACGTACAGCATTATTAATTTGAAAGAAAAATATATTTTGTCGTACTTTACCACGTAAAGAAGATCATGTACAACATACACATGAGGCAAATATTCATCGTCATCAGCTTCTCTAGCTACACGTGTTTTGCTTACAAATATATGTTTAATCGTTGCATTTTCACATTTTATTTTTCTCATCTCACTAGTACGTAACCTTCATCCTTGAATAAAAGTTCTTCAGGTATATATATACTAGAGAAGGTCCCGCGTGTAAATTTTGTTGCAGTGTTAAATTAATAAAGACAATTTATGGCAGAAGATTAGTAGTTAAGATATATTTATCCAAAAAATCGGTTAGGAATTGAGAGATTTTAGGGGATATAGTTTTCTATTTTTTTTACGTGGAAGTTTTGTGAAGGGTGAGAAAAGTGGATATCCCTTGAAAAGCCAAATTTATCCTCTTGAACTGTTTGGTGATGAATGAAAATAGGGTAATTTAGGAAAACTATTAATTTGGTACAACAACAGCAAAATATGTGAGGGTGGAGGGTTTGCTTTTAATATAGTAATAGATATATATATATATATATATATATATATATATATATATATATATATATATATATATTGTCATATGTGGTTTCTTGATCTAGAATTCTGGTTACTTTACCACGTAAAGAAGATCATGTACAACATACACATGAGGCAAATATTCATCGTCATCAGCTTCTCTAGCTACACGTGTTTTGCTTACAAATATATGTTTAATCGTTGCATTTTCACATTTTATTTTTCTCATCTCACTAGTACGTAACCTTCATCCTTGAATAAAAGTTCTTCAGGTATATATATACTAGAGAAGGTCCCGCGTGTAAATTTTGTTGCAGTGTTAAATTAATAAAGACAATTTATGGCAGAAGATTAGTAGTTAAGATATATTTATCCAAAAAATCGGTTAGGAATTGAGAGATTTTAGGGGATATAGTTTTCTATTTTTTTTACGTGGAAGTTTTGTGAAGGGTGAGAAAAGTGGATATCCCTTGAAAAGCCAAATTTATCCTCTTGAACTGTTTGGTGATGAATGAAAATAGGGTAATTTAGGAAAACTATTAATTTGGTACAACAACAGCAAAATATGTGAGGGTGGAGGGTTTGCTTTTAATATAGTAATAGATATATATATATATATATATATATATATATATATATATATATATATATATATATATTGTCATATGTGGTTTCTTGATCTAGAATTCTGGTTACTTTACCACGTAAAGAAGATCATGTACAACATACACATGAGGCAAATATTCATCGTCATCAGCTTCTCTAGCTACACGTGTTTTGCTTACAAATATATGTTTAATCGTTGCATTTTCACATTTTATTTTTCTCATCTCACTAGTACGTAACCTTCATCCTTGAATAAAAGTTCTTCAGGTATATATATACTAGAGAAGGTCCCGCGTGTAAATTTTGTTGCAGTGTTAAATTAATAAAGACAATTTATGGCAGAAGATTAGTAGTTAAGATATATTTATCCAAAAAATCGGTTAGGAATTGAGAGATTTTAGGGGATATAGTTTTCTATTTTTTTTACGTGGAAGTTTTGTGAAGGGTGAGAAAAGTGGATATCCCTTGAAAAGCCAAATTTATCCTCTTGAACTGTTTGGTGATGAATGAAAATAGGGTAATTTAGGAAAACTATTAATTTGGTACAACAACAGCAAAATATGTGAGGGTGGAGGGTTTGCTTTTAATATAGTAATAGATATATATATATATATATATATATATATATATATATATATATATATATATATATATATATATATATTGTCATATGTGGTTTCTTGATCTAGAATTCTGGTTACTTTACCACGTAAAGAAGATCATGTACAACATACACATGAGGCAAATATTCATCGTCATCAGCTTCTCTAGCTACACGTGTTTTGCTTACAAATATATGTTTAATCGTTGCATTTTCACATTTTATTTTTCTCATCTCACTAGTACGTAACCTTCATCCTTGAATAAAAGTTCTTCAGGTATATATATACTAGAGAAGGTCCCGCGTGTAAATTTTGTTGCAGTGTTAAATTAATAAAGACAATTTATGGCAGAAGATTAGTAGTTAAGATATATTTATCCAAAAAATCGGTTAGGAATTGAGAGATTTTAGGGGATATAGTTTTCTATTTTTTTTACGTGGAAGTTTTGTGAAGGGTGAGAAAAGTGGATATCCCTTGAAAAGCCAAATTTATCCTCTTGAACTGTTTGGTGATGAATGAAAATAGGGTAATTTAGGAAAACTATTAATTTGGTACAACAACAGCAAAATATGTGAGGGTGGAGGGTTTGCTTTTAATATAGTAATAGATATATATATATATTGTCATATGTGGTTTCTTGATCTAGAATTCTGGGGAACTGAGAGAAGTAAACTTTGCAATGTCTTCTGAGGACGACAGTTAATAATAACAAACACATTACAATATTCAAAAATGTTTGTCATAATTAATATTAATTAACTATAGAATTTGAAGTAGTAATCAATTAAACATCGACCCTCAGATATTGTTGGCAAGAGACGAATATATAACATAGTAATGAGATAATTTTATTGAACTGCATTTTAATTTTGATAGCATGCATGCATGATCAGGCATGCAGTAGCCAACCCCGCGTCATATATATATAAGATCACTTTTTCCATAAAAGAAAAAAAAGAAAAAGAAAAAACCCGTACGTCCTAATTAAGAGCAACGGGATACGTATAAGAGTTTAAGTATATAATGGAAGTGGTGATTCTCATTGAATAAAAAGAGAGTACTTATACAAAATATTAAACCTAAATATGTACAGTAGTATGTACAACGTATGTACGAATAGTATGTACAATGTATGTACGAGCAGTATGTACAGCATATGTACGAGCCTAAAACTAAAGATAATAAAATAAAATACAAGAGAAAAATATATTGACAATAAATCAACGTAAATGAGCATAAAACAAATTACCTTTTCATGAGAGTACACAAACAGGGAGGTATCGGATTTTGATTGAACAAAACCGAGAGAGAGAAGAGCCGAGCTAAGTTCAAGATACCAAGCACGCAGCGCCTGTTTGAGACCATAAAGGGACTTGCGAAGACGGCAGACGTGATGAGGAAGAGACGGATCATCAAACCCCGGAGGTTGACTCATAAAAACATCCTCAGTAAGAGTGTCGTGCAAGAAGATATTCCGTGGATTATCTATTGCCAAATTATGTTTTCAATCGAATTGTTGTTCCTTTGAAATTACTTAAACTGATAAAAGGATTATTGTATTTGACACATGCAATTATAATTGTATAAATATACCAACGTATTCATATATTAGACCTTAAGAATAGGCTTCACTTATACATGCATGATTTTGTTAATTTCAAAGACTAGGACTAAGATAAATTCAAACTATAGATTCGACAACTTCATCAAAGGTTCGATAATTCTAGGCGGTTGGATAAGAAGCCTCCATGGCAATGCCACATAGGCCTTCGACAGCATTGATGTCCCTCTTAATTATGATATATCCATTCTCACCCCAGCTTGTTCCCCAGGAATTTTTAACCAACCAGTACTTGGTTCCATCAGTCACCTCTCCATACCCAACCACGGTAACCACATGGTCTAACTTAGTTCCATACTCTCCATTGAAAACTCGAGTCAGGTAGAACTAGAAGTTAGAACCCCCCGCATCAATGGAAACAAAATTTGGTCGGTTAGCTACTACATTTAGTAATGCAGACTCACTATTGGCCGGAACATCTTCATAGCCCGTAATCGTTGCGACATGAGAAGATTCCCTCTCAGAACTGCAAGTTTCATCTAATCCCTGGTATGGGTAGTTAGATTTGGTTGTCATGCCGTTATTTCCAATTATGAACTCAAATGCATCATCCGCTAGACCACCCTTGCATCCCTGATTTTCACTTGTGTTGCAATCCACGAGTTCTTGCTCGGACAAAGATATCAGGTTCCCTGTTGTAAGTTGGTGTATCCCTTCTACAGCTGCAACAGCTGAGAACGGCCAGCTGCAACCTATATATATTCATCAAAAGTTAGTACCATAGTAACAGAAAACTTGTATAAACATTAATATGGCTAAGTTTTATTTGGCCTACCACAAACATGGCCTTGATTCTTAACAGCAGTAACGGCTCCCTTCTCTCTCCAATCCATGTTGGAAGGAACATTTGTCACATTTGTGTACTTAAAGGATGAGACTTTCTTTGACTTTGGAAGAGGACATTTTCTATCCATTACGAGATGCCTGAAACTCCTCGTTTGCCAAATCAGTAAACTGGTTGATGGCTAGCTTGTAAGTCTTGGCTCCTGCTTCTTTGAAAGACTCAATATACTCTACATTTTCCTTGAATATTTGGTACCTCTTAGCCTTTTCCGCCTAATCCTTGTAGGTACGTCTATGTCGTGCCATCCACATCTCATGTTGCTCGACCATCAATGCATCAGGCAGCATGTGGTCTGTGGACTGAGAAGCCCATATTCCCAATATTAGGAGTAGTGTTGCAAAAATAAGCTTCCAATAAGGTGTCAAGGCCATATTTTGTTGGTTTATAATTGGGGAGTGAGATATTGTTGTGAATTGAATTGTGATGTCAAGTTTAGTGTTATGGAGCAGGGTATGAATAGAATTGATTGGAGCTCAGTGATAATGCATTGTTACTTAGAATAGTCGGTTATTATAATTCTGCGTATATGCGCTGATAATTCTGTGTATGAGTCTGCATATGTACGCTAATAATTCTGGTATGTACGCTAAAGAAGAAGAAGAAGAAGAAGAAGAAGAAGAAGAGAGAAAATAATTTTTTGAATGTACAGCAAATAAATATACAAAGAGATCTCTAAAACTAGGAAACTAAGTAACTATTTATAAGGAAAGAAAACTAAAAGAAAAATAAAAAAATCTACAAAATCTCTTCTGAAATTATTCGTGAGAGGGAGAGTTCGTAATACACCCCCGCAAAATAGCCGTGCCATCGGTAATCGCAATTTTGGAACGCAAGAGTTGGTAACGCGATCGAGGAAGAGGTTTGGTGAGTAAGTTTGCAAGTTGATCCTTGGTGCTAATATAAGAGACATCAAGAAGACCCTTAGCGACAATGTCGCTAAGAAAATGGATGTGCAATGAAATGTGCTTCGTGCGCGAGTGAAGAACGGGATGAAGCGACAAATGAGTAGCACCAATGTTGTCACAAAATAGAATAGGTTTGCAACGAAGAGGAAGAAGTAACTCACCAAGAAAATTTTGAATCCACCTAACCTCCGAAGTAGTAGTAGCGAGAGCGCGATACTCAGCTTCAGTGGAAGAATGAACCACAGCTTGTTGCTTCTGAGAACTCCACGAGATAAGATTATCACCAAGAAAAATAAGAAAAGCCGAAGTTGAGGACCGATCAGCGGGTTGTCCACTCCAATCAGCATATAAAAAGGCGCGCAAAACCGGAGAAGAGGCTTTCCGAATTAGCAAGCCGCGCGCAACCATTCCTTTTAAGTAACGAAGCACACGCTTAACAGAGTTCCAGTCGTCAACAGTGGGGTGAGACACACATTGGGCCAGCCAATTCACCGCAAAGGCAATATCGGGACAAGTGAGACTTAGGTACTCAAGCTAACCAATGCAACGGCGATAAAGATTTTGATCGCAAGGCGCCGGGTCGGCAGCAGAAGATGAAGCAAGCGACGACATTGGAGTGGCGAGAGGTTTAGCACCGTCCATGGCATGACGTTCGAACACGTCACGGATATATTTGTGTTGCGAAAGCTTCTTTACAAGGTAGAACTTCAACCCCCAGAAAAAATGAAAGATCACCCAAGTTAAAAGAATTCTGCGTATGTACGTTGATAATTCTGTGTATGAGTCTGCGAATGTACGCTAATAATTGGTGTATGTACACTGAAGAAAAAGAAGAAGAAGAAGAAGAAAAGAGAAAATAATTTTCTGGATGTACAGCAAATAAATATACAAAGAGATCTCTAAAACTAGGATACTAAATAACTATTTACAAGGAAAGAATAACAACAAGAAAATAAACAAATCTACAAAATCTCTTCTGAAGTTATCCGTAAGAGGGAGAGTCCGTAATAGTTATAAGTTGAGGATGGCATGGAAAATCAGAAATCTGTTCCTTTCATTTCTTCTGTTTGTCGTAGTTATAATTAATGCCTTCAATTATTTGAGAATCGAAACTACATTTGATATCAGATTATTTGAGCTAAACTACTACAAGCAGAAAATAGGCATTGTCAATCATAATTCATAATGTTTACATAGGAAGAGCAATGGCTTAGTATTTCTTATAGGAACTTCTTTTTTAGAAAAGATGTTCTGTTATGTTCTGTTTTCAGTATTATCTCGATATAACTCTTAGGCTATTAGCTGGCTATTTATTCTTTTGCTCTATTTATTCTTTTTCACTCAACTTCAATTCTTTTGCTATGATTTAAAAGAACTAAAAATGATCACCCTTTATCCAATCTCTTATTATTGTTCTTATTTAGATGACTTTTGCTTCAAACCGTTAACAAAATTGATAAAGAGGTCATCATTTAGGCTTAATAATCCAAGATTACCCCACTATTAATATATTGTACTAACTTTCTTACCCTACAATTTGTCTTGGCCTTCTTTGTGTTTATTAAATTAGTAATCAAATAATATTATATAATAGTCAATTAGGGATCTATGTGTTATGCTAATTTGCCATCTAGGCAACTTTTTTTTTTCTTCATAAAATCAAAGCAGGTTCTAATACAAATTTCTAATATATAGAAGTGAAATTACTTTTAGGGTTAATTGCAGCAAACCCCCCAAACTATGGGGGTCTTAGCACTTTACCCATGAACTATGAAACTGTGCGCAAATACCCCCTAAACTACTAATTTTACCCCTTGAGCCGTTCATTTTGGACACATGTCTAAGATTTTGTCTGTCAGATTTGACATCAGAGGGTAAAATGAGTAGTTCAGGGGGTGTTTGCGCACCAAACGATAGTTCAGGGGGTAAAGTGCTCTGACTCCCATAGTTTGGGGGGTTTGCTGCAATTAGCCGTTACTTTTACAGAGGAAATCATCATGACTGACTGTGAACTTCTTCTTGCTCTTGTGGTCATAATTAAGATACTTGGCTCCTCACTAACATTGAAATATTCTTGCAAATACATCTCGTCTTGATCGATTTGATCCAGATCCTCTACCTTTTAAATCAATACAATCTAATATCCAAATTCATAATTCATATTGATGCATGTGATTGGTTTCTATTCAATTTTATCTAAAAACTAACAATGAGTACTATTTTTAAACAATTCTTGCTAAACCAAATTCAATTTGGTTTAATAAGGTCACAGAAAGTGGCCTTCCCTAATCCCTCATGGACTAGCTAGGATATTGGATTTGATTGAGAGTCTAAATTCTAAAGCAAATGCATACTAATAACACGAAGGTTCGTGATTTATGCATGTGATTAGTTTCTTTCCAATTTTATCTTAAACTAATAATTAGTAAATTTAAAAAAAAAAAAAAAAATCATCACAACCCCAAATTCTGCAAATGCATTTACTCCTAATACATTGCATCAAAATTGAATAACTCGCAAATCATTATTACTACAGGACAGATGAATTTATCTTTCATTACCCGGTAATGAGGATTCAGTTCACTTGCAACAATTAAGAACTCGTAATTTTTACAATTACCTATATATTGCATCAAAATTTAATTACCCTCAATCATAATTAATTACTATAAGGACATGAATGTATCTATTATTACCCGATAATGGGGATCAGTTCATGTGCAACAATTAAGAACTCTCAATTATAAGAATATTAACTACCTATATATATTTATTGCATCATTAGACAATTATATCAATCATATTTATTATAAGGACAAATGAATCATGAGTATAAACTTTTATTCGATGATAAGAATAAAAGGGAAAGCGTTTTCTGGGATTGAGTTTTAAATGTCTAACCAATAGTTTAATGTTTACTTAGTCAGTTCATCCGTAAAACTATGTGTCGAATTGCATATATGAAATTTAATACTTTTTAGGTGTTTATATCATTTGACATTTGTTGTCTAGGAATGAGGTTTCATATATAAAATTGTATTCCCGACCTTTATTAATTGTCTTTAGATCCTTATACATGAAACATAAAAGGATCTTAAAAGATGAAATTCTTGTAACGTCTTCCGTATGGTTAATTGAATTTTTTTCAGCCTTCGGTTATGAAAACTTTAATGAATCAGTTAATAAAGTATAACGACAAGCTATATGGCTATTAAAAGCCATGCACAAATGAACATATAACATTATAGCAAATATAAAAAATGGCAACATCACACATTTCACCCTCGTTTTTCTTTCTATACCTCGCCCTCTTATTAGCTTGTGTATCGTATGGAGTCTCCGCACGTCTACTAGGCAGTTACGAGCCTATCAAGAATCCCAACGATCGAGAGGTGGTGGCTGTCGCAATATTTGCGGTGGCGGAGCACAACAAACAGGCTAAGACATCTTTGAAGTTTGTCCGAGTTGTTGAGGGATTACAACAAATAGTTAATGGCATCAATTACAAACTGTTGATCTTGGCTAATGATGGCTTAAGCGACAATTATTATGAGGCTTTTGTTTATGATGGAACTTGGCAAAAAATTAAAAGACTTTACTTCTTTGAACCAATCGGGTATGGGCTTGAGGACACCACCAGTGCCCCAAGCCCCTCAAGCTTTTGACTGTAGTTGATCCTTATTTGGATTTAAAGCATATGTCTTTTTAATAATTGAAGTAGCTTATTAGCAATCAATCGTTGGGCAGAGTTTTCAATTGAATTGTTGTGGCCTTTTTTGAAAATTCAAAGAGAAATAAATAAAAAACAGTTACCTTATTCTTATTAAAGGGGACTCCAGACATAGTTTAAGCATATTCTTTTATTATTAAGTTTTGCAAGTCATTTAAAACCCTTGAGATAGATGAAGAAATATAGGAACATATGTATAAATCTGCGTATATATAATATATAAATGATCCAGTCCGTATCTCTTGCTATATAATTTCCTTTAAACACAAAAATAGCCGTGAGTGTGATATATTTGAATAAACTGCAGTACTTAATATAATAGAGGTAGTTATTTAAGTGGCATGGAGAGATCGGGCCTATTCTTTATCAAGTGTTAATAAATTGGATTTTTTTCATATACTTAAGGATGTGGGATTTGTACCGTTCGCATGGACTAATTGGATGAACCAGTTTCAATAGATATACTACCAACACGCATTTGGCAAGGATATGCTATGACCACTGCTCTCTTAAGATCACAGTGCACATAGAGAAGAGCTCTTTAAGTCTGGAGCACTTGGCCGGGTTGTTACCGACCATGTTGGATCGGTGAAACTAATCTTCAAACAATGGCCGGGAGAAGTAGTAACAATGAAGCTGAGCTTCGTGGCATTTGGGATTGAAACAGACTCACAAATTGCTATCAATTTAGTTAAGAGGGAATGAAACAGGTGGGTGGAGTTGCGATTGTAGAGGAAATTCAAAGGCTGATTAGCAGAGGCAAAACCCGTATCGCACACATGTTTTGGGAGTCGGCAAGGAAACCAAGTGGTTGAATATCACGTATGAATATTATGCTTCCCTTCAAGTTCTGGCCTTGATCAGGAGTGACAAGCAAGGAATTCCTTATATTCGTCATCCGAGGAAGTATTGACAGGAGCGTAAAACATACGTTGATCGATGTACATATACATTTAGAGATGTTTTGTTTTATAGGCAGCTAGAGAGGATTTTATACTTTCACTCACTGTTCCTTGGGCTGTTATATATTCTTGAAGATTTTCATGAATATGTTACAATCATTCATTGAACCTAAACGAAAATTTTCATTTTACTAACATAATGCTGAACTTATAAAGCTAAAGTGCAATTAACATATCCCTTCTTGTGACTGCCTTAATACACTTTCATGGCTTTAAGCATTCCCTCAATAGGTAGAAGCAGATTAACCAAGAAAATTTCAAGAAAGGTCAATGTAGTTATCCATGATCCCCGAGGCAAATCAGGAATTCCGTGGATTATTGACTTCCAAATTATGTTTTCTTGTTTCTCTGAAATTACTTGGAACTGATAGAAGAATTACTATATTGGAGACACGCAATTTATACTTGTATAACTGTACCAACATGTTTATATATTAGACCTTAAGAATAGGCCTCACTTATACATGTTTTCATTAACTTCAAGGACTAGGACTAGAACAAATCAAACTATAGATCCAACAACTTCATCAAAGGTTCGATCATTCTAAGCGGTTGGATAAGAAGCCTGCATGGCAATGCCACATAGGCCTTCGGCAGCATCGATGTCCCTCTGCATTCTGATATATCCGTTCTCACCCCAGCTTGCTCCCCAGGAATTTTTAACCAACCAATACTTGGTTCCATCAGTCGTTGCTCCATACCCAACCGCAGTAACCGCATGGTTTAACTCAGTTCCACACTTTCCAGTGAAAACTCCAGTCGAGTAGAACTGGAAGTCAGAACCGCCTGCATCAATGGCAACGGAAATTGGTTGGTTAGCTACTGCATTTAGTAACGCAGACTCATTATTAGCCGAAACATCTTCATAGCCCGTAATCTTTGCTACTTGAGAAGATTTGCTCTTAGAACTGCAAGTTCCATCCACTCCCTCGTATGGATAGTTAGATTCGGTTGTCAGGCCGTTATTTCCAATTATGAACTTAAATGCATCATCTGGTAGACCACCGTTGCATCCCTGATTTTCACTGGTGTCGCAATCCACAAGTTCTTGCACGGATAAAGATATCAGGTTCCCTGTTGTAAGTTGGTTGATTCCTTCTGTAGCTGCAACAGCTGAGAACGCCCAACAGCAACCTATATATATCCATCAAAAGTTAGTCCTATAGTAATAGAAAACTTGAATAAAGATTAAAATGGCTGAAGTTTTATTTAGCCTACCACATTTGCCTTGATCCTTAACAGCAGTAACGGCTCCCTTCGTTCTCCAGTCCATGCTGGAAGGAACCGCTGTCACATTTGAGTACTTAAAGGATGGAACTTTAGATAACTTTGGAAGAGAGGACATTTTGTATCCATTGCGAGATGCCTTAAACTCCCCGTTTGTCAAATCAGTAAACTGATTTATGGCTAGCTTGTAAGTCTTGGCTCCTGCTTCATTGAAAGACTCAATATACTCTACATTTTCTTTGAATATTTGATACCTCTCAGCCTTCTCCGACTCATCTTTGTACGTACGTCCGTGTTGTGCCATCCACGTCTCATGTCGCTCGACCATCGATGCATCAGGCAGCATGCGGCCTGTGGATTGAGAAGTCCATATCCCCAAGATTAGGAGTGTTGCAAAAATAAGCTTTCGAGAAGGTGTCAAGGCCATATTTTGCTGGTTTAGAATTGGGGAGTGAGATATTGTTGTGAATTGAATTGTGATGTGAGGTTTAGTGCTATGGAGCAGGGTATTTATAGAATTGGTTGGAGCTCAGTTACAATGCATTGCTACTTAGATATTGGAATTGATTGAGAGTATAAATTTCAGAGCAATGCATACATACTAATAACACGAAGGTTCATGATTTATGCATGTGTTTCCAATTTTGTCTTAAATTAATAAATAGTTCATTTTTAAAATAAAATTCATCACAACCCCAAATTCTGCAAATGCATTCACTCCGAATACGTTGCATCAAAATTGTATAACGCTCAAATCCTTATTACTATAAGTACATATGAATGCATCTTTATTCAATACCTGGTAATAAGGATCCAGTTCACTTGCAATTAATTAACAATTAAGAACTCATAATTTTTACGATTGCCTATTTATTGCATCAAAATTGAATATCTCTGAATCATAATTACTCTAAGGACATGAATGTGTCTTTCATTACCCGATAATGAGGACTATTTCATATGTAACAATTAAGAGCGCATAATTTTAAGAATTAACTATATATATATTAATTGCATCATTGAACAATTATCAATCGTATATATAAGGACAGATGAATATATCTTTCATTACTCGGTCGGTAATTAATAAGGATCATTTGGCTAGTTACTAAGTTCCTCACAAATCTTACCAGGAATTTTCAGTATGCTTTCCACACAGAAATTAACTACGTACGTAGTTTCTCAGCAATTTTGATATATTGGCATTATTAGTTATTTGTTTATTACCTACTTTCATGCTAATAAAAAAAAAGGAAATCTTAAAAATAATTCAAGAACAACACATAGTTGATATTATAAATAGGACAAACAAAAAGATGTATTTGTAAATAACCATAGTTGATAATTGCGCAAATTCTCAGCTGGAACCTCATTTCCAAATTTCATCATCATTAATTTTCAAGCACAAGAGACAACTAGGATTGTTTCAGTAACTATGTCTATTTATATCATATTATTGTAATGTTCTCTAATAATCGTTGTTCTACTACTGAAAACGATATATATGACGAGTAATGATACTCTTGCAAAATTCGAACAAACGCTAAACATTTAAAACCATTAATTTTTTATGTTGCCTTATATACACTCGCCTTCTTCATCATTTCCCCTTGTTTTTTCACAATCTAATACATCAACCTTGTAATTTCATAAGGGTGATATACAACCAACGAGCTAGGGTGATGGCATGATTTAGCATTGACCAACAATCTAATATAGTGAAATACCACATGGAAAAATTAATTAACACTTTAAACACAACATAATTGCACATGGAAAAAGTAATATAATTCGCCTTATTATAAGTATTTTCCTGAAAACCAAAATGAAAATTATATTTCAGATTTCACATATACAAAGATAAATACTATACTATTATCAAAAAATAAAGAAGTTGGAAGTTATGCCAAAAGTGGAGAAGCCCGAAAATATATTACGAAGTCCGAAAGTCGGGCTCACAAAACCTTCGAGCACAAGACAACCCAACCAAAACAGTTGGGGCCTAATTGTATGTCCAAAATAAATTTTTTTGTTAGAATGCTGCCAGCCCATTGTAGTTCGGGTCCAATCTGCAACTGTCGCAGCAGAGCAAAAGAAATTCAGCCCATAGCGATAATCCAGGTATTAACGTACGCAATAAATCTTAAAACAACATAAATTAGAATACATATAACATGAAATGAAGAGAAAACAATATTAAAATAAAGAGAAACTGAAAGATTCATAAATAATTATAAAATTGAACAAACTAAACAATCAATCTGAAAACAAAAACCTCAAAACAGAGTGCATCTAAAAACTAATGAATAAGCAAAAACCAAAACGAAAAATATGATTTTTTTTGTATATCAAACATAATTACATATTTAACACCAGTATTGAATATTCTAAGAAAGAAGAAAGTTAAGACATAATTAAAATAAATTAAATCAAATATTAAGCAGGTGTCATCTCCGTAATGGGATATTTTTTTATAGAATATATCAAATATCAAACTCCATTCAAGCAAGTATCCTACTATATATTGGTACCAGAATATACATTCCATCCTAATCTTCAAGCAACAACCAACATGAACAATTCATCCACAGAAAATGCTAACAATATTCAAACCACAACTATTCGAAGAAGTTAACAGCACCTTAATTAATTGTATCTTTAAGCTCAATAATATTACAAACTAAGTAGTTCCCTCTGAGCAATCAAAATTTGATGATTCGGTAACTAGTACGTACCTCGAGCTTTAAGTTACTAATTTACTGGTAGCATTGACATTTCGATAACTCTCTAACATATTCAAGACAAGAACATAAAGAGGTATACAAAGAAAACTAGGGTGAAATAAGTGTTGCTGCCATGTTTCCTAGTGCCTAATCCTCTAAAGTGATGTTATTGAGCATATATACACACTCTCACTTTGCAGGAGTTAATAACTATGTGGTGAGAATTAATATCAAATCATCGATATTAATCAAATCAAAGTCAAATATTATAGATTGAAAATTTTAATATCTTTGTCCCTATTGTATTGCTTATACTGGTAAATTTTAGGGGTGAGAATTGATTGGATTGGATCTAGATTTGACCTTAATAGATATGGTTCTAATTGACAGATCCAATATAGATATATCATGTTTGCTCCTTCACGAATTCAGTATAAAAATTAGATTGGACTGATTTAATATTTCGTTCTAAATTTATTTATTTTAACTATTGTTCTTTTTATGAATTGGATACATGATGGATTCACCATATATATGTGATAGATCCACTGCAATCTTCATGGTATGAATCAAATTGATACCTACACCACCTCCCGTCCCTAATTTAACTTACTATCAACTTTTTATTACATTTAAAACACACACTACATCAAGACGACATAAAAAACACATATTAAACCAAATCACCTCCATGGCTCAGCTACGCTTAAAACGCCAATTATACTGAAATTAACCTAAAATATATTAAGCGATACACCTAAAACACACAGTACGCTTTCACCTAATAAATACACACTATACCTAAAACATACATTGCACCACGATAACCTAAACACACTCTATACCTAAAACATACACTTAAACTAAATCATTCAAGAAATACAAAGTACAACTAAATTACCTAAAAGAACACAGCACACCTGAATTACTTAAAAAATATATACTTCACATAGATTACCTAAAAGAACACACAACACTTAAATCACCTAAAGACAAAGAATACACCTAATACATTGTATCGAAATCATCACACTACACTTAAATCACCTAAAAAATCACTTTTACCTAATCACTAAAAGAGACAAAATACACCTAAAACATACACTACAGTGAAATCACCTAAAAAAACACGCTACACCTAAAAGCTAAAACACAAGGATAAACATAATGCTGCTGATTTTTTCTTCTTTTTTTGTGTGTCAAAATATCAAATATAAATAATAGAAAATGAACACACCGTAAGGCTCCTTTATTTCGATTTTAGCATAAGTTAAAATTCATATCTTTCTCAAAGGCGCGCGCACACACACAAACACAAGAGCCATGGACAAAGGTATTGTTCATCATGTAGTTATAATAATGTTCCTTCAATTATTCTTCTCAATCCTAGCACAATCGCCCGTCGGGGCTAAAGAGATGATGATCTTTCAAAAGTTTGACTCCTGGATGGCCAAGCACGAAAAGATCTATGCTAACGACACCGAAAAACAGAGGAGATATAAGATATATATTCAAACAAGAGCTTAAATATGTAGTCATTCAACGCCCAAGGGAACCATACTTTTTTGGTTGGTATCAACAAGTTTTCGGACATGACATACGAAGAATTCTTGTCAGCACATGCATGTGCCGGATCATTGCAGCTTTCTAAAACAAAAATGCACCAAGATAGAACCATTCACATACAGCAATTTTGTCGTCCCACAAAAATTTTCAGTTGATTGGAGGAAAAAAGGCGCCGAGAGATGAATGCGGTAAGAGTTACTCTAATATTTGAAACTATTAGTTAATATTAACAGAAAAAATATTAACTAATTAATTTGATTCGTACGTGAAGGTTCATGTTGGGCATTCGCAACTGTGGGAGCCGTCGAAGGAATTAATAAGATAAAGATGGGACAATTGCTTGAATTGTCGGAACAAGAGCTAGTTGATTGCGATGACTCCCACAGTGGATGCGAGGGCGGCGACCAGGCATTCGATTTCGCATCGCATTCTGGCCTCACTCGCCGGGATAATTATCCATACATAGCAAAAACTCAAACCTGCAATCGTGACCTAATCTACAAGGACCCACTCGTGGACATCGACCGTTATGCATTTGTTCCACCAAATAACGAGACGGCATTGCTCCAAGCAGTGACTAACCAACCAGTCTACGTAAATGTAGAAGTTTGCGAGGATTTCAAGCGCTATTTTGGCGGAGTTTTTTATACAAATTGCGGGAAGAAGCTTAACCATGCCCTTCTCATTGTCGGTTATGGAGCCGAGCCATTATCAGATAGCGAGTACTGGATCGTCAAAAACTCGTGGGGAAGGTATTGGGGAGAGGGGGTTTATATCAGGATTGCAAGGAATAACAAATATTATTCTGAAGGGACATGCGGTATAGCAATGAATCCCTCTTATCCCATTATGTATACCTAATTATGAATAAGGAGAGGATTACGTACGTGTCTCTTAATTGAATGCTGATTACAATACAACATGTATAAAGACATCAATGGAGCTATGGAATTTGAGATTTCATAAAGCGAAGATTCAAGAATATAGCCTCTTGTGATACGCTTGTAGCTAGGTGTCAAAATAAATTACAATCTCCGAAGAATATTGCTCCGTGATAGCAATTAACCATGCATAGAGAAAATATACAAAATATATCAGCCAAATCTTGACAAATTCATAGGCCTATGGATTATTTAGTCTCTCCAAAGTTCTAGCTATACCAAAGGCCTTTTAGCATATACTCGGTTATCAAATGCTTGGCCAATTTTCTTGATTGCAACTTCTTCTTTAGTCTATTTATTCATAGCAGCACTGCATGTAATATGAAATGCAAGAAGAATACTAAGCAAGCACATTTTTATCAGCATAACTTCAATGGCCTTTGAGATCTTGTATGATTTGGAACCCTAAATCTCTTCGTCAAATCTCCTAACAAAAAAATAAAACTTAAATACAGGATAAGAATATTTTCGATTAATTTCTAGTTTTTATCTTTGTTTGCCTAAAACATGCTGATCTCACATGTATATAGAAAGAATTTTCATATATATTCCTAGTAGAAAAAATTAATAAATTTGTAATGATATTTTTTTTGTCGGAAAAGATTAATTTTGTGATCATTCTTTCATGGTTTTGGTAATTATTTTTTAGTGCTTCATGTTTTCATTTTGTAACTATCAATTAATGTTATGACTTGTGTTTTTTGTGACTTGATGTTGGAAAAAGTGTTTCTTTTATTTTATTTCATGAACACCTCAGTTTATTATTATGTCTTGTCAGTTTTCATTTTATTTCTTATCATAAATATATATTTTCAAAAGGTAAATGTCTATGGGGATTGTGCTCGTCTCCGGACCATACAATGGAATGAAAACTTTGATCCATGCCTAAAATAGAGATTTAAATCAGCTGCAAATAAGTAATAAGGAACATTAATTTATTAAAGATAGTTGATTTAAATCTAAATAAGAACAAAACTCAAAACCCTAATGAAATGGTTGAGGGGGTTGGGGCAATGGTGTCCTCACCCCCAAACCTGACTTGCTTGAAAGAGTGAAGCGTTCTAACTACTTTGTCATCTTTCGCTCTATCAACAGAAACAGCAACCTTATAATGATGGTGGCTTGAACAATTCTTGGCCAAGATCACGAGATTGTAATTGATGCCAATATCTACTTGAGCTTGTCCATTCCTAACATGGATGAACTTCAATAATGTTTTAGCCTTTTTGTTGTGCTCCGCCACAGAAAATTTTGCTGCTGCCACCACAAAAGGATCGTGGTTCTCGATCGGCTCATAAGCGCCTACAAAGAGGGCAGGGGGTGGGACATGGGGACCCCCAGGCACAAACCTCATTCGATTGAAGAAGTAGAGTGTTCTATATTTTAACCAAAGTCCATCATAAAGATAAACCTCATAATATTTTAGCCTTTTTGTCGTGCCATCCTTGGCCAAGATCACCAATTTGTAATTCATGCCCTCAACTGCTTGTTCTAATCCATCTACAATTTTGACAAACTTCAAAAATGCCTTAGCTTGTTTGTTGTGCTCCGCCACTGCAAATTTTGCGGCCGCCACCGCTGTGGGCTCTTCTTTGTCCCGGATCGGCCTATACCCGCCTATCGGCAACACTGTGCGATCTTCTTTGTTCCGGTCCGGTCCATACCCGCCTACCTTCGTGGCAGACACTTTATAAGAGATACAAGCCAATAACATGAAGAGGTATACAAAGAAAAATGAGGGTGAAATATTTTTAGTTGTCATGTTTCGGGTTGCCCTTATAATCCTCTAATGTGATGTACTGAGTATACATATATATATATATATGGACAGACAGGTACAACTCATTTCCAGACGTTAGTAACTATGTGGTGAGAACATACTACAACTAACTCACCTAAAAAAACATATTACACCTAAATCACCTAAAAGATATACACTTTACCTACATCACCAACAAGAACATAACAGACATAAATCACCTCGAAAGAACACACCATACCTAAATTAACTAAAAACATGCATTGCATCTTGTATACATTTATCAATTATCTTTCTTTGTTATATTTCAAAAGTTATTCGATTAGCCATACTTGTGACATCTCAATTTATTAAATTGGACTTTATGCAATTATATATAATATATTATAAATAGAGTTAGTGTTGGGGGATAAAAAAAATAATAATGTACCCAATGTTTAAAAAGACCTTTTTGAGGCACGCCTTGAGGCAAATTTCACCTAAAACGCCTTGAGGCACTTGTTTAGGCGTGAATGTCTAAAGGCGTATGCTTTTTTACTGAGGCATACGCTCGGGCGCGCTTTTTATGCCTTTTCGCTTCACTTCAAAAATCAACGTTTTTCGAATATGAGGTAACAAAATGAAATTACTTAATCAATTGAGGGTAAAACGGAATCTCACTTCAATTTTTGCAAAAAAATGCAATATTTCTCTTTCTTTGACAAAAATAATACGATTTTTTTAGATTTTTACACCCTAAGTTAAAGCAAAACTCTTTTCCTCTTTGCAAAATTATCCAGAATCAACACCAATTCACTACATATGATCTTAGTCACTTTGGAAATTGCATCAACATCATAGTATTGTTATGATAGGTCCATTCTTCATGGAAGTATTGTTATTCTTTTTTGTTTTACTTTTTCTTTTCTTTTTTTTCCTTTTGTTCGAACAATTGATATATTAAATGAGTTTCTTTATATAATAATAATAATAATAATAATAATAATAATAATAAAATCCTTTTTGTTATTATAATTAGGCATATGTATATGTATATATATATACATATATATATATATATATGTAATATTAAATTCTAAAATTGGTTAGGCTTACGCGTCGTCTCTGAAGACACAAAGGCCCTGTTTGGATCAAGTTTGGCCCGAAATTTTCAAAGTTTGGCAGGCTCAAAAATAAGTTGGAAGCCATTTCAAAATTTGGCCCGGAAAAAATTTGCCCAAACACTGAAAATTTAATACATTTGATTTCTGATTCTGTTTCAGAATTAAATGTCCTATCACCTATCACCCGTCCCCTTTTACTTTTTCTCATGCGCCTCTCTCTCTCCTCATTAACTATATTTTATCATTAATTAATTATTTCTTTGCTTTTATAAAAATTTCCACTTACAATAGCAAAGGGTTTGATATTATAAATATGTAT
This sequence comes from Misopates orontium, assembly GCA_946800315.1. NCBI lineage: Eukaryota > Viridiplantae > Streptophyta > Magnoliopsida > Lamiales > Plantaginaceae > Misopates > Misopates orontium. The sequence continues at coordinate 2,233,577 of OX326946.1, read as the reverse complement.
TATTATGGAAGAACAGTAACATTATCATCATAAGGTTTATGGACAATAATCTAGATTTATCAATTTAAGTCGTCGACCATCTGTACAAGTAGTAAATATATATTACATGAATGAATAAGAAACATACTATACCCATTTCTAATTATTATAACATATAGTACAACAATAGATTAGTATTTTTACAATATAAATTTAATAGTTAAGCATTACAAATATGTTATTTAAATATCATCAAATAATAAATATAACAATTCTTAATAATTAAACAATTATTTGCTATTCATCTATCCACATTGATTTGACACCTATATACCTATTTTTCTCCCTATTACTCCAACACTCAAACTACATCCAAACTATATCTTAAATGTTTTATACATTTTTCAGAAAAAATATTCAAAATACTCAAACAAGATTGAAACGAGCCAAATATACGACAATATCCAAACAGGGCCAAAACGCCTCGCATTACGCCTTCGCCTTTTTAAAACACTAATTGTACCTCAATAGTGAGCGGAAGTAATTTGTACGCCTTCGCCTTAGGCTTACGTTATTGCAAGAGAAGTCAAACTTGATCAGAATTTTCAGAATCACATTACCTAGCACACAATATAATTGCAAGGGTATTTAATCGATGAACTCTCTCAGCAAAATAGAGACCAAAGAATTTAAGGGCATATATCATGAATTATAAGAAGTGAGTGTCTTATTCAAGTTTAATTAAGTTTACCTCTCAATGATTCATATTTAACATAATTTTTGTTACTAAACGTACTCGTAGTTATTCAGTATACCACTTATAACATCACCAGTTCGAATCAGGGGCGGAGCCCGCAATCTCGCTTAGGGGCGAAATAATATTCAAGTTTTTTTTTATTAAAATGTATGATTTTTATAAACTCACTTGGTCTAATATATTGCAAAATTATATTCCTCTATGAAAATATAATTGTTTTGAAAAAGAAACACAATGCTTTCAGAATAATTTGTTTATTAGAAAAGAAAACGAAGAAACCTGTACCGGGGGGCCCTTGGTTTTTTTTTTTTTAGAAAAGGAACTTATTGCTTATTTTTCTCATGGATTTTTTTGGTTTTAGTACATATACACATTGGGGATTTTTTGTCTTTTCATTTGTGTTTTATTCCATATATCAATATTTAAGAATTAGGTCTAGTTTTACTCTATAATTATGTCTATACCGTTTTTTTTATCCAAAAATACAATGCTCGAGTACTATTAAAACTCTTTAAGAAAGATAAAATAAACTGTCATCTCAAATATTGTTAAGAATTGTCATTTTTTATTCTATTTATATATATAAAACATAAAAGTATACAAAGATTAAACCTAGTCAAAAAGTAATAAATGAAGTAACTAATATGACCACACAAAAAATAAGTATAAGTAATATTAACCCCTAAACCCTAAACCACACTATATATATATATATATATATATATATATATATATGAATAAAGGGGGTGAGGTTGGGAAGGCCAGGACCCATATATGCCCCCTTCTCCTCCGCCCCTGCTCCGAACTATAAGAACAGTTTCTTCAACCATATATCAATAGTTCCAATTTATCTAAATAATTCTACATGTGCATGCTGCGGAAAAGACAAGTAAATTTAAAAGAAAAAAAAAGATTATTTAGGGGCAGACAACATCAATGTAAAAACCCATTCCTCAAACCAAGATTTCATGATATAATGTGCGGCTCAATGTCCCTATTTTGGGGTTTGTAGCAAGACAGAGAAGGGTCCTCCATTCCTAAATAATGACCATGCTTTGTAATTTGGGCTTATTCGAGTAACACGCTATGTCACCGACTTTATCGCACAGCATGCTAAGTAATTAAATATGTTGCATTGAATTCCGGAGGATAAGGTGAATAATAAACTTAACCTTGAAATACAAAAAAAAAAAAAATATGTCTTTAAGTTGCACTTATAGATGGTTTCATTTTGAGCATATTATTCATACATGCGTAAAGAAAAAGAAGACAGTAATCAACTGCCATCTAAAAATCTTTGAGGTAGCAAAAGAATTATAGATTTATATGTATATACTACGTAAAATCTCGAGACTACATCTACATGTAGCAAACTGCTATCAAATTTAATTATGAAAATCCCGAAGTGTAGGTGTAAAGTTCATTTAGGTCGTGCAATTCCTAGATTAAATTTATCTCATTATTCCTTTACTCATAGTCAACCCACAAATAGAATAAACCACTCCTGCACAAAACATAATCATACCAACTCATACATGCTCCAAAGACATAATAATGTTTCATCTACTAATTATACTTCATACACTACCTTACTAAAATTATACATAACCATCATTCATTCACCAATATTATATACACTACCAAACTAATAATATGATATAACTACATTATGCATTCAAATTTAAATTACATACAACTTGCATGCTTTGATCTGTCACTATACATATATATAATTATATACTTACATACGCTAATTATATCGTACAACTAGTAGCTTTTGACCTGTCCATCTTTTTGTTACATCAAGAAAATAAATTTCAAATATATTTTTTCCTCCTAAAGTAGCCCTCCATATATATTCTTTCTTCTTTTTCTACCCCCAAAAGAACAAAAGCCATAAGTCTATTGTCCCCACAACCTGGCCGTCTCTTTTGCCTTTGAGCCTCGCGCCTCCCCATAAAACAATAAAATACAAATTACTAATGCTAGGCTCCAAATTTCCAGTTCATATCCTGCCTGCCTCACATTTCAACTCAAATTCAATTCATTTCCAATGTGGGTCCCATTTCCTCTTAATGCTGTATACTGTTCTTGGCTTGGACTTTGTGTCACAATCTTGTAAGACCATATTAATACAAGATAGTGTGATGTGACGTCTCCACGCGCCACCGCACTCCATCCCTGCACCACCACAAACCGTCTGTACCACTTCATGTATCACAAAACTATTTGTCTCGCGTATTAAGATTCAAGACACCACATAACGTATTGTCTAAGCCACTTATATGTCACGAAATATTTTGCGCTACACATTAAAGATACAAAATAAGTGCAATCGTCGCGACGATTGGATGAACATAGACTGGCACTTGAAGCGTCACAAATGATCCGCTCTTATGTTGAAATTGAGACATATAGCTAGATGTTGAGCTTATGCCACATCTAAAGGCACTTGACCTATACCACTAAACACTAATCTTATACCACATCTAAAGGCACAAAATGAAATTATCAATGCTTTACTTACAAGTACTCAACCTTATTCACCAAGTTGGTCACAAGATCCCATCTCAAGATTTTTGAGTCCCCACCCTACGAAAAGTCCTTAGCACTTCCGCTCACGGCGGCGCGTGAGAGAGCGCGTGATCACCAAACCCCTCCACCCAACTAACTTTTAATCGAAGAATTCGTCGTCGGAAACAAATAAACCTGGCTCTGCACCACCGTCCGACCAACCTTAAACCCCGGCACGACCGTAAACGCCACCCTTAAATCGACACCAACCGTCGCGAAAACATCATCCGCGACACTTTCCATGTACACCTCAGAAAATTTAGCATCCCTCTTCACTTGAAAAACACTAACTTGATCACCAAACGAAAACGCCAAACAATGTAATAGCCAAACCCTCCTCCCCATCTCAGCAAACATCTTAAAAAACTCTGTTTCAACAAACTCCCCTGCATTCACCGTTTTCCTCTGATTCAAATTCCCACAAAACGAAAACTCCATTTTCGGATGAACCAACTGTAAATACTTCGACTTCAAGAACTTCCCGAATAACGAATTCGGATTCTGCTTCAAGAAATGAATCACGCTCACTGACCTCAACCTCTTAAACTCCTCGAAGAAGAAAACACGGCGCTTGTGAACATCCGCCGGTAAAAAAAGCTGATCACTCTTTTGTAACGAAAAACCCGGATCGTTAAAACTGGCGAAGATCTCTCTGCACACAAACGACTCAAAGACGAAAGCTTTATGATCCCTTTTGCCGAATACGACGTGGGGTTGTATTGAATTTGCAGCGGCTTCAATATCCCAATTAGCATTCTCCATCTCTTTAATCAACAGCTTCACAAAACTGCGAACAGATCTCAGCCCATAATGCAGGACCAAGACGAAGTCTTTGGGATTTAACTCGGAGAACTTAACGTTGTCGAGAATCGAATACGACCCGCTTGCGTTTAGCTTCTTCTCCCTCGATTTGTTGCCCTGAACAATCTCATGAAGCTGGTTCCGAAGCGAATTGATCTGCGCCTCTTTGTGCTCTGTTTCGCCCTGCATTTTCTTCATGGTGATCTCGTAAGTCTTCATCAGAGACTGCTGTTCTTGAATCTCGGCGAGCATTAATGTCACGTGTGGCGGCGAGGAGTCGATCTCTTTTTTCAAGAAGCTGTACTTGAGCTCGGATAATGATTTCAGTTCGTGTACGACGGCTTGATCCGCCGACTGTATCGCCTCGTTGTTGTAAGGAAACTGTGCCATTTGCAGCTCCGCGTAGGCCGCTTTTACGGCCGAGATCGTGGCGAATAGCTTGGCGATGAAGGCTTCTATTGCGGCCCTGTTTCTTGTTTCTTCTTTGGCTTCTTCGGCGTCTTCTTTGTCGAACTGCTCGGGCTCGCAGCAGCGGAGCTTCTCTTGAGGGATCAGGAGGCAGAAGCCGGGAGTTGAGCGGGTTTTGGTGGCGGTTTTGAAGTGAATTACTCTTTGGAATGTTTTGGCTATTTTGCTGCTGCCTCTGGTTGTTGGTTTTGTTGAATCCATTGAGAATTTTTTTTTTTTTTTTTTGGATGAGAAAATATGAAGAGAGAAAAAGCAGGGGAAGTTTGATTTGAGTTTATGTGGTTTAAGGTTTAGTTTAGTTGAGGGACAGAGAGTAGTGATGATGAGGAAAGTTAAGATCTAAAGCGCGGGAAAAGGGAGATAATAGATACATATATAATATATAATATATAAAGAGAAAATTAAGTAGTGTGCCCATGCGTGGAGATGATGATAAATAAATATGTTACCTAGCACGATAGGTTTTGTAGGTGTGTGTTTGATTATTTTTATGAGGAATTTTTTGGGGTTTATTTCGTTTTGATCCTCGTTTGTGATCTTGTTGCGTTTTAAGTCCTTAAAAGTGTGTGTCATCGTTTGATTTAGGGGTGGGAATTGAAGGGTATTTGGTATACGGCACGTTGAGTAGTACGATCTCATTTTTTCGATTCTGACTCTGAAATTGAGCGGGTATTCGAAGGCGGGACAAGCGGCTACCTGAATTTCTTATTTTCCAACTTTGAGCAATTGATGTGTTGAATTTTAAGCTTCCATGCTTCAATGTCATTTACGTTTTCGGCATGTGGTTAGAATTTCATCAAGAATCAAGAATAACAAATTAGAAAGAGGAATTTTGTTATCTTTTATGCATGATGTTTGGAGATTAGTGGATGTCACCCTTTTCTGTTCTTAGTCCTTAGTCTTTTCAAATACCAATTGGGTTGGTAATATCTTATCTCGATCCTGAATTCGACCCTTACGGAGCGAGTACCAGCCATTTCGGTACTTGTACTCTTCTCGAGCACAATCGCCAGTTCACACGAGTTGAGGTGTGGGTACTCAAATTTTTTGTCCGTCCTTAGTCAGATCAGAGTTTGCTTTTTCAGTATTAAAATAATTACAATTTTAGTCATTTGGACTATAATTGACTCAATTTCATTGAATTTTGGCAAACTGACGTGCTTATGACCATCTAAATTGAGATTTTTGCAAACTTTCTCTATGCTACCTTTCCAAAAGAATGAAGATTTATAAAACTGAATATGGGATTTGTGAAAATGAATTAATTAAGAAATGTAGGTTTTGAAAGGGTTTTGGGAAGGGGGATTTACAAAATCTCCAATTTAGAAGGTTGTTTACATGCGTGTCAATTATGATCCTAAAAAAATTGATAAATTTATATGACGCCGGGTGATTATAATTTATAATTAGAATATTTCCCCATTGGAGGACCAAAATGAAAATTGTTACACGTTAAACAACAAAAAGTGGAATTAGGGACACTGGAGGATCAAAAATGAAATATCCAATTCCTGGTCTACGAAAGGGTATGTATTAGATTATTAGTATTGTTTTTGAAATTATGCATGGGTGCTGGAATAATGATGGATTCAAGTTGGTATCTTGTTTAATAGTTAATGACATTGATTGGGATTGTTTATTACCAGTATTATACTCAAAGCAACGCGTTAAACAAATCAATAATGACCCCAAATGTTGTCGTTACTATTTACTAGAATCAATCCCAAGATGAATCTTGTCCTCTTTCAAAACATTCTTGATTAAGTTAAAGCTAAGCGTAGTGTTAAATTTTTATGCATGGTCATATTTTATCATATATTCCTATTTAAAAATTGTAATCGCAAGCTCTATAAAATTATTTCATTAATTTAGTGTTCAGAAGAAAGAAGTAAGGGAAATGAATTAAAAAAAATAAATTGAAAAGGGAATCTTCTTGAGATAAAGATACTGTAGCAAATAGTGGTGTTATAATTTGTATGAAAATGATATAGTCTGGCCACTTTTGGTTCTCCAAAAAGCAAAATGCAGTGACTCGAGTCTCGTGATTATTGGGAATGAATGGAATTGATGAATCTCGAGCAACTTAACATTGAAGGACCATAACTTAAGAAAGCTAAGGATTCCTCTTGTACCTGGCATTGATCTAGTAGGCATACAAACTGGCACCAACTAATTCTGGTTTTTCGAATAATCGAATATAATAAAGCATAATATCATGGTTCGCATTGTACAAGGAATAATTAAAGTTGTTATAAGTATTATGAATTAATCTATTAATTATTCTATCGTAAAGATATTTAGTTAAATAGGTGGAATTTTTGTTCCTGGTCTGAAGTTCGATTCCGCAGTAAAGTAATTTAGTTATATTCTTTTAGTTTGTTATGCTAAGTTTATCTAACATGCATAACTCGACTTGCGTTATTTACAAACTGCAGCTAGCATATTGTTCGCGAGTTTATCCGCTAAACACTTTCAAAATAATAGTTGTTATGGATCTATCACATCAAGAAAAATCTAAATCATTCATAAATTTATTATTTTGTTCTCCTATTTTTCAGATTTTATTTTTTGTTTGGTGGAGTGTAAATGCAATGTACTTCTGTCACAAGGCGGTGTTTAACTTAAATTTTAAAGATTACAAAGCAGACAATGACATGAAGCAGAAAAATGGATAATAGTTTGGTATGATGAGTTGGTGGGGAACAATTTACTGCGATTTGCACATTGGAAAACATGAGCTGTTCTTTGGTCTACTATTTAAAAAGAAATGCACTCAGATAAGTCCTCATGTAAATTGATTTGTGATCCTTCTTTTCGGCTAAAGTATTCACCTCTGCATCTGTAAATTCTAATTATTCATAAAATTATTTGAACTGAGGGTGTCAAAGTTGGTTCGGAGACTATAAGTTGAAGTATAATATTAGTTCACTGGCTTACAAAAAATCATATAACTAATATCTCTACTGTTTTATACGACAATTAGTCATTCTTTACGGAGAAAAAGAAGTTGTAATTAAACTACCTTTATATCATTTTCAGAAAAATAATAAATAAACCTCTATATATATATATATATATATATATATATATTACATTTAATTAAAGAAAGTGTATTCTTTAAAAAAATGAAAGATTCTAAGGGGAGGCTTGATTCTTTCTTTCTTTTTTGTGATTTGGTGTAAAACCTGCAAAATCTATCACCGTTTTTGTGGACTAAATTAAATGCAGAGTTTGACGTTCGGGAGATCTAGAACAAAAAAACTTTTTGTCAGAGATATTAATTTATTTTTCCTCTTTTAGTGCCTTTTGAAATCCCAAAGCCAGTGAAGTATTATTATGATGGACTATTAAATTCAGCATTCCACGAATTAAGATCTAATAAGTACCATGTGGTGTCACTGACATTTGCAGGGAATTGTACTAAGACATGATAGAGTTGTTAGACATTATGAAGAAATTAGAATACGAGATTATGTCCGATCAAAATGGATACTAGGAAAGGTTTTTGATAAAATCCAAGAAATGACAAAATACTTGTACAATTTCTAATTTTTTAAAATCTGAAATTTAAGCTAGCTTTTCTTTACAAAAAATATAAAAACAAAATCTTGTAGAACCTTAATTTTAACTTTCCTTTGCTGCGGTTTTTTTCACAGTTTAAAGTATGAACCCAAAGATATATACATCTTTTTTTAAGAAAAAAATAGATGCAAAAGTATTTTTTACTCAAAAATCACCATGACTATCGAGTTTTGGTGAGTGACTTTGCATTTCTATAAAAACAGACAATGAGCTACTTCCTAGAATCACTTGAAGTAATTTGCCCATTATGTTTGGAGGATATATAATTTGTTAATTGAGTTTACACATTAATTAATCTGTCGCAACCTCTAAGAGATTAGGTCAAGTTGATTGAAAAGGCAAAACACAAACAAAAAAAGAAACCATTGAAAGCACGGCTGAAACATACAAGAACTAATTTTTTTGGTTATGTTTGATATAAAAATAAATTCTTAACTTTTTAAAATCATATTATTTGTCTATCCATTGTAGAGTATATATTCTTTCATTTTAAAGAGCATAATATACCTTTTGATTTGCCCTTCGTTTTCTTATTGTATTAATGTGTCAAAGTTCAAACATGTTGCAGCGCAAAGCGGTCTAGAGTCTAGACTCTAGAGAAAGTAAGAAACGAAACACAATATTTTAATCATGCTTTATATTCAATCTCCTGTTTTTTGGAATCTCTTAACAAAATGTGGGCGCAGTATATTCAGAAAATGAGAAATAAGAATATTTTAAATATTATAAACAATAGGTTCATCTTATTTTTGTTAAAGCTTCTAACTAAAATTACTTAAGTGCATGCATGTTCTATCACAGCAGCCATCTACTGACAATATACTATCACGTACGCTCAGTAGCGACATCATTTGACATAACGTATAATAATGATTCAATGGATGAATTTAAAACAGAAGAAAATTTAGGATTTTATTGTCTGATCTTGCCGGAGATACATTAATTATATTTGTCAGAGAAATGGTCCATAGTTCTTTTTCTCTAGCAAAAGTTGCAAAATAATATATCAAGTCGATTTTGAGAAAAGTAATTTTTCCAACTTCTACCTTCTTTGTATTATTATTATTAGGGATAATTACAGCTACACCCCCTGAGGTTTGGTGTAATTACACATACCTCCCCTGTGGTTTGAGAAATTACACATACCTCCCCTGAGGTTTGAAACCTTACACATACCTCCCCTCTACAACTTAAGGGTTGTTTGGGTGTAAGTTATGATAAAATTATGCTTATTATGTTTACACCTCTAAAGTTTGGTATATTTGTAAAAGTAATCCTTGATGTTAGAAAAATTAAAATTAAATAGTCCAAATAATTTTAGAAACTCTATATGACTAACCAAAAATATAAAAAGTATTTAAATTATTTTTAAAATTTAATCTAATCTTAATATTTTTATTATTTTGTAAAAATATTTAATTTCTTGTTTTTGTTTGTTTTTTTTTATTTCTTAATTTTTGTTTTACTTTTAATAATCTCATAAATTTCATTATAGTTCCATATTAAATACTATTAAGCGTGCCCATGGAGATTTCAGTTTATCACAACAAAAAAGAAGCATTTGGTAAAATAATAAATATCTATGCAATCTCCGAAATAAAAAGACAAGAAATAGAAAATTCAATTGTAAAAACTCTCATTTTCAATGAAAATTAACAAATATAACAGAAATAATCAAGATTTTCATAACTCATTTCAAAAAATAAAGAATGATGACGAAATTACCAGCAACAGTGACAATAGAATTATCATCCTTGGATCAGACATGGTCACTGGTTTTAGGTAGCAAGTTTTGTTGAACTTTTTGACAAAATAAACAACCTAAATGCACTATATTTAGTGAAACCAATTTTCGGTGTTTTATCTTCTTCTATTACTGAAATAGTTGTTAGTTTAAAATTGTAACGAGAACAAAGGCACAAAGATGAGTAGTTAGTTAAGTTTTGACTGAGATTTACGGGAATTATTTTAAAGAAAAAAACTAAAAGTTACGTGTTTTGGTTCAAAAATATATTTTGGATTAGATTAACTTATTTTTATATTTAAATTTAAATACTTTTTATATTTGTAGGTAATAATATAATAGTTTATAAAACCTTTTGGAGTATTTAATTTTAATTTTTCTAACATCAATGATTACTTTTATAAATATACCAAACTTTAGGGGTGTAAGTATAATAAGCATAATTTTATCATAACTTACACCAAACAACCCTTAAATTGAAGAGGGGGGGGGGGGGGCGGGGGTATGTGTAAGGTTTCAAACCTCAGGGGAGGTATGTGTAATTTCTCAAAGCACAAGGGAGGTATGTGTAATTACACCAAACCTCAGGGGGTGTAGCTGTAATTATCCCTTATTATTATTTATTTATTGGCTCTCGTGTTAGTGACTCGTGAGTAAATGAAATCTATCTAATGACCAAACGTTAGACACTGCAGATAACTGCTGAACAAATTAATAGTTGAAATACTTTTCTTCGTACTAAGTTCTATTAGTTATTACCTTTTTGATTATCTGACAGAAAATTGAGACAAGATCTAATTATAATTTGTGCGACTATCCTTTAAACCTCTTTCGACAAAAAGGATGTAATTTGATACCATCATTTAACTTGGGATCATAAACATTCGACTAGGCCTTCTCTTTTCAGATTAGATAACTTAATCAATTCCCGGATTAACTTTGGTTGTTAATTAATTGATGAAAGATATGATCTAAAGTACTTTCCTAGGTCTACGGCGCATATCTTTTGCCATTTCCTCATGACTCTTTGCACGTATTACTGCCTACTTCCAAAATTCTAACTTTTTTTTTTTTTTTTTCTGGCTAGCGTGACACTTTCATAAGTTTTTAACCAAGTAATATATTGTGGTGATTTTGTGTTTATGGCATTTTAACTAAGTAAATTTTTCTACAATAATACACACATGATGACCTCTCAACCCATCAAGCGTTACTCAGAAGACCCCGTTTACTTACTAACTCCGAAAATATATTAAGATGTCAGGTTCAGTTGGAAGGAAAAGTAAGGAGACACGGACCTATCGAGACACAAGTATGAAGACATGGCTCGGGACATATGGACTCTTACTAAAGCTGATTATTAGCCCCACTTGTCGGTCCATAATATTCTTATAACTATGCCTTCTCATGATAATGTTGAAAGTTGAAACGTATATCATTCTAATTTTAAATTTTGTCTCCATAAGCTAAAAAATCTCGTTATTGTCTACTTTTATTCATAATTTATACATTAGACTATCTTAGTCGAAAGTCAATCAACGAGTTTATATATCTGTTTATGTATTTATTTGAATATAGGTTATTTCGTCGCACTGTCTTGGTCGTGGAGTATTAATGCATATATTTAATTTTCCCTTTGTATCACGGATTTTCCTTTCAAATTTCAAGATTCGAGAATAACTTTCGATACTTAGAATTTGAATTGGCCGAATTACTACATTTACAACTGTGGGGCTTATGGTTCAGATTTCAAAACAATAATAATTTTTTACCATAAAGTCGAAATATTGCATGTCATTGTCATGAGAATTTAAGTTATTCCCGAATTTATGTACGAAATAGACGTAAAGATATACTCAGTCAAAATACATATGTGCTTTTTCTAAAAGAAGTGGTCCTATTATTGGTTCTATGAAGATCAGAGCAGACAAGTAGCCCCAACCAAAGGTTTCCTATCAACGTTAATCAAAAAGCGACGGTCTGGCGCAGCTTAGGAAAAGTTGCTTATCCTCCCCTTTGAAAATTATGTGTGCCTGTGAACCAATTTAGAAAGAATATATGCTACCAAAAAAGATGAAATAACACAAAGAATATACCATATTTTTCTCTTAATCAAAATATTGTTGCAAATAAAGAGGCATTTAATTAGAGGGTGACACATTGTTGGACGGATTAAAATCCACCTAGTCTTCAAGGCTAAATTAATTTTTGCTTAATTGCTTGCTATGAACTTCGAGACGTTCTTGCCTTTATTATGTTTAACTTAGTAAATATTTTTGATTTGGATTAAATAGTTTAATTAATTCTCTCCAAAGATGGGTTTTTAGGAAATAATTATATGTTAGGACACTGTCATTTAAGGTGGTGATAATACATAACTGAACATGTAAACTTTGTGGACTAGAATTATTGATTTTTTTTTTTTTTGTTGAAAACCCCTACTTAAGAATTCTCTTATTCGGGCATTTATTGAAAATTCTCTCCCATCAATTAGTTATGCTTCCAAATTATGGCCTAACAATCAGATTATTATATATAGATCAAATCAATTGAGTGGCCCACGGACATGGCACAAGAAGCTGGTCGAAAGATATAATTAACTTTGATTTATTGATTATAATCACCCGTACTTAACGTGGGAATAAAGTCTACGTACTACCAACATTGTCAATTATGTTGATAATGATTGTAACGATAAACAATTATTCAGCTTCTGCTACACTATTTTGGCAAAGATTCGATCGGTAGACATGCATTTTGATTTTACGGCAAGCAAATGTCCAATACACTCTTCGCTAAAATTACAAAAGAAAATATAGGACCTCCAATGTAACTTTCGAATATAATTATGTCCTTATTACACCTTTAGTTGTGCTGCAAACGATTGTAAATAAATCAAGGAAATTCTTAAATATTAGTCATGCATCACCACCTCATCTTTTTTTCTTAAATAGAAGCTAATAAAATACTTTGGATCCAAAATAGTGTTCCAACATTGATGGACATTATTAGTAAGAAAGAGAGCCATTCATCGAATAAGTTGTAATGAGTAGTGACAGCGGAAATACTCAACGACTTCCACCAAAAGAAATTGTACATACCAACTTGCATGATTATTTTGGTACATACACGTAAACTGCAACATGATATATTGAAGATAGAATTTCTTAATTTTTACAAACTGACAATTCATAAGAATCCACTAGTACTAACACTATAAAAGTAACTGATAAAAACCATGTGGGCATCTATCAACTCATCAGAGACAAATGCCTGAAAAGTTGGGTTCAAATAACGCCATGAGATGGAACAAGACTCGTACCACTTTTCTAGTACCAAAAACCAGCTTTTAATTATTTCTTTTAAGAACTTACAAGACGCACATATAACTCATGTCTAATCACCAAAAAGAAAGGGAATTAATGGTTGTGCTCTAAGTCCGTCCATGCTGAAGCTTAAATACTCTGGAAGTTTATGTATGTAATTGTTGGCAAAAATGCATAACCACTAATTTAGGTCAACTTGAACCTTTTAAATATATTTTTGGACTTGAGAAAATGACAATAATTTTCTAATATCGTTGGCAATCTCCGACCTCCTAGCATGACGAGGGCGCATTTCATGCCGAAGCCCGACCTGACCGGGCCTTGCTTGTTCGGCTCGTGCCTCATCTCATGTACGTGGTTGCCTCGAGTAAAAATCCAGGGAAAAGATTTTGGGGCATGGACCAAGCCCACATTTTGGACCGGGTCTAATTGAACCTGACCCAACCAAAATATATATTCTTTTAGGCCTAGCTTTACTGGGCCTAAATAACAAACGGGGAGGCTCGTTAGTGAGTTATGGCTTGACAGGCTTGTAGCTGTTACTTGTTAGACTAGTTGAATAAATTATTTTGTAAATACAATTCTGAATTTATTATTAATGTTTCAGTCAGAGTTTGTAAAATATGATATGTAATTATATGTATAAACTTATCTGAGTTGCAGTAACGAATTATCTTATTTCCTCATGTCCGAAAAATATACATGGGAACTTGCAAGTTTAGAAGGTGGATATCCGCTTGGCATCACTAGTAGTACTGCCATAATTGTTGTACTATTAGGGTATATATGGTAAAATTCTCTAGCAGTACGTTGTACATGTATATATAATCGTTTTACGTAAAATTGATGTGGTCGCTTAATCGAGGATGTTGGCCATAAGTTATAATAGTTCTCAAGTAATATGAGATAAATTTTACCACTTTCTATAGATAATGACCAACTAAATCGTTTGTGAGGAACCATCATGCAGATAGATCCCAAATCATTCGTCGAATTTGAGCAACGAGTTCACGAAAGAAAATCTCTAAAATCACAGAGAAAAAAGATTGTTGCTGATCAGAGAGGCAAATCGCAAAAGAACCCATAGATAAATATAACATTTTACGGTCACAAACAAATTGGTGCAGTAATGAAGAGTTTCTAAAACTAAGAACTTGTAATGGACTTATAATTAATTAGAAGCTTGAAATCATAGACATGTATACGATGACCATATTTGATATTTCATCAATATTATTGAAATATGCACAGATATATTGTTCTTGCTATCACGGTTCAATCGAGTCTGACTTGTTAACTGGAAATCCCTTGGCAGCCCAGTCTTTGTATCCCCCTAACATGCTGTACGCATAATTGAACTCCTGCAACAAAATAAATTGATGTTTGAATTTTACTAGTTTAGATGATTATTGGTTAATACTTAATACAGAATAAAAATAATGTCTCCAAGATAAACATTATTATAAGAGGAAATAAATTGCACAACTAACTGGCTGGCTCGAATACATGTGTATATTATTCTTATACACCTTTTTTTTTATCAACTTACGATTTAAACCAACATACGATTTACAAAATTATAGTTGGTTTTGTTTCATCATAGATGGCATCATATAAAGGACGAGAAGATAATCGTTCAATCTCAAATATTTTATGATAAATATATGTTATTATGTCAGTGTTATTGTTATTTTTTTTATATTTTTTTATAAGCAAAAGTATTATTCAAGAAACAAGTCGAGTACAAAAAATCTCTTACAAAAGAAATTACAAACAACTGATGCAATGCAAAGGGGCAACGGCGATTTTTTATTTTATTTTTGGGTTACTTGCAGCAAATCACTCTATTTATGGGGTCTGTAGCACATTGTCCCCTAACCTATGAAAATGTGCGAAATGCCCTCTAACCTATTGATTTTTGTGCGATTTGTCCTTGGTGTCAAATCTCACGGACAAGAACTTAAAAACGAGTAAAAATGAACGGTTGATCAACGACTCAGGGGGCAAATTGCACAAAAATCAATAGGTTGGAGGCATTTTGCACATTTTCATAAATTTTGAGGCAAAGTGCTATAGATCTTATAGATTGGAGGGTTTGTTGCTATTAGCCCTTTTATTTTTTAGAACCACCGCTTTTACTTCCTAAATGAAGTTAGAACAGAACACATCTCCAATGTAGTGATGCCTTATGATACACTTCTAGGGCGCAAAGGCAATTGAAACCAATCAACAAAAGAGAAATTAACAATATCATTTTTAACAGCCTTAAACCACCGCTTTTACTTCATGAATGAAGTTAGAACAGAACACATCTCCAATGTAGTGATGCCTAATGATACACTTCTAGGGCGCAAAGGCAATTGAAACCAATCAACAAAAGAGAAATTAACAATATCATTTTTAACAACCTTAAACCACCGCTTTTACTTCCTGAATAAAGTTAGAACAAAATACATCTCCAATGTAGTGATGCCTAATGATACACTTCTAGGGTGCAAAGGCAATTGAAACCAATCAACAAAAAAGAAATTAACAGTATCATTTTTAACAGCCTTAATCCAACTCTAAGTTCTCACCTTAATCTCACCAATATCGCGTATTATTGTTAGATTGCATCACAGATAAATCTTTTAAAACTATTGATAAGTTTATTAAAATCTATAGTTCTCCTTGCCCTCCCACGAACTTCATAGTTAATTATATGATGACCATGCAACTACTAAATAGTGATCCCTATAAGCCTCAAGTTAATGACTTGTTCTCAATTTTCGTTCCTTGCCAATGTTAGAACCAGAAGTAAATTCGAAGGTTAGATTATCAAAAAATAAGAATTATCTATAACTTTCTAGATTGAGAGTATAAATTGCGGGCACATACATTAACAAAGTGATTAATTGTTTGAGATATGTAATTGGTACTCTTCGGCGTATATACATAACTTTCTAGATTGAGAGGCCCTTCAATTCTCTCTCAACTATATCTATCAATAACATATATAGAATATATAAAATATGTCGTGTAATTTCGAGACCATGAACATGTCATAGGAGTGCATTTTTCCTTTCTGCCTATTATAAAAATAAAAAAATTCTTGAAGTCCCTACTCATTAAAAGTCAGCACCTTCTAGAAACATTTAGTGTATTTAATTGGTCACCTTTTGTTGGGTTTATCTAATCTGCAATTCGTAAGTTTTTACAAAGTCCAACGTTTGAATTCTGAAATAAATAACCACTAATATAATTTAGTATATATAATTAAAAAAAATGGCTTATCCAAAAAGCAAATGGTTCATAAAAAAATTGAACTTACTGCGTCACGAAGATCATTGGTGGCTAACACAGACCGGTTGCCAGTTCCACAGCCCTGGATAGAAAGAAATTTAAAACATTTCCAAAAACTTCTCATTTATGTATCAAATATCAGTATAATATCTTAATTGTGTTTTTATATACTTACCACAATAAAATGGTCCTCTTTGCCAAAAACCTTTGAAACTTCACCCACAAATTCTGGATTCTTAATTCTACCTGAATCTCATCAAAATCACATGTTCAAGAGATAAATTAGATAAATTGATAAGTTCTTAAAAAAAAATAGTATACAAATCTACATTAATAAATCACCTTCTGGAGTGTTAAGATAGTATGGTATGTGCAAGGCATTCACCACGTGACCTTTTTTATAATCTTCTTCAGCCCTGTTTTTAAGTCAATTAAGATGAAATTATAAGCATGATTTTTAGCATATAATATAAGAAATTTAATTACATAATTTAAATATTAATTACCTAACATCAAGATATCGGTGGCCTTGGTTTAGGAAAAGATTAGCTACTTGCACGTCGATGCCAATCACTTCCGGCCATGAACTGCACAAAAACAAGCAACAAGTTCAATTATTAAAACAAGAACATCTTTTCTCTTTTTTCTTTTTTTTTTCCTTGTTTTTGAAGAAAACTATAGAAAGAATATTGCATCCGACACAAATAAATAAATAAAAATTACGGTTGCGTCTTATTTTCTGAATCCATGTGCCTTGGAGGAACTTGGGTTGGGATAACAAATATGATTTATATGTAATAACAAGATTGAGATGAGATTGTGATTATGTGATGGTTTCTTTGTTCTTATAGAACAGAGCGGGGCAATAGTATGGCGCCTATTATATTATTAGAGAACATGCATGTCATTATCGAGTTTTGTCAACGCTTAGTACATGAGACATTTTATTCTTTAAAATCTTCTGACTTTTGAGCTCAATGATGCAGTCCCTCACAATTTATTTCGTAAGGTGTGACGTAATTTGAGTTTCGAATTTAAGGGGAGGTCGTCTTTTTAACAAGTTTTGAGTTTTAACGGGTCTCTTTCAGATATGTAAGTTGTAGTATGAGGGAGTTTCAAGGTAAAATAAAATTGTTCAGGACGACTAGGTTAGACTTACTTTAACCATTTTTTTGCTTTTCATGGACCTAATTAATTAATGGAGTTATGTTTTCTATCAAATTAATCCGGGAAAATGAATTTAAGTGATTTGCTAATTTGAAGGAAGGGCATATGTAAATTTACATCATCCGATTTAAGTCAACTTGGAATATATTAATCTACAAAGCAAAGTGAAAAACTTATTAGTGAATTTACCACAATATTATGACTTAAAACTTTAAGGCATTAAATCCACGAGTTCTTTCTATATATTAATGGGAATTCTAGAGTGCACTCCTAAGGTACTCACGTTAGTTAGCGCGTGTGCCACTCTTAACCCACGCTTACGTCTCTGATGTCAACTCCATAATCATCTTCAGTCAAACTATTGGCTCTGATACGACGCTTAGAACTGAGAGAGCCAGCTATATAGAAAAGGTACTAGTCCATAATGAGATAGCCGACTATATAGAAAGGTACTAATCCATAAAAACCAAAGTAATGAAACGCATTGGTTGACTTAATGCCCCCCAAAACTTTAACAAATCAGGTCTATTGTCCATTTCTTTTGGGATACTAACACATGATCTTCGCCAACAATTAAGGATGAGAGATAAAATGGGCGCGGAGTAACATGTTAGCATGTAAAACAACTATCCACGAAACTGTGATGCAATGAGGAATTCGTTTAAGAAAATATATTGCATAGTCTCGGCATTATTTTAGTTCAAGTCAAAAGATAATTATATATTATGTAAGCAATCACTGTATGAAAAGATGACAAAGAGGAATAATGGTTAAAAAGAATGACAGGAAGAATTCTTGAAAGAATTCTTGAAATAAACTACTTATTTAGTCATCATTTTTTGTGACATGAAAAACCACATCCACTATTCTTAAATTTTACATTCAGTAAACTCCGAGTTAAATGTAATATCTTCCAATTAATGTCAGCAGGCCAACTATAATAAGCAGATTTAATGTAGCAAACACAGATCTCAAATCATAGAATCAAATCACTCCCATACTTGAGAAATTTAAATTAACATGACTAGTTCAATTTGTGTCCCACAAATTTTGAACACTTAAAACTTGAACCGATATTCAAGACAATTATTGAATTATATCAAAGAAGGTTTTGGCAGTATATCTTTTAACACGTAAACTCGAACCCAACTTCAAACATGTTCAAAACTAGTACCCTGACCTACGAAATCATTGACATTCATCTTTTCATGCAAAATAAAATTTATAAACTTGCACAAAAGACAATACTAGTCTGCTTCTCATTAAGCTACAACTTCCACAGTATATCTAATCCATGAGGGTACAAAGATACCTTAACCAAAACTGCCATGATATAAATATATATATCATCAGTCATCACTAGTTTCTTTTTCAACTACAAACGAGAAGCTGCCTTCGTAGCTTAAAAGCCAAAGAAACCAAGTTCACTAGCTTTCTCCTTCTCAAATGTCTCAAAGTACTGATAGATGATCGTAACAGCAAGAAGAATTCCCGTCCCTGAACCGATAGCACCCATCATATCTGCCAACACCGTCAATGCACCAATGCACACTCCTCCAAATGCCGCAGCAGTTGGTATGTATCTGTTGAGTTCCTTTTGCAAATTTGAATCCCTGTGTCCAGGCATAACCATTTGTTGCTCCTGCGAAAAGAAAAAAAAGTAAGTCGATAAGATTATACATTGGAAGATCATTCTTGATTGAACTAAAAGAAGGAATATAGACCAGAATAAAGTTGTGTAGTGCTTAATTATTCTTACCTTAAGCTGCTTAGCGACATCTCTGGCTGAGGATCCAGAAACTTCAATCCAGGTCTTTGAGAAAAGGGCACAGGCGGATAACATGAAAATTATGTAGAATAGAGCATGGAAAGGATTTGCCGCCATGTCTGCTAAGCTGAAATTGATTGTAAAAGGGAAAAACAAATTGAGGGAAACCTCACTATTCAAGAAAAATCCATTTCATCAAATTGATTCATTATGACATGTAATCACGTCGAGAATTCTTTTGACTTAAAAGATCTATACAAGTATCAAAGTATTTCAATATGCCAATAAAAAACATACTCATAAGTTTAAAAATTAACTATTTACCTTGATGGAGCAGTAATATAATAAGCAATTCCGCCAACAGGAATTGATTGCCCAGAGTATTCAGATTGCTGCCACTTGCCCAGCAGATTCACAAGAAAATTCCCACTGTATCTCTTGTACAACAACTATATGAAGAGAGGTGGTCGTTACATAACAAGTAGCATTTTAAAAGTATATAAAACCAACAGAAATATACAAGGTAAAACACTACAAACTTGGTGATGAGTAATTTGGATTACCTGGGAAATGAAGTACAGATTGGATACAAGTGCAGACTGAAGAATAATAGGCATATTGGAAGTGTAGAAAAGCTTAATTGGGTAAGAACCCTGTTGCCCACGGGCATTTTTAGAACGCACAGGCAGCACTACTCGGAAGCCTTGGAAATAGATGACTATAAGGAAGATCAAAACTGTGGCAAGAAGATTAGTCACATTTGGAAGATTCTGGCGATAGAATGCCTCTCGGAGTGCACGGACTTTGTCTGTTCTAGTTATAAGCAAATGGAACAATGCAATGACAGCGCCTTCAAATTCAGCACCACGGCCCGTATTGACAGTTGTAGGACTGAAAGCCTTCCAGATAATGCTTTCACTGCAAAGATAATCAGGCTTCCATTAAACTTAGATACTATGAAACTATGCCACCTAAAAGGAATGGTGTTTGGCTCTTACCAGATATTGGTAGCAATGAACAAGGAGATGCCAGAACCAAGACCATAGCCCTTCTGTAGAAGCTCATCTAAGCAAATCACAATAATGCCAGCAAAGATTAGTTGAAGGATAATCAGAATAGCATTCCCGACTCCAAGTTGACCGACGCTTCCGTACATTCCTGAGAGAACGTAAGCAACAGCCTCACCAACTGCTATCAAGATACCCAAAAGCTTCTGAGCACCATTTCTATAGCAAAACAACAAAACCAGATGTTAAATATTTTCTTACAGATAAAGTAAATCAGATGGTATCAAAAAGAAAAACGCGAGTTTAGTTCTACGTCACAGTATAAGTTGTAAGCAAAGGATGCAATGACACAAGCTTTCAGATTAAAAAGGTAGAGAAATAGGAATCTGAACTCCATATGCCATGCAAACTCTTAGTCCTATTCTAATACTATTTTCTGAATTAAAGAATAACATAATGGTTACAAATATATCTCCACATTAGTATGATGTTGTCTACCTTGCGCATAATCTCATCTACTTGTTCTTGGGCTTTTACCCAAAAAGTCACATACTAATTGGGCTTTTTTCCTACGCAAGACTTTGTTTGCTTATCCCCACAATAATACCAAACGTTGATGAACTAATCCATTTGAAAGCAATTGTACTATTTGAACTAATGCAAAGTAGAAAGATCCTACAATAAGTGGCAAACAAGTGAAACCACATTGGTGGCGAAAGTACATGTAACTTACAAAAGAGTGCGGTCTTCGCGAACATTGTTGTCAACCTCAATAATCTTGGACCCTGCCAAGAGTTGCATCACCAATCCAGACGTCACAATAGGTGTGATCCCCAACTCCATGACAGTCCCACGGTTCGATGCGAGAATAACACGCATCCAGTAGAAAGGATCAGCACCAGTGGTGGAGTGTATGCCATACAAAGGAAGCTGGCTGCACACTAGAAAGATAAAGAGGGAGATCACAGTGTATATGACCTTCTCCCTGAAGGGAATCTTCCTGTCAGCACTCTGAACCTCGGGCAGAAACGCGAGGAACGGTTTCACAAGATGCAGCACCCTAAATCCTCCTCCCATTCTTCACGATATAAACAATCTCCAACCTGCAATTGACACGACACCACACCAATGTCAAACGTGCTTGAAACCTCGTGTAATATAATATAGATCTAGAATATCGCATTCTTCGACAAAACTCGAATCAAGAGAACTCTTTTAAGTATTTTAAAACAACATAGGCTCAAAATATGCCAATATCAGCTCTTAGACATAAATCGATCGCCAATATACAGCCTCATATACACAAATCAACGAAAATTTGCAAGCACATCATACATACACAATTTAAATCTCAATTAGAGATTATATCCACACAATTCAACTAATCAGCTGGCGATTTCAGTTCTTCACCTTATCAAATTCAACAAAATTCACAAAATCCTTAATCCTATCAATAATCACGAGATTAAATAACAATTACACTCGAAGATCACCTCAAATCCTCCCTATATCCGTTTCAATTTTCACATAGATCAACGGAGAAAATCGAACAATCGGTCGTAAGATTCGAATTACGCAAAAAATTGTCTCATAATTGCAACAGATGAGAAGAAAAAGAGAAAGGAGAAAACTTACAGTGATTATACAGACAGATCTGAGAGCTCGTCGTTGAAATGTGTTAATTTGATGATGATTAGGGCTCTTATATGGAGGCGAAATTGGGCCAGGCTTTTTTGTGTTTAATTGGGTTTGCAAGTGTCAGATATTTTAACTGAAAGGAGACGCTTTTTTGTTGGATCTGTTTTAATCTTTTTTTGTTTGTTTGTTTGTGAGTTGTGCGTGGTGTGCGGGATGCAGTTGGGCCGTGCCACGACGTGCAACCAATAGAATTTCAGGTCATGTGATGAGAGAATTGTTTTGTGCAAGTTTGTGTGGGCGAGTTTATAGTCTAATTTATAGATCATATAAGTTAGTCTCTTGTATTTAATACTAAAATATTTTGATTTTTAGAGTATGTTATTGTAAATAAATGTGGAGTGCGATATTTCGATTAGTTTTACTAGATTTGATGATTAGACATTTCAAGTTAGGCAGATCAAGAGTTCAATCGATTATAAATCAATTTTGAGTTCAAAAAACTTGTAATGAGACACCACACATGAGATAGGTTGGAACTGACCCACCATTGAACATCTTATGATAAAGTCAAGAGCTTGAGAATAAAGTAGGTCAGACATTTAGGTAGAAACCCTTAAGTTGAATCACTTGATAGCTCGAATGCGTCATTTAGCTTGGATCTTACTATAGCTCGAAGAGTCTTTAGGTCAAATTGAAGCTCAAGGTCGAATTATATTGGAAAATGTCAAAAATGGCATTACCTTTTAGTGTTGGGTCTCATGATATTTATAAGTGACTATCTCAAAGTTTTACCGCCCTGATATTCGAAGTTTTTCTGATAGATAGGTTTGGGTAGGTTTAACATAGTAGATCGAGGACGCCCACGCAGGGGGGATATGGGGGTAAACGGGAGGTGGGCCATGCAATGTCGAATGGTGCCCACATGTTATAAGTTGAGTTCGAATGACATGCCAAATTTGGTTGGCAGATCCAGATTCAAAGGGTAGTCATGTTATTTATAGTTTTCACTTTGTCTTGTGTGACAAATGTTGTTGCGATTCAATTTCTATGTGGAAATCCCAAGTTATAACACACTATAACACACCAAAATGTATGTAACAAAGTAATACATGTTTACAGGGTGAAAGTGGCAAGCATTTGGGACTTAAGTGTCAAGAAGTAAAGATGTTTTCTGTCTCCCAAAACTCGTCCTGATAAGTCATTGGCCTCTTGATATCACCACTTGCTTATAGTTGACGTGAAATAGAAGTTTACTTACTTTCTAGAAATTGCATAGATGTCTTACTAATTCAGATGTTCGCGTGTGTCGTGATGGGACGAAAGAAAGTGGATACACATGTGAGCATAGTCCTTATGAGTAAAAGGTGTGTATAAGAGGTTGTACATATTAAATCGGATCGTTTGGGTGGTAAGCAATGTTATGCGTCTAGAGTATTATGTTAAAAGCTCGTAAAATAGATTTGTTTGACAAATGCAGTTCTAGAAAGAGGTATGAGGCTATCTTATGTATCAAGGGCATGACGCCTCGTATCTTGAAGGTTATCACATCTTTGAAGTCTAAATGACCAAGATGCCCTCGTCGGATCGAATGGGATTTATATACCCAATGAAGCCTAAGTCCTAGTAAGTGACTCCACATATAAAAAAATGAAGTCATTGTATCGTGAAAGTTTAAAGATCAAGATGTCCTATTAGGGTTGAATTATCCTACGATGTAGTTTTATAGGCATCATGGTAGGTCTTAAGAGGCCTCATATGTCGAAGGCATAAGGTCATTGTAATGACAAAAACTTTCTCGCGGACCAGATAAGTCCATTACTCTACGTTATAATGTCAATTTTTTTTTTTTTTTTATTTTGCTAAGAAAACTCGAGTTTCAACTAAAGTTATGCAAAATATAATCGAATCGAATCGTTTCAAAATCGATCAAAATGATTCCAACTTATTTGATCGACTCGATTCGATTTAACCGAAACGCGCAACTCTAATTTCAGCTATAGTCGTCTAACATTCCCAAGTGTTTACGCTCCCTCAAAGTCACATGAGGTCAAATAAACCTAATTATGATGAAAACCAAGCGCAATTTTTCTATATCTTTTTCCCAATATTTGGTAATCTGACTTTTAGTGCCGGCCAGTTGTTGAAAAAAAAAATGGAAAAGTTGACCGGTAGTTCAATTAATTTGGCCCTAGCTACAATTTTAACACATCACCCACAAACAATAGTCCACCCAAAAATAAAAAATCCTCACTAAATAAATAAAACTTTAATTAAGATTCCGTAGTAGAGCATAAAATATATACACTTTAAAAAGGAAAAAAAGAAATAAATAAAATAAAGCACACTGAAAAAATCAATAAAGTGAATTGTTTGTGTACTTTGACGCAAATTCGATTCGGCTCTGCTCTGTGAATTCGGACGTGATTGCAGCAGCACTGATGGGCTGCGCTGGATCGCGTGAAAAAGGAGATGGTAATATCGATTTTAGGCTTATTATTATTATTATTATGTTCAATTTATGATGTCATTATTGTTCTGCAAATTGCTATATAGTGAGTGATTTGATCTTTAGAGCTAATAGTTGTTTGATTTTTGATGATATTCCCAAAAGTTTGTGTATGTTTTCAGTTGGGATTTTTTTTCTTATCTCAATAGTATAGTCATTAGTTCGATAGACTTGTTTCTTTATGAAATAAATAAAAATATGAAAAAGAGTTCAAATATCGAAAAAAAATTCAATTTGTTGGTGAGTAACACTGTTTACTGTTTGTATTTTGGAAAATTTGCATGTAAAAATTGTAACTTGTTTTCGTCAATTGGATGGATAGATGAGGTAGAGGTAGAATTACTAGGGGAAAAATTAATAAAGTTTCGGTCGAACGAGAGCTTGTTGATCCGAGCTTCTTGATTATACGTTAAACGTCGTGGTCTTGTTTAGTTTTTTGTAGCGAAGTAGATCATCTTTTTGCATTTTAGGAACCAAGTTTGAAGTTTTAGGCTTGTGTTTTTTAGAACTTATTCTTCTGGATTATGTTACGCGAATGTGCTATTAGATTCTTGTTTATTTTATGTATCGAGGGCATGTGATGGTTTTCTAGTTGCTCTGTTTTAGTATTGGACATTGTGTGTCTTTGGTTATCCAATAATGAAAGATTCTGCTTCGTGGAGCTGTAGTTGATCCGTTTAAGTTCTTGTTTTACTTTGTGAATTCAGAAACTTCGAAGAAGATACGGAAACCCAAGGCGTGGAAGCATTCTGAAGCAATAACAAGGGCACAACTGATGAAGATGCGCGAGGAGTTTTGGGATACGGCCCCACACTATGGAGGCCGGAAAGGTACGCTTTCAGTAGTGGAATATTTGCGTATTTCGCGGAATGAGTTTTCTGGAATGGTGTGACAAAACGTGATGTGGATCAAGGTTAAAAATTGAAATGTGGCTCCCTTGTTCGGCGTCAGATATTGTTTCTCTGCTTTCCATCTAGTTGGTCGAAAAAATAATTTCCGAGTACAACACAAGTTTTAGCTTCCTCGTGAGCAAAAAAATTGTCAAAATTGTCTTTATCTTTATTCTGTTGACCCTACCGAAGTGTGGAAAGAGGAGAAGATGTTATGCAGTACGTAAAATCTGATTGTGGTTGAACTTCAGTGTTCATCAACCGCAAGAGCTTGAAATGGACACGTGAATATCCAATTTAGGTTTTGTGATGTGTATACGTGTTCAACCCCTAATAATAACAGTAATGTTCATAAGCATTTTGATGAAATTAGACTTTCATGTTGTTATTCCAAACATGGAGAAGTGAGTACGGAGTTGCACGATATGTTTGGTATGGGTATGTGACACAATCTGATACCTCCAAGTATAATCCTAGCATTTCTGTATATTTTTTTCGACAGAAAGCATGTTTTTTCCTAAGTGCTTTCATCATCTTGGGTTTATTTGTGTAGTACGTACGGTTTTGTCGTGTTGAGCCCATTTTTATGTTGTACCGTTCTTATGACGCTCTTCATTTAAATTTCATTGTGGCTAATCTTGTGTGGACAAATATGACTTTATCTTCTAAATAGCCCTTTTCAAGATATGGATCTGGGAAGCTTTGCGTGTCCTACTACTATCTAGTGAAAGAGCTGGTTTGAGCTTTCTTTTTGTGCAGTAAAGTGTAGTCTTCATGTTGCATGATTATCAATCTCATTGTATGGTGATTCATCATTTTACAATCTTCTGATGAGAGTGATTTATTCCCCCTGAGGTTTTGAAATGAAAAGTTTCACTTTTAATTTCGGCATTTGAGGTCTAGTGAAGATCTTTTGTGAACAATAACTGGCTGTCAATCAAACAAAATTGGAGTTATTGAGATTCTATTATCCAGTTCTCCCGTGTGAATCCTCATCGTTTTTCTTTTTCTCCATTGTTTGCAGAGGTATGGGATGCCCTCCGGGTTGCAGCTGAGGCTGATCTGACCCTTGCACAAGCAATCGTGGATAGTGTGGGTGTTATTATTCAGAATCCCGATTTAACAATCTGCTATGACGAGAGAGGTTTGCACCACCTAAATTCACATTTCTGAATCAGCATTCCTCCTGTATTTCTCCTAATTGAGATCATATTGCAGGTGCCAAGTACGAGTTACCCAAATACGTTTTGAGTGAGCCTACAAATATGATTCGTGATAGTTGAGGAGACTTCGCTGAACCCATCTATTTGTGTAAATTGATTTCATTATCATTCTGTCTCTCGCACATCCCTTCCGTTCATGCTCCATCACCATCCACTAAACCTGTCGTCTGAAGCTTTTCGCTCTTATACTTCGAATTGATGATTTACTGCATTCACTTATTTAGCAATCATGATTCGCTGTATATAATTGGCTTCAAATTGTAGCATAGCTTTCGTTACGAATATACAGTGATATATTTTGCACTTTTGTTACAATTCTCATAAGCATAATATCTTGGTCCTGATACCATCTCCTGTTATATCCATGGTTCTCAATATTCTTTAATTTGCCTTTTCCAAATCTTGAATCAAATAAGCGGAACTGTAACTGCAATCTGGGAACTTTGGAGAAAAATTAGAAAAAAAGTGTGAATTCTTAAGCATTCCTCGTAAGTTTTGAGGTGGACTATAATGAAATTTCATTTTTTATCTTATAATTGAGCTCATGTGCATAAATGATAACAAATTTGATCTCAATATCAATCCTTGTTTTGTTGCTTGAGGGGAAACATACAAATACATGAGCAATATAATTCAATATAAGGAGGATAATTGCGATCACATTATTGAAGTGCAAAAAGTGAAAAAGGTGTGGCAACTGCTATTACCCAAAGAATAATAATTTACACGACAACTTAGTTATAGAATCTATAAATAATATTGTAGCAAGCCTTAGACAGATAACACGACCTACCTTAACTAGCTATTAATCTCATTTAAAAGCCAAATCTCAAAATTACATCAAGCATAGAGTAGTTATTATTTCAGTTATTGGTTTCAAGTTCCAATGTCCGCCGTAAAGTGATGCACGTGATCAACATCAATAAATATGTACACTTAAGCGTCAAATTAAGACCTCATTTTCCCAAATGCCGAAGAGAACTGAGAAAATAAATAAAATAAAGAAATTGGTACTCAAATCCAAGATAGTGTCTCACCGGAACAAGACACGAATAAGCTTTTCCAATGAACGAGTATGATGTTCTCCACACCACTTTATTCTTAATATTTCTTTATATGGTTAAGCACGTAACGAATCTCTAATCTTCATTAAGGTCAACAAAGCATGCCCGCGATTTTATCTTTATTAATTTGTTTATTATTATTTGTGTCACGTGAACACACAGTTGTCACTATCTTTAAGGTGTGTACTGGGTAGACTTTCGAACTATACGCAGTAGTTTACAAACAACGTCAATCGGTAAAATTATACTAGATAAATTTGGTGTGGCCGACACAACCTTTAAGTATAAAATCAAATACTCTATATGGAGATTTAATTTGAGACTAGGTGAAGAATTTCATTTTTTTTTAAACCAATTAAATCGGGCTTATAAGCCCAACAAATTTATCTTAAACTTTTGATTTAGTAACTTCTGTAAATAATCACCTATATAATTAAGTTATTAATCTAGCCTTTGGACGATGTAATGACAACTCTGCACGTGTTCTAAGCTTTATGACATGGAGTTTTCGTATGTCCTATACTGTCATATTTGATAGGCTAATCATGCTTTGTCCTAGGTGTTTCGAGTATCTATGTGTTCTCTTTGTAAATACCGTGAGTTAGAGTTCACCATGTAAGTTGTTACGCGCTGCTTTTTAAGCCATAATTTGACTTTAATTATTTTACTTTTATCATAGCTTTTTGTTAAACTAAGATGCTTTGTCAGAAGAAGTACACTCTTAAGTCTTAACTTTATGAGTACTAGGGGCTTTGCTTCCAGTACCCGTAGTATAGGTTTATGATTAAGTAGATGGAGTTGTGCACGCTTGTGGAGAATTATTAGTAGAGTACGTAAAATGTTGATGATTTAGAATTACAAATTCATCTAAAATGTTTCATGATGTTAAATATTATTGTATTCTTCACTATAATTTGAGTTTTTTTCTTATAGGATACTATAATTTGAGTTTGAATAAGTGATAATCTTAATTAATTTTATGTGGGTGATTTGTGCTATTCCATATAAGTACTCACTAAAAGTATGACTCTCATTGGCTATTAGACTTGGTACAAACTACAAACTGAAGCTCCATTTAGGGAATGAAATTACGAAGCTTCAAATTTTATCATAAATACTATAGCCTACGTACTCAAAGATGTATAATGAGATTGTGACCTACCATTAAAATTAGATTTGATAGTTATACTAGCTCACACGTGAAGAACGTGGTAGTAATCATCCTACATTGCTTGAGAGTTAAACTAGACCACACTACATAATGAAACTCCCCCTCTTGTTTTGACAAGCCTTTTAAACAGAGAAATAATAGTCTTCGATATAAAGTCTTTACGTACAACTTAATCTATATGTGTAGCGCGCAAATGAATAAGTTACTTTACGAACATGAATGACAAGGAGGTTAATCAAATATAATAAGCTTAGTTCATGTATTTTGTAGTAAATTATAAACATATAATTCAGATAAACAAAAATTATGCTACAAAATAGGTTATATTTTTATACATAAAACCACTAAACCTATGATTTTATATGTAGCACAAAATTCAGCTTAATATAAACTATCAGAAACTTAGAAACACACAAATAAGACATAACTACCGTGAACTGAAAATAACTTCTCCGGTGTAGTCTCTTTCTTGAGGAGTTTTGGAGCAGAGATAAGTTGTGTGTAATTATGAATCATATTTCAAAACGAAGTGGAAAAAGACATATATCTGCTATTTGCTGTTTGCTCACATGGCTATACCTAGGTGAAAAAACCTAACTATGAAGAAAAACTCAATGCTTCAACTTACATAAGTCTAGCTAGACGAATGTGGGGTTTACCATTTAAATTCACATGTAAATGCACATCAATTAGATGATAGAAGAACGTAAAAAGTAATAAAAAACACGAATTTCTTTTTTACTCATTTTGTTAGAAAGACTACATATGAAGGCATCAACAAATCACGATTTTTTTAACATTTTTGATAAGACAAATTGCATTATATTAGTAGATTAATTATATTAGAAACGCAACTCTAAATCAATTTTACATAGACTGCCTCTTATAACCCCTGACAAAATTTGGGTTGGGGGCAACAACCGGCCAACTGTGTGTTGGAGTGCGATTGTGGCACATGAGCTTGTTGTACAATACTTTAGACTCCACAACCAACACTAAAACCCTTAGTCTCTTGTAGCTTTAGAAAAATAGATTTTAATTGTTGAATTGTGGATTCTAAAAATACACCATTCTAATCACGATGCAATTAGGAATACTTTAGGCATTTTATATCAAATTATACTTAGGATTACATCCCTAGTATAGATAGTCAACTTATATGCAATTATGATTAAATCCTCGAAAAATAGTAAAAAAAAAAAAAAAAAAACATGGTTTGGCTACAACTCTAGACCTAGTCTTTCCACGAATTCAGTAAGCAAATTCAAGTGTCTTTATTATTTTTAATTTTTATGTTTTATTGTTGCATAACATTAATGCACATATACACAAGACCTGAATTATCTAAGATTGCAAGTATTGACCAATAATCTTAGTATTTTATCTTTTCGTAAAACCATCACATCTTTGTTATCTTTCTTCTCCATAATTTTATGATAAATAGTAATGTTTCCATTTGCAAAACAATGTGATCAATTCCAGTTTACAGGTCCCTAACAAGTTAATTAAATATGTTAGCACGCACATGGTGTGATTACTGGTCAAGAACCATTTTTGCTGATCCGGGTCCAACTTGAAATAAATATATACACTGCAAAAGACATTGAGATTTGGAGCACATGAAATAAATATTATAAGGCACAAAACGACAAAATCCTGCTGTCAATCTTCTTTCATAGAGAATCCAATGAGATACTACGAATGGATTATCTATATAAAATCTTATTCAGGTGACTAATTAGTAATTACCAAACAAATGAAACAAGTCCCACACTAAAGTTGAAAGATTTATTACAGTTGTAGATTTTCTTGTCATGTTTTCTTTGTTTGGATATACCAAGATTTGAAGTAATCACCTAATTACAGTAATGTAATTTGAGAAATTAACCTTAAACCTAAAACATATATATATATATTATAATCATGAATTCATGAGTAATAAATTTGATTAAGATGAGACGTTATTGGTGAGTGTAAGTGGCACACGTGGACTTGACCCTGATTGATTGGTCTCAAAGTTGGGACTTTTTCTTGATTATGCTATTCTCTTCAGGTCTTCATAGGCATTGGATAAAATTGTCACCTGTCCATCACTTCACTTTTAACTAAGTATCAAAATTCAAGTTTTCCATAAATAAATTAAAAAGAAAAGAAAAAACAAGTTTGATTGGCCATTCTTTTCGAGAAATATGTTATTTTCCCCAAATCTTAAGATTGAAAAAGAACCAAGCGACGTAAGGAGTGAGCCATAGGAGTAGAAGCATTCAAGAAGAGGAAATAAAAAATGTGAGTTAATTCTCATGAAAACTTAACGAACATAAAACTAAATTGGCTTGCCATCAAAGACGAATAATATTATAAAGACAATGTTTTAGCTAATATTATAAAGACAAAGTTTTAATTAATCTTTTCCTTCTTTTTTTTTTTTAATTAAATC
Source organism: Misopates orontium (assembly GCA_946800315.1). Lineage (NCBI taxonomy): Eukaryota > Viridiplantae > Streptophyta > Magnoliopsida > Lamiales > Plantaginaceae > Misopates > Misopates orontium. Next base: position 2,202,193 of record OX326946.1, on the reverse strand, counting down.
ATATTAAAATTTATAAAAAGACCATGAAAAATGAGTTAAAAAAGCTAGTCAATCTGCCTAAAACAGGAAAGTGCCCTTTTAGCCCGTAAAATGTTTGAATTTAGCTAAAGTCTCGTTGACACTTGACACAAAGAATAAGTATTTGGTGCTTGCTCAGGTGGGCTTTACACTCGAAAAGTGTTTGTTTATTTTTTCGTAAAAATCAAACATTATTGACTCTCTGGTCAAACTCGGCGTTAATTCTGACTTTATGATAGCTTCTTTTAGGCCGCAAAATCCTCGTCCATTTGCATTGGATCGGTGAGAGATCGACTGAATGTGCAAATTTAGTAAACTTTTCAATTACAAATTAATTACTTCATCAATTCAACGAGTCTTAATCATTCTAGAGAAACAAAAAAATAGAAGAAAAAAAATCATAGCACATTTTGTTTAGTCTTTCATAATTTAATTTTTGAGATTTAAAAAAACTCTCTAAAAGGAATATTTATGAAAAGATAAAATAAGGATAATAAGATGGAAATTTAATACACATATATCCCTCTCGAAATTTGTCAGAATCTCAACTAAAATTAAGGTGGAGACAAAGCTCATGCTTGGTCCCTCGTAAATGAATTACACATGTAATAGTTTTTCTTTTGGTCAAAAGTCAATTACCTAATTCTTCACCTTGAAACTAACGATAGACAATGGTTTAATAATTCAACAACTCTTCTCTTATTTTCTTAAGCACAGTGGAAAACACAACGTTTCTTCCGAACGAGCCAGTCTTCATGATGCCGTCTAAAAATTATTAAGGTAAATTTCTCACCCTGCAAAATTGATGAAAATAGACATCTTGTTTTATATATGTTGTCCGATAGATTTCTTGAATTGTTAGGAAAATATATTCAGCGATGGAAAATATATATGTTGCATGGATATATCGAAAAGTCGTTTCATGTCATATTAAATACGCTGGTACGTGTTCGGTTCTTTAATATCTTGACAACTTTTTTTAGATGTTGCACGGATATTTCTTTATAATGATTAAATGAAGTATGTATTATATATTAAATTTTAATATTAATTTTTTTATCTGAGCACACTTTAAAGTTATAGTGTTAGCAGATTTTCACTATATAAAACGTTAAATAGAAAAAAGAAGTATTACTGCATGCGTGCTATCAATACCAAAATGTTGTTTGAAATAAATTACTTTTATGAAATTGGTAACGTGTTGACCAATATATTTCATATCATCAAAAGTGAACAATTTAGCAGCATTCAATATTTAAACTTTAAGGCAAGTCAGTGATTAATTATTTGAAAATCAATCTTTCACATTCAATACTAGAAAGTGCATTCATTTCTTTGATTTGCTCTTATTTATTTTCCCTTTACACTATTGAGTGTTAGTTAATATTTAATACTGTGCTTGGTATAAAAATAGTCTTTTGAAAACCGAATGAATAGTTGAGTATATTTATAAAATGCAAAAACAGAAATAAAATATTTCCTTTCTTAGCGAAGATCTATTTAAGAAGAACAAATGTCTCATCTACCCTTGTGGAAATAAGACCCACATGTGTCTCAACGGTATTCTTGAATCAGAAGGCCTTTTGGTCCCACAAAATTCAAAAAGGGAAATAGTACTCTTCTATTTATTATCTATTATTCATAAAAAACCAAATAATGAATAATTGCTATTGGACCTTTTCATTCGATGACGTTTTCGGTCAGAATTTTGGAACTTGTGTAATTTTGTTATTATAGGCTAATTAGCATATAAATCCGTAAGGTAAGAGTTAAATTGTGTATTGAATGAATAGTGATAGTATACTGTATGTGGCATAATTTGAACAATACAATAAAAATGACATAATAATTTATGGAAAAAATCCAAAAGTTTCGTATTAGAATAGATGTAATGAAATGTTGCAATTGAGCATTGGTTTCTATTTGGCAAAGATATTCTTTTAACTTGTTTTGTTTACAAAAACTTTCCTAAAATATTAAGTCATAAATCTGATTTTAGGAAAAAATGTGACAATGGATTCATTTTGATTTTTCTCCATGAACTATGCAACTTACTTCTAACACCTCCAATTAAAATTGGTAAATTGTTAATAATAATTGTTTATTATCTTCATTAAACTCCTAAACTAGATCAATTAAATTACTTACTAAAAATTACCCTAAAACTATTAATTTTATTACAAACTCAGTAAAAAAAAAAGAAAAGAAAATTAAACTCGTCACTTTTGTTGCTAAAAAACATGTCCAGCTTCAGTGTAATAATCTGTCAGCACCACCACCTTCTCCTTGTCTCTCTCTCTCACTTTCTCTCTCTAAGTCTACACTATTTTATTCTCTCTCTCTCTCTCTAGCTCACAACACTCCAAATCTCACTCTATAACGAGTCTTACAAACAAATTATAATAGTATCGTTGTGTTTTTTTTCTTACTTTTTTTTTGGTTGGTTAGTCTCTTCTCGTGAAGTTCATGTGCAGCAAAAAAGAGAGATCTGAATCAAAAAATTGACACTTATTAATGTGATGGCAACTGTTTGTAGTTAGTTAGTTGCCTTTTAACTTCGAGATTCAGGTGAATGTATTATTACTCTTTTTCATTCAACTTCACCATCGTTTTCTTCTTTATACTGTGAACATTTTTTTTTCTAAATTTTATCGCCTCATGTTTGTTGAAATGCCTGACCCAATTTAGCTACTGAGAAAAACAAGAAATGGGAGTTTTGGGGTGGTTCATTTTGTTAAAAAGATTGGAGCTTTATGGCTCAAATTGTGAGCTGGGGCCAAGTTGTTGAGCTAATGGCGGTTGATTAAGTTTTTTGAGTTGTATATTACGTGGGTTTTTTTTTTACTTGGGTTTTCTATTTTGGGTTCGCCATTGTAATTGATTTGCTTGTTTTAAGGAAAGGTAGTGTTTTTTTGTTTTTTAAGTTCGAAATCTTCGTAGGTTTTATCTAATATTTGATTGCTTGTGTTTGGGCAAAGCTATTGGGTTAGGGAGATTTTGTTGTATCCTATAATGTCATAAAAGGCAGAAGATCTTGGACGTTTGTAGAATAAGAGCATGCAGTGTTCTCTAATGTCTTGGCCTAATTCAACAGTATTCGTAGTGGATCGATTTATGTTCTGATCATGACCAGGGGTGTTCGCGACCGGATACTCAAGGATGTGAATGGTAATATTAGTGACCATCTTCGCAATCACATTCACTTGACCAATTGCATTCATTTGAAGAACCATATGCATAAGCATAGTCCCATATTGGCGGATAGGGGTCTCATGAGGGACCTTGTAGTCCTTCAAAGATCAAGGTCTTTAAGGGATCCTTCTGCAAGTCCACCCTCGTGGCATTCGCCGTCTGTTGTTGATGCCCTCCTTAAAAGAGGGGAAAGAGATGGCTTGGTCAGTGGGAGACGATCCATTGGTATCGAGCGTACGAAGGAGGGTTCGAGGATTTCGGGAAACTCTCCTCCAGTTACTGGTCCACTGGTATCCGAAGCGGCAACTGTTCATTTAAACGATCGAAGTGGAAAGGATGGGGTTCGTGAGCGTAGAAGAGTGAAGCGAGAAGAACCAAGTGGAAGGTCTATGGGAAACAATGCAATGCGGTTGAATGGTGATCGTCCACAAGATGGAAATGATCAGGTCCGTGGCAGTGTATCTGGAAATTCGGGCTTGAGAGAGAAGTTTGTCAAAAAGAAAGAAGACTATAGACAAGACAGGAATCTTAAGACCCACTCCGACCAATTAAAAGACGTCCTGGCTGAAAGTGATGATGCAATGTCATCACATAATCATGATGGAAGGCATAGTGCAGTAGGAAAACATGCGGAAGAAGCAGGGGGGAATACTCGCAATCCGGGAAATAATCTGAATAGGGGAAGAAGACGTAGATTCAGAGGTGCGAGAAGAACTCGCCCTTCTATTGCAACCCGAGATGCGGAGCCTCATAATGAAATGTCGGTGGCCTCTAATTCATTTGGTCAAGGCAGAGCTCCTCAGAGATATCTAGACGAGGATGCTGTCCAAGATTTCGATGATCAGCATGTTAGCGGTGTTCCCAGAAATGGATGTGGTATTCCTTGGAATTGGTCAAGGATTCATCATAGAGGGAAGACAATTCTGGATATGGCAGGCCGAAGCCTATCTTGTGGTTTGTCTGAATCAAGGTTAAGGAGAGGTGGTTCTCTTTCTCGAGGAAGAGATATGTCTGACATGCCTGCTATGTCTGGTC